>VZRH01008140.1:579342-650909 GCA_013397555.1 Urocynchramus pylzowi
TTTCTTTTTTTTTTTTTTTTCTTCTTTGGAAATCTGGTCTCTTTCCTTTTCCAGAGCATAAAGAAGCTTGACTAAAGTTGCATAGGAAGCTCTTGTCTTCATCGCTCAGGAATATTGGTGAAGTGATGGCTGCAGCAAAGAGCCTTAAAACGCTAGACTTTAATATATAGCCTCTAGTTACTTGTCAGATTCCTTAAGGAAGCACAATCACTTGCCATTTGGGATTTGCAGTTCCTGAAAGATTATGGTTTATTTTTGGTGGATTTGTTAGACGTAACTTAAGAATAGAAAATGTTCATTAGGTAACAACCTATGCATCTGAAATTTTTCCAAAGAATCTGTTGAAAGAGGTTTAGGCATAAAAGCCTTAAATGGTTGATAAGCATTGCTGTTAGAAAACATAATTTTGTTACTTGTAGTTAACATAAGCTGAAATTAAGGAAGATACCAGTGAAATAAAGTTTGGGGATGGGATATGTTGTAGAGATGTTGTATCATTGACATGAAAATGCATGCATTTAACCTTTCTTTTATTTTTTTTTTTCCTTGTACAGTTAGCAAATAAATACTGGGCTCCACATGTGAAGAAAACATTGTCTTTTGATGTAAAGGTAATTACTTATGCTGGAATTTTGTTGGGGGCTGTAAAAGAATGAGGATCAACTAATCTATGATGTGCCAATATTTAGTGTTGCTTATTTTATATGAGACTGTAGAAGACTGCTTGGAAGGTCAATTGTTGCTTGAGACACTGCAAATTGTTATGTATTTGTAGTTTATAAATGTAGGCACTGTTAGGAAGGTATGTTGTAGCATGCAGTTATTTTGTATGCTATTCAGTTTCTTTTGGCCACGAAGTTATGAGAAGAGACTTTCGAGCATCTCCTTTGAGGTTAAAAGATGCTTGACGGGGTTCTACTTTTAGAAATCAAATGGAGATGAAAGATGCAGGTATTACTGAACTGTGTTCTTTCTAAAAGGTTCTTTGGTGAGCTTCCATCAGACAACTTTATTGCCATTCTGGTGGATATCTGCATTTTGAATGTTTAAAATTTGGCATGATGTGTTTGATTTTGTGTACTGCAGGGAACTTAAATGTTAAGTTTCTTTTCCTTGTGAATGTTTGCCTAAATCTCCCTCTTTAGCCTCAGTTTATTTTGTAGTATTTGTGATAGTTAGAACTGTAGATTGTTAGGATGTACATCAACAGCTGAACTGCATCTCTGTGTCATGTGATGTCAAAGTGTGCCTGTTACAACTTATAGTGCAGGTTCTTTCATTCTTGTTGGAAAAACTTATTGAAAGTATTTTAATAGCTGTAAGCAGAGAGTGTCTAATTCAGAGTAAAATGTCTTAATGCATTTTGAATCACATTAGTGGGTATACAAAATTCTCTTAATTTTTTTTCCATAGGTCATTGAAGATGTATATACAAAAGAAATTGTCAGGTCAAAGTAAGTACACCAGTTGCTTTGTCTTATTTACCACCATTCCAACATTATCCATGTAGGAGTTGTTTCTAATGTTTGATAGAATACTTTCAAACTCATCTATCTATTAAAAGCAGATGAAAATTACTCAAGTGCATTTAAGTAATTTAACCATTGTGGTATTTCAAAATCTGAATGTGGTAACAAGAGAGTTCCTAAGCCCATAAAACTTAAACGTAATGGTTGGAGTTAATATTTTTCAGACCCTTTCCCTGGTCGTTTGTTGTCTTTTATTTTGGTTTTGTTGTGGTGTTTATAGAAGGCTGATCTCTTCTTTTGTCATTAAGGAATGTAAAGAAAAAAAACTGCTGCAGAGTGCACTGCCTCTAGCTTCCTCCTCTGTTCCGGCTGCTGTTACCAGATTTGTGAAGGGAAAGTGGTTTCAGTGAATTGTACTGTTAGATGGGGGAGATGAATCCAAGACACACTGCATTCTGCAGCTCTCTGTGCAGAAGAGAGGTGTAACTGTAGCTGGAGCTTTTTGGGGAAGATTGAGCTCTGCAGAGAATTCTCTGTATTATTCCTGTATGAAAACAATCTAAGAATTTGTCATACGGAGTCAAAGCAAACTTCCTTTGTCAGTCACTAAGAAGAAATACCATTATGAACAGATTAAATATAAAATTGTAGTTTTCCAGGAGACACTCTCATCTGCTAGCAGTTTGTATCATCAAGGCTATTAGAACTGGTGTTTTCATATTTGAAAGACCTACATGAATCTCTTTAAAATGTGAATTTAATTGATTAATGAATCTCTATGAACTTTAGCATCTCCGGTGTTACAGCAGTTACATTCAAGTGGTTGCTATTGCATGGAAGTGTCAGGACAGAAATAATTCCTGTGTTTCTACAAGTTTCCTTACATAATGAAATAAAGGAAAATAGTCATTTGCCATGCAGCTGTGTGTGGGAGGCTTTCTTTCCTGTGTTAATTGATTAATTTTTCCTTTTTAGGTTTGCGATTAGAAAGATAATGCTTCTTGAGTTCAGGTAAGCTAATGGGAGGGAAATTTGGAGTTACATTTTCATAGGAACCTGTAAAGGTGAGAAGCAAATGCAGGGCAGTAAGACAGTTTGAAGGTAGTGTATTTGTTTGTACTTTGTAAGGCCTTGAATTGTGTACTGAGGAAAATTAAGTGAGGAGAGCTTAGTTTAAAGAGGAAGTAATTCCATAAATGTAAGTGACATCTCAGAGTGTCTTGTTTTATGGTTCTCAATTTCTAGTGTAAGTGGGGCACCGAGAAAGAGAGTATGAATGAAAAAAGTGAAAAGCTTGGGTCTGTAATTTGGAATGTATCTTTAAGCCTTAAGTCAGAACTCACTGAAATCAGAGAAGTTTTTGGATTATGTCTCTTACTATGAGGTTAAAAATGGATTGTGCTGCAGCATCATTAACATTTTCTTCTCTTGAAAAATATTAGAAATCTATTTAAACAATAGTTTACAACTGCTTCAGACTTTCCTGGAACAACTTACAGAGTATGTCTAAAAATATGTAAAATAAGTATTAGCAATATGTACTTAAAACCACAATATTTTTTGTTCTGTTTGGTTCTTTTGTCTTTCAAATCTTAAGAAAAAATATGAGGTATTTTTTGTTTGAGGTACATTCTTTGTTTTAAAAAGGCTTAAGTCCATAAGTTAGTACTAGTAGCTACAAAAGGACGAACTTCTCTCGGTTTTTTGCATTTTAATTAGAAAAAGCGCAGAAGAGAAAATGTAAATTATGGTTAAGGGTTTGACACTAATAAATGGCATGCAGTGGACTTCTGGAATTTGCATGTCAGCAGTTGCACAGAGTTAGAGGTTCCTGTCCTTTCTGTGAACATTGTTACTGTCATCAGTTACTGAGTCTAACAAGTTTTGCTTTGGTGACCCAGATGAGAGGTAACTTGAGGAACTACTCACAAACTCTGAAGATGGCTTTCGGGGGAAGGAGGGAGAAAAAACCCTCATGGATAACTGCTTTTTTAAATGAGTGACAGATTATGTGGGTGGCTGCAACTAATGAAATACTCTTTATCTCTTCACAGTCAGTACCTTGAAAATTACCTATGGATGAATTATTCTCCAGAGGTGTCCAGTAAGGCATATTTAATGTCAATCTGCTGTATGGTGAATGAGAAGTTCAGAGAGAATGTCCCTGCGTGGGAGGTAACTGATTTCAATTGCACCTAGAATTGACTTTGATCTGCAAGTTGCAGCTTTTACAGTGTGCTCACTTACAGTGACAGAAGGTAGAAGAGCTTGTAGTGTTAAAAGGAAATGGTGCCTCAGCTGGAATCTCTCATATGGTGTTTCAAACTTTGTGTTCTTTTTTAGAGAAGGGTGAAAAATTTGGACTGGTGAAAAATTACTTGATTCCTTCTGGTGTGAAAGTTATTGGTTCTGCTGTGATATGCCGAACATTATCACCAGCATTTGCTTTTTTGCCACTTGACAGAGGTTGGGTATTTACAGAGAAGTTCTTGTTCTGATATTGAAGGAAAAAGAAGGATTTATATATCTGTATATTCAAGAAGGCACCACTGAAAGTCTAACGTGTTGTCCAGTAACATCTTGCTCAAAACACGTGCATATTGGTTTCTACCTTTTTTGCTTTATACTAAAATAATGTCTTACTCTTCTTTTGTGTATATTGTTTGTTTGGGGTTTTTTTGGGGCCTTTTGTTTTGGTTTTTTTTTGGTTTTTTTTTTTTTTTGTAATAATAGGTTTAGAAATTATTTAATGTTTCTACAAACAATCCATGTTTTACAGGCCTTCTCAACAACAGAAGCCTAGTTATGCATTCTATGCAGGCATTATTTCAGAAACACACTTACTTCAATATGTGTACCATTACTCGAGTGTTGGCAAAGCACAAAGGTTTAATAACTTGCTCATATATTACCTGTGTGCTTTTCTTCTGGCATACATACTAGGAGTAAAATGACAGGTGCATGTTATGTTCCAAGCAGCTTAGTTAAATTTATTTGGTACATGGCTGCCCTTGTAAAGGAACTATTTTATCTAGTGATTATTCAGTTTATCTTTTTCCTGCTCAGGTAGCTCAATGGAAGTTCTAGGACTATAATTAATCTCTGGTGGTTTTTACTTGCTCACTTTTGGCACGTCACTTAAAGCTGCCATAGCTTTGGCCAAGGCCTACCATTTATCTTCTACCTGGGAGATTTTAGAGTATTTCTGTGCAGTCATGAGGTGAACATTCCCACAAGACTTCACCTGTGCTTCTTGTTTAGTTTCTCCTGTGCACCACCTGTTAGACTATGCAGAAGGTAGAAGGGGAGGATCCCTTAACAGGAGGGTATCATTAATCTGTTTTGCTTGTGCTGCCTGGTTCAAATAAATGAAAATGAGAAAAACTAATCCCTTCTTTTATAGATTTAAGTGGATTTAGAGAACTTCAGCTATGTTGTGTGAATGAAGACTGAAATTATTTGTCTCATCCTGACTCAAAATTACCTTTCTCTTCTATTCCTAGACATTCAAAAAAAGGCCAGAACATTTTCCTTTCTTTTTCAAACGCATACTGGAAGCATCGCTGGTTGAAAATGAGAGTGAGTACTCTCTGCATGAACAGACAGTCCTGCTGCTTTTCCTTGATCACTGCTTCAATAGTTTGGTATGTTAAAAGTAACTGTAAATATTTCCAGTGTGTTTATGCTGTTTTGTGTTTGTAGCAGTTTAGTTTGAACAATTTCTCCTCACAAGGCAGATGAAGCAAAATACCAGTTTAGGGAAAACACAGCACCAGACGGCTTTTACCCTCTATTTTGACTCTTATTTATTTCTCTCAATACATTTGCTTTTCTCTGACAAAAAGTCATAGATGAGACTTGAAACTGGAGAATTGGCAGTTAGACAATTAAAAGACAGGATTTAATATTAATTTTTGTATTAAAAATGGTGTTTTAAAATTTATGTATGTATATTTGAAAAGGTGCTTTACATTTAAAACCAATTAGTTACTACTGTGCTCTTTTTAGTTTGCCTAGGAAATAGCACAAAAATTATTTCCTTTAATTATTGAGAATGACAGTGAGGCTTTTTTTACTTTTGACACCAGGTTTAGATACAATTTTTATCTGAAGTTCTCCTGAGTTAGTTTTAAGAAAGCATTAGACAAACTTGTGTTCTCAATCTATAGTTAAAACAGACTTAAAGATCCTAAGTAGCAAGTGGGAAGAGCACTTTACCTGTTATATGAAGCAGTGCTCTCTAACCTCTCTTGCTACTGGGCTTTTTCCTTACTTACATTGCTCATGGGGTGTGTTATTCAAAATCACTGTCTGCACAAATAAAATTGTCTCTCAGACAAAACAATGTAGAAAGTGTATTATTTGATTTTGGGATTAGAAATGATTTTGGGAGCCAGTAACCATCTTGAACTTTATGTGTATAGTTTATTGAGATAGTATTTTTCTATAGTGGCCATGGTACAATGCATCTTCATTAAAAATAGTTTGATGGTGACTACAGAATCCTTCTTGTAGAGCACATTTCTAATACATCATGATAGGGAAGCTGGTGAAAATGTGTCTGTAAAAGCACATTGTTATTAGAAGCTGCCATTCGTTGTGAAAGGCAGAATGGAACAGTCACAGTAGTGTTTATAGTGAAGAGTACTGAAGTTTAGTGTTTCAGAATGCTGAGAATGGAGTATTTGTCTATGAACACATACTTAAGATGTTAATTGAAATTTTTTAGTAGCTCAGGAAAGAAGGAAAACTTTGTGGATTCAGATCGTAGGCATAGTTGGAGACAGCACATTTGAACTGACATGGAGAAAATTGTTTATTTCAGACAAGGGGACGAGTGTAGAAGAGGTAAGAGAAGCTTGATCAATTAAGGGCTTCAGGAGACAAAGAACAGCTTAAAAACAAGTAGAGAAAGCACAGTAGGTGAGTTCAGGAATAAGAAATGACGGAAGAAGGAACATCCGTTCTCAGCAGCTTTTGTCCTAAAAATACTTGCATGGATGGGGCCCCTGGTGAAGTGTTAAGAACTGACAGACTCCATGAAAAGTACCTAAAATACAGAGGTGTCACTGGGTAGGGTTATAGTGTAGTTTCCTGTTAGGAAATAGTGAAATCTGATAAAACAATATAAATATTTTTGTCAGATAGTGATGTACATTGATGTGTTTTGTAAGTCAGGCATATCAGAAAACATAAGAATGTTTTAAACATTTTTATCATCTGTAACTTTCTAACAGGAAGTGGATTTGATCAGAGGACAGGTGCAGCAGCTGATTTCCTTACCAATGTGGATGGCTCTACAACCTGTAAGCATAACACTGTTAACTGGCAGAGCAGTTCTCTAGGCATTGTCCAAATCCTGTACAGTAAATCCTCATGGAATACTGTTAAGGAACTCTAATATTTGCAACATTGCTGTGGAATTACATTTTTGTGTGCTTTGTTAAATTCTTTCTTTTTTGTTGCAAATTTCCATGTAATAATGTGTTTTATGTAATTTTTCAGAAAACTGAGCTTTGTTATTTATAGCTTCTTCAAGCTATAATTTGTAGACAAGGCCATGAGGTCACAGGGAGGCAGTGGAGTTTACATCTAGTCATGGCTGGACTCTCTAGCATTATTGCATTTTTGTTTCACAGTGATACTGAGAATAGCTAGAGACAGCTCTTTATTTCAGTTTGTTATATATTTTTTCTTTTTTAATAAAAAGAATGGACTGTATTTTTATCTTATGAAAGCAAGGTTCCTTGGTGACTGAATATCATTTTAACATTTCAGAATCGACTGGAGCAAGAGTTAAAAAAGACACCAAAACTAAGAAAATTCTGGAATCTAATTAAGAAAAATGATGCAAAAATGGATGAAGAGTCAAGAATGCAGTATGTACAGAAGCCTTTTTTTCCTTAATGCATTCATTGTGTTTCAGCTAAAATAAATTGTTTCAATGAAAAAGGTGTTTTTTGAAAACCTGTGGCAAATGAGGATTGATCATACATGGTCTGCTGGAAGCTGTTCTGGTTTTCAGTAGTCTGTATGCAAAATACTGTTATAGAACTTTTTGTTTTATTTGATCAGTGAATTTGTGGTATCAAATCTTAAAACTAAAGGATGAAAGCACAAAAGAATATTCATGTAGCTGCTCAGTTTTTTTCGTGACCTTTAGCAAATGTTTCACTCTTAGGTATATAGCTTATGCAAGTATTTCAATTAATCTGTGTCTATCTCACCAAAATTAAATGTTCCAATGCCTTTGTGTTGCAATGTGCTAAGGTGTAGGAGGGGACTGACTTCTCCTTGACACAGTAAGAAGCATGGGTTGTTAATCAGTTTCTGTGCTTAAAAATGCAGGCTGCTAATCCGTCTTCCTGAGTGCAGAGAGAAAAGTTATCATCTAAACAGTTTTGGTGTGTTTCAAAGCAACCTACTATCATTATAATAATTTTGTACAAAGTTAGTTTCACTAACTTTGTATTAGTGAAAGCTACAATATACTTCTAGTCTGCATTTAAGGAGTATTAATTCTTTTGTCATATTTCTGATTTTAGAGCATATCGAGAAAGAAGATTTCTTTCACAGCTCATTCAGAAGTTCATTTCTGTTCTAAAGTCAATACCTGTCTCAGGTAACTGTGTTTCTGACGTTACTTTGTTATCTGGTAATCTGTGTGAAAATATTTTCGTGTTGCTGAAGCACTGAGTCCTTAGGATATCAGCCTGAGGTTGGGGACCTTATTCAGGTGGGGCTTGTAGTGAGCACTATGCTGTCTGCATGGCTTTCATATCAAAATTAATATTCAAATCTGTATATACTTTAAAAATGAAACAGCAAAAAGCTGCTTTAAACCTCCTTCTATTCAGTATGTACTTAGTAAAAACAATACTTCTGAGAACTGATATTCTTTACTGTGTGCTTAGAGCCTTAAAGAATTTCATACATACTTTGGTGCCTTATTAAATAGGTGGTATAAGTGGATATCATAAAGCTCTGTCTGCTCATACTGTTGATTTACAGTAAGAACAAAAGCTTAAGTGAAGTGAAATTCTGTAAGATTTGACTGCTCTTGAGTCATTGTGACAAGCAGAATTATCTTCTTGCCTGATTTAGAAAGGAAAAGTGTTTGTGGAGGAAGGTGTTAGCCTTTTAACAGAAGAGGGTTATTATGCTCTAAGCACAGCACAATTCGGGTGAAATCAGTTCCCAGAGTTTTGCTTTTTCTGTTAAACTCTTAGCAAACTTCAGCTCTTACCTGAGCTGTAAATTTTGTAATGTGGCTTCCTCAGAAAGGATACTTATCCCTTCTGTTTTCTTAATTATGCTAAACATGTTTTAGGAAGATTTACTTCAGCATTTCTTTGGAGGCTGTAAGAATTGGAAAGTCATTAAGGGAGACTTGGTGTGCTTTGACATGATTCTAAAGGCCCCTTAGTAGTCACCTCTGAGTACCTTTGAATGTGGTCAAGGCCTTTTGCACACATCTTGTTTGCAGCTTTTAAAAGTGTATTTTTGAGTACCTGGCATTAAAAGTTCTTAACAAACATAATGGGCAAGTGATACCTCATGGAAGTGAGCATTTTTGCATGTTACATTCGAGGTTTCTCAAAGCAGATAAAATAACTCCTGAAATTCTGGTTCTGTTACTCTTTCATTGTTAACCAGAAGAATTTTTAATACAAGAAAGGATTGTTTTAAAAGGAGAATAATGTTTTATTTAGCTTTTAACAAGATTAAAATTAATACTTCTATATTTGTAGCATTTATTTAGATTTTAAGGAATTGTTCAAGTGTAAGTATATTGTGATGTGGATCAATTTAAACTCTTTTTTTTTTTTTTTCCTAGGTCCTATTTCTATGGACAAAGTTCATTATTGTGAGAGGTTTATTGAACTCATGCTAGACCTTGAGGTAAGTTTTTAAATTGATTCAGCCATTTTCCAGATGTACATTTCTAGGGTTGAAGTGCATAAAGTAATTATTACAATCTTATTCTAAAGAGGAGGTGATTATGTCACAGCTGTGCATATGGTTGTTTAAAAGTGATTTTCCATCTGTAAATAAGAGGTTGTAGCATTGCATCCATGTTGGGAGCTGACCAGCAATGTTGATAAGCCAGTAGACAAAGCTAGGATCCTTAAGTGCTTAGGGAAGAGGATTTAATTGGAATAGTGATAATAATACTGGCAATTTGTGAAAATATGTAATGCTTTAATCTGGTAGGAATAATTCAGAATTATTCTTCCCTGTAGAGAATGCAGAAGAGACTTAAAGTCTCTTTTGTGTTGTTGGGTTAAATTCCAGAAAGCACCGGTAGTCTGGAATGCAAACTATTCCTGTTTGACTAGAGTTCATTACTTACAAGTACCAGGTCTGGGGATCTGCAGATTGTTAGAGTAATAAGGGGTGGAGCAAGGTTTTGTGAAATTTTTCAGCAGATAGCGAGGAAGTGAGACAGTTTAAGCATCACAGTACCAGTATTAAAAGGCATTCATTTACAATTTCTTGCATGAGTAATTATTTATTTAGAGTGACTTCAGATTCAGAAGGCATTGAGAAATAAAACAAGAGTTTTCTGAAACAGTATCACAGGGAACTTTAAAATGGCTTTATGGTAAATTTCTACAGGCTGACTGTTAAATCACTGGAGTAGTCTGTGCTTGTAGTTGCAATAGATTGAATAATTTAAATTAGAGCTTGCATACATAAGACATTATGTATGTAATATACTTTGGTAAGAGAAAATATGTTGGAAAGTGAACTAAAGTCTGTCTGACTTAAATGCTTAGCAGCAACACATTTAAGATTGGTTCTCTTTAGGTATTACAGAAAGATTAGAATTCAGACAGGTTTATAAAGCCTGTTTAAGTGACTGGAACAAGCAAATGAGAAATTAGCTGTAAATCCAAGTCTTTTTGCCTTTGTAGCATGTACTGTGTTAATGGGCTCTTTTTACTTGTGTTAAAGCCTTTTTCAGAATATTACTGTTTCATATTACAGTGCATATACTGCCATCAAAACTGGTGATTTGGTAATTTGAAAGTAATAATTCAATGGAGAGTTCTTTGGAGACAGTTTTATGAGTTTGTTTTTGTAATTATTGTGCAGAGCAATCAGCATCTTCTACAGATTCTTTTATTTTCTTCATCTTAGTTCTAAACATCATGCTGATGCTTTTTGGCTTTCTAAATTCAGTCTGTAGAGAACAGCTAATTTTTCTCTTAAATTTTTGTGGTCTTCTACTATATGCTGTTCAACAGTTGCTACATATAGCAGCTTAATCTATTTACATGGAGAAGGAAAGATCTCTATTTTTGTTGTTATTGAAGATTTGAAAAATACTTGAGTATTTTGCAAAGAAGAGAAGATACCCTATCATATTTAGAAGAAGCAGTTGGCAATTTCAAGGACCTCAAGCTTAAAATTTCTTAAGTTAGTGTAGAAGACAGACATTTGAAACAATGCTGAAGCGGTTTGACATCTCATTTGTAGCACACAATCATTATGTAGACACTTAGTAGAGTAATTGCTTTATTTCATTTACTTGTTTACTGGCAGGATGAATTCTCACTCATGGCAAGTTGGTGCCATGCCCCCCGTTACATAAGGGACTGTGTTGGTAGCAGCTTACCTGCATAAACCCAGTGTCTTGGCACACATAAGTGCTGCTTTAATACCTCTGTGAGGGTATTAGATATGCAAATAACTGCAGCAATCTATCTTAATATGCCTTCTTGAAATGGAAAATCCTGAGAAGCCAGGATTTCTTACCTTTGGAGGAGTTGCAATTGTATTGACGTTATTTACCGCAGGCTTTGCTTCCCACACGGCGCTGGTTTAACACAGTGTTGGATGACTCCCACCTTGTTGTTCACTGTTACCTGTCGAGTCTTGCTAAAAGAGAAAAAGAGGGTCATCTCTTCTGCCAGGTGAGATACAAAGATCTTGGAAAGGACTTTTTCGTTCCCTTTGTTTCTGAATGCTGCAGTTGGTTTCTTTTTATTAAAGATAGGCTTTTATTTGGATACAAGCTACATCTTTATTTGAATCTTTCACACAGTATTTTTTCTTACCTGTACCTATGTGTGTGACTGCTCACATAGCATTTCATACATTTCATGGAACCACAGGATGGCTTGGGTTGGAACAGACCTTAAATGATCATCCACTTCCAATGCCCCTGACATGGACAGGGACACCTTCCACTAGATCAGGTTACTCAAGAGTCCCATCCAGCCTGGTCATGAACACCTCCAGGGATGGCACATCTGTGGGCAACCAGTTCCAGTGGCTCACCACCCTCACAGTGAAGAGTTTTATCCTACTGTCTAATCTAAACCTGCCCTCATTCAGTATAAGGCCATTCCCTCTTGTCCTATGACTACATGGCCTGTGAAAAGTCCTTCTCCATCCTTCTTGTAGCTCCCTTTAGATACTGTAAAGGAAGCTATAGGGTCTCCCTGGATCTCACGGTTGAACAGTCTTAACTCTCAGCCTGTTGTTACAGAAGAGGTGCTTCAGCCCTATAGTAAACTCCTCTGGAGATTTTCCAGCAAGGTTTTTTTGTGTTGGAGACCCCAGAGCTGGACACAGTACTGCAGGAGGGGTCTCACAAGAGCATAGTAATATTTCTGCTTCTGTTTCTGAGAGTTCTTAAAAGTACAAGCTAGAAAGCAGTGCAGCTTCTGGCATGCTTTACCATACACATAGCAGAAGTTGTAGCCACTACATTCTTGTTCATTTTGACTTCACACTGTTTTGCAGTGCAGCTGATTTTCACTCCTATCCTTTAGTTTACTGACTCATAGCTAGTGCATTGTTTTTTATATGGCAGGATCTGAAGATCTGTCCCCTTTCCTGCATCTCAACTGCTTTTCTTGCTGCTTGCTGTCTCCCATCTCTGCCACTTGTTCATTTTCTTTGAGGGTCAGTATTGATGGAACACAAAGGCAGCAGCACATCTGAATAATTTTCTTCCTCCAAGTTAAATAATCCCATTGAAAGGTCAGATGAACTTCAGAGCTGCCATCAGAGAGGGCAGAAGGGTACAAGGCCTCTCCCTTTTGGTAGCAGGAAGCTGTAAGTTGGGTTCAATGACAGCCTCTGGCTAGATCACCTTACTGTGATCAGTTTCAATTTCAAGTCCTGGTATATCAAGAAACCATATTGCTTGTGGACTATACTGAAATTTTGATGGCTTGCAGATGAGATACCTAACAAAAACTATTCTGTGCATCAGCCAAGTATAAAATTCAGATACCAGTCCTTAGTCCAGTTCTTCTAGAACTTTGTAGAGTTCTTGTTTGTGCATTTGTCCTCCTCTTGAACTGTGGTTTTGTACATAGTAGGGTGTTTCTTATTGTTAATCCACTAATTTATATTGATGATGTCTCAGCTTTTAGATATGCTCAAATTCTACACTGGTTTTGAAATCAATGATCAGACTGGAAATGCTTTGACAGAGAATGAGATGACTACAATTCACTATGACAGAATTACTTCTCTGCAGGTAAGCAGAGGATGAAGTGCTTATGAGAGACACAGGATTTGGTTTTGCTGTTCTAGTCTGATTTGCATCTGGAATAGGCATGAGGTTATTTCCCAAATCAAACCCCTTATTTTCCCTCTTGAGTTAAGGAATATCTTTAGCTTGACTGCCTGCACCATATTGAAGGCATGTAATGCTTCAGTATGGTGGATGTGACTAAATAATATTCTTTAGCAAAACATCAGCATTTTGGAGCTTGTGTTACCAAAATGAACTGTTCCTGTTAAGTCTGTTGAGAAAGCAGGATGCTGTAGGACCCTGTGGTGATGCAGTAGGTGGCAGCATTTCCTCAAGATCAGTGTGCACATGTGCCTACAGTGGTCCCTAGTACAAATTCACTCACACGTTATAGAATTGTTCGCATCAGTTTCAACAGAACAATTCAAGGAAGCATGGTTGAGTTAAACTTCTTCCTGGCTTTTCTTAGTTGCCTGCAAAGCTACAAATCTGCTCCCTTATGTTTTATTTTAATGACAACAAATGCTGATAGAAGGGTGTATTAAGAAAGATACTGTGTCAAAAGTAGAGGAGTAACAAATAGATGGTGTTAAGAAGAATGGAAATTTAATCTGGCTTGTTTTTCTATCCTGGTACGGTCCATAGAGTGGTTCATGTTATGAACCAGAAGAAACTATGATTTTTTTTTAAGTGTTTATATTAAATCATTTCAGTAATATGCTTACATCCACTTTTCATGCCTGGATCTTTTGTAGAGAGCAGCGTTTGCCCATTTCCCAGAGTTATATGACTTTGCACTCTCAAATGTAGCTGCTGTAGATACTCGTGACGCACTGGTGAAGTTATTTGGACCTCTTAGGTAAGTTATCAAATTGAAATTCAAATTCTTGGTTCTCAGTATGATGAAATTTAACAAATTTCTAGCCTTTTTTACTTCTGATTTCTCATGTGCAGAGCCAGTAGTTAACCTCTAACTTGTTTAGTTCATTTTTTTTACTCTATTCTGTAGAAGAACTACAACAGAAATCATGAAAGCATGCCACTGTGTTGACTGTACTATACTGTAAATGCTGAGTAAAAGGATAGCAGTATGAATTTTGACAAAGGCAGGGTAAGCTTTGTTGCTTACTTCTGTGTCAGGTCTTGAAACAATACAAAAATATCCACCCCTTCCCATGTTTACTGTAGGTGAGAGGTTCAGCTTACGCCTTATGCACAAACTTCACGTAAAAGCCTGACCCGTGGTTGTTTAGCTCTGGCGGAATCAGAGAGCTGTGGCTCTCTGTGGGGAGGAAAGGAAGCCCTGCGGTGGGCGCTGTCTCTGATCCCGGCGTGACGGAGGCTTCTTCTTTTCCTTCCGCTGTGCAGCTCCACCGTTCTCCACCAGGTGGCGTCGTACCTGTGCCTGCTGCCGCCGCTGGCCGAGGGGGAGGACACGAGCCACGAGAAGGAGTTTCTGCTGGAGCTGCTGGTAAAAGCATCGTCCCTGCTGCTTGCACTTCTTCCGAGCTGAAAACTCAAGGCATAGCTACATCCAGCAGCTGCACTGCAGTAAAGTAGTCTTTTAGAACGTTTTCTGAACCACCTGTGAGCCACAGCAGTGTTGTAGCGGTAATTGGCGTGTTAAGATGGTGTTTAAAACCATAAAAATTAAGGATTTGAAAATGCCTATTCATAAATGTAGCTTCCATGAGAAACTGATGTGTGGTTTTTTAGGTCAATAAGGAGAGCCTTGGAAACGGTTTTGAGGCCTTCTGAAAAAGTTTTTGCCCCATTTAAAAACAAAAAGATCTGCTAAAGTAGATCTAGATATTCAGTACCTATTTGGGCCTCAAACCAGTTTTAAATATTGTTTGATGCACATCATGGTTTTTTGGATATTCAAGTTCTAGTAATACTACTGTAGGCTTCTAATTTGATATCAGTATTAGAGTAGCATAGCTGTTTTTTAAAATCTTATTCATAAGTTTGTCTTGTGGTTGTTGATTTCTTAAAAAAATGTTCATGTAGTTTTCTAAGGTATTGAGGGTAGTGCTATGCCTGTGGATGTCATGGAAAGATACTTGTTCAGATAACATATTATAGTATTGGATAGATTTTTTTTGTGTCCCAAAGAGGAAATAAGGACTAACTGTTACTGAATGAGTAGTATTAGTTAGGTACTGACCATATTTTTAGTGGAAAGTAAGATAAGTTTTATTTGAAGTTGATTCTCTGCTGAGCCTTGACTGAGTATTTTCAGTTCTGTTGTGCCCTTTTTGATCTGCTGAATACCCAAAGAATTCTTTGATTCTTGTACTATGACCAGTAGTTGGACTATGTGTTTGTTCATCTTCTGATTTCACTGTGTGCATTTAGTTATGTTAAAATATTTAATTAGAAAAATACTGATGGAGAAATGCAAGTGACCACCTTATGAATTATTGTCTATGTTTCAAAAGTATCTTTATTGTTCCTTTTTGACTCAGAGAGGTTTGAAATGCTTCCTTTCTTTAGGTTTCCCGTCATGAGCGGCGAATATCTCAAATTCAGCAGCTCAACCAGATGCCTCTCTATCCCACAGAGAAGATTATTTGGGATGAAAATATTGTACCAACTGAATATTATTCTGGAGAAGGTATGATTAGTAGTTCAGTAATTAAAAAAGGAGTTGTGATGTATTATGTTTATTCTGTTCAAGAAACATACACATGGTACTTTGGCATCTTCCAGTGTCTTAGAGTAAGATCAGGACTTTTTCTTTCAGCTGTAAATCAGGAACACTTGAGATTAAATTGTTAGCAAATATATAGTGGATTTAAAGAAAAATCAAAAAATCTATTTTTACACAAAGATGTTTATTTGTTTCTGGATAATAGATGTGCTGTACTACCAGCTGAGGCACAGGTAAGGTGAAAAAGGTTGGAAACAGCAGCAGAAGAGCTGTTTCTGTGCTTTGTGCTGTAGTATGTTCAAGAAAGCCTTTCTAAAAAGGGGGAAAAGGTAGTAATGGGAGGAAATTAACATCACAGATCTTCTATTTCAAGGTAAAAGGTACACATAGTCACTGAAAGGTGACTACTTTGAGAACCTAATGTGCTCATGATCAAGGAAGTAAACTGCTAGTATTACAAACAGGAATCATTTAATTTTAAGGTTTGCAATAAACAGCACATGTATTTTTGTTTAGCTACTTTTAAAAACTGTTGTTCTAATGTAGATTGTGAGAAATTGTATTAAAAATGTGAAACTTTTAATTTGGAATGTGACAATTTCAAATAACAACATATGTCTTCACAGACTAGTATAAAGTTTGTTTTGGGTTTTAGCAGCCAATATTCCATACCCTTCTCTGTGTAGTTTTGATTTAGAGGGTTTTTTTTGCACAGGTGTAAGCTGTAAGTTCAGCTGCTTGCCATAAATTAGTCTTTTTGGATAAACTCTCTGCAAAACAAGTGTTAATGAGAAGAAAGAGATGATCCCCTTTAGATAGGCAGGGTTATAGGCAGCAAAGGATCTTTTTCTCTTCAAGATATGATACCAATATCATTTAGAGATGTGGTCCAAAAGAGGAAAAAAGGTGTTTTTCTTTAGTATAACGAAGTTTGTTAAAAGCTGAAACATCAACTTAACACACCTTTAACTGTGTTAAAAACATCAGTTGCTGCTGATGTTTAATCTTTAAAAAAACAGGGAACAAAAGAGAGGCTGCCTCTCTTTCTCCAAAAAACTCCAAACCAAAACAAAGGAAAAAAACCCTGAACCAGAGAGATTTCTGTAATTTCTGGGAAATTATTATATAAACCAAGTATTTTTAAATTTTCTTTTTTGTTTCAGTGAACAGTACATAGGTTGTAGTAATGTTCTGAACCATTCAGGTTCTTAAATGCAGGTCAGGGCAGCTCTGCTGGCATTCATCCTGTTCTTTGTGGTTGACTTCTCTGTGCTGTGTGGTTATGTTTGATCAGCCAGATATATTAATGGCAATATGGGTTCAGTGGGGGAGGAAAGGGGGGGCAGGAGGAGAAAGCAGCTCATCATTGAGACTTTTTAATAATGCATTAAAGAAATTTTGTTAATGATGAAATGTAATTTTGTCAAGTAATGCTGGTTGCTAGTGGAAACGTTTCCTCCTGTGGTGAACACTTTTGGAATTACAGTATTGATGATGCTGTTGTGAAGTATTTCTTTTTCTGTCAAGAGTGTTACAAGTATTTTTTTCTATTTTGCTCCTCTTAGTTTAGTTTATACTCTCTCTTTTGCATCTCCATGTATTCTACTGTCCTAGTTTCAAACAAGACAGTGTTGGGTTTGTGGTATTTTAAGAGGTTTTTTTGTATTCTTAAAAGTAACTAAATAAGTTTGATCTAAAATTTATGTAAGAGTAATTTAACCCAAGAATGTTAGGCGTATTGTTTCTATTTCCTTTTAGAAAATGAGGGAAGAATATCTTTCAAAGAGGTGTTGCTTCACACCTTGCCCTTTGTGAATATAACTAGCTTTACAGGACAGGGTTTCTTACTTGGTGTTGGGAAATGTGTTAAAGTATTTTATCACCATCAGGCTTTCCACAGTAGAAATTACTGTGTTCTGCTGCCTTTCTTCACTGCTGTTGTATCTCAGTGCATGTGAAAGTCAATATGGAGTACCTATACCAGAGAAAGGTTTTAACAATGATATTGCAAGTTTCAAAAGCAAGATGCTTTCACAGATCTTAAACATAGGTATCAAACTGGAATAGTAATGTTAGATGAGCAACTTACAGGAATTTTAATTATGGAAAATTTGCATCTAAGACTGTCCTAAAACAATTGAAGAAGCTTTAGGACCTGTCTAGGAGTTCTGATACTCCTTGTGTAGTAGGATCTAATCTTCCTATGTTTTTCTTCCATATTTAAAAAACAAGCCAGTAACAGAAACTTCAGAGATATGTGTTAAAATTTGATTTCATGATTTAAAGCTTTTTTTCTACGTTAATGGTTTTTGTGACATCTAATAAACATAAAGCATGGGAATAGGGGAATTGTAGGATGTTGCATGGTTTTTATTTTTTTATCAGCCTTTTTCATCATTTTTTAATGCTGACTTAATTGTTGCATTTCCAAAGACCATTACTTTGTTGTGCATTTGATTTGCCTAAACCGAATTTTCTTATAGTCTGAATACATTGATGGATTTAATATTTAAGTAGTTCACTGTATTACTGCTAGAAGGATGAAAATTCCTTCAAGCTTGTGCAGGTTCTTATAGAGAGAACCTGAAAAATACGTGCTTTTTAGAGGTGTGTATTGATAAAAGGGGTAGTTTTTAGAATCTCCAAGGTTAACAGCTGTGGCAGTTGTAGAGTAAAGTGTGTATGTATGTTTGTATGAATTCATAGAAACAGTATATTAATTCATCTTTTCTTGTTTATGCCTCACATACATCTTTCCTTCTTCCCTTAAATCCTTAGGCTGTCTTGCACTTCCTAAGTTGAATCTGCAGTTCCTGACTCTCCATGACTACCTGCTGAGGAACTTCAATCTTTTCCGCTTGGAGTCTACCTATGAGATCAGACAGGACATTGAAGATAGTGTCAGTAGGATGAAACCATGGTAATATTTATTGACTGGTACAGACCAGTCAGTTCACTTCTAATCAAAGTGTGTTTAAGAATCAAAAACTGATAACTGTGTGTATACTAAATACATAGTAATAAATGTGTTCAAAATTACTACATAGATACTGTGGGTTATACTTACTCCTTCCATAAGGTGTTGCCATCCCAAAGGTTGATATTTTAAGGGTTTGTGGTTATGTATCCCTGTGGGTGTGTTAAAGGCAGTTTGCTGGATGCTAACTAACAGCCTTAGTTATGTTAAGATGGATGAGTTAATTTTCCATAAGTACTAAGCCTTGGCTGACATTACAAAATCATAAACTCCTCTGTTTGTGGGAGATGTTACTAAGTATTCTTGAATTTGCCATCTGCAACATTTTAATCCTGTTTTAGTTTAAAGGGTTTATTTGGTGTGATATCTTTTGTACTCAGTAGTTGCTTTTTGTTACCTTTCCTTTATCTTCTGTCTCTGTGAGTTTTTCTGAATAGTGCTAGCATAAGTTGCCCTTGTTTTTTGAAATATAAGTTATGTTATGCTTCAATTCTAAAATGCAGGATTACATGGATCTAATTCAGTAGCACATAAAGTTAAAAATTCTACTTTTGTGTTAAAACTTACTGTGGGGTAAATTTTTTCATAGTTTAAAAAAGAATTTAATCTGTTATCAGCTCATGACTAACAAAACTTTGGGGTTTATTTCTTAGGTTATCAGAATATGGAGGTGTGGTCTTTGGTGGATGGGCTAGGATGGCACAACCCATTGTCTCTTTCACAGTGGTGGAGGTGGCCAAGCCCAACATTGGTGAAAACTGGCCCATGCGCGTCCGAGCAGATGTTACAATTAATTTGAATGTCCGAGATAACATCAAAGACGAATGGGAAGGTACTGAACATGCTTTAAAATAAAGTGCTCAAAATAGGTGCTCATCAAAATACATTTTGATGTAGTCTTATTTGTAAGAAGAAGAGGTTTTAAACCATGATGCAGGTTTGTCAATCCTAATACACAGTTTAGAAGTCAGTTACTCAAATTCCAAGTTTAAGGAGTTTATATTTTCATAAAGTGAAGTTTGAAATAATTACTTTGACGTTCATTGGGAACAGAGTGTTTATTACTTTGGACTGATGTCAGTCAGTGACCAACTGTAAAATGCTGTCCTTTACAGGGACTGTGGAAAGCTAACTTAGCATCTTAAAGAATGTGTATCCTAAAAATGTCATATTGAAAAGTATGGGAAATGTGATATCTGTCTCATACACAAATGGAGAGGACAGATTTTTGTTTCATTCAAACCAGTGCATTTCAGTAGTTTTCAGTATGTTTGAATGTTATGAAGTGCTGACTGTACCAAATACAGTTTCTTGTAAGTATCCACAGCCGACACTTCTTTTGCTTGGGGATTTGAACTTTAGTTGACCGTGTTGGCAAGTGACAAAGAAGCATGCAATTGTGCTTGTATTATCAGTAAATGTCACTCCTTTCTCTTTTGTTAGAGAAACCTGATAAATGTGCTGGAGCTGCTTAGTGTGATTACAGGTCACATAACACAGATGCTAAAGTTGGACTGTGTGATAAATGAGCAGATACTGGTTTGGGGCTGTAGATTTCTGTTATAATAGAAAATATAGGAGGATGGCAGAGAATTCACTATGCTGAAGTATCAAAATGTTGGTGCACCTAGCTGTTAAAATACTAAAACAGCCTCTGTGATTTGTAAAAAATCATGTTATAACTAAATCAAAACTGAGATGAGGAATTAATGAATCATTGCCTGATGTAACAGGATCTTGTTGAAGCTGCCTTCTGTTAAATAATATCTGGTGCTTAATGAGGACTTACTTGTTTCACAAAAAATACAGCATGTTTTCTGAACTTTGAAGGTGTCTTAGATCTCTGAGACTCTGGAGGTATACTGGAGAGAAGATTTAGTGTTCAGAATTGTGTTAGCGAATTGGAGAAGCTGCATTTTAAAAGTAGGATGTAGTTCAACAGGGATGATTATTGAGCAAGAAGAAGTCACTGTGCAAATACATGTTGGGGGAATAACTTATCAGGCAGTACCTCTGCAGAATGGAAAGATAGGAGGTCATCATTGCTCACAAGTGAATGTGATTCCCCAACATCGTGTTAGTGCTAAAGGAAAAAGAAAAAAACTCGATTTATATTGGAATTTATAAACTGGAATGTAACAGTAGGCAAGTAACTTGGTTAAGTGACCTTTTACTCTATTAAATAGATAACTAAAGTAACTTGGTTTGAGGTTTTGTGCCCAGTTCTAGGCACTGCACTTAACATGTTGTAAAAAAAAGGAAAAAAGGAATTGGAGGTTTGTCCAGAGGGAAGCAATGAGAATAAGAGATTAATACCACACTTCTTAGAGAGGATTGAAAAAAATTAGGTAAAAATAACTGGAGTGAGATTGTTGGGAGAAGAATAATCTTGAAATAATGTTTGTTCTTATGAAAAAAGCATTCAACTTCTACTTTTTATATCTATTTGTATCACAGTGGCCTATGGTTTTGTATTCTCTAAGTTCAAGGCACATTTTGAATCAAAACAAAATAGATACAGGTGGGATTTTAATTAAAAGAAATGTTAGTGCATTCTTTTATATATATGTTAAGGACTTGATGAGGACAGTGCCATTCAGTGAGATCACTGACTGTTCCTTTTGGGGCTCAGGCCTGCGCAAGCACGACGTCTGCTTCCTGATTACGGTGCGTCCCATGCAGCCTTACGGCACCAAGTTTGACAGGAGACAGCCTTTCGTTGAGCAGACTGGCCTGGTGTATGTCAGAGGCTGTGAAATTCAGGGCATGTTGGACGAGAAGGGTCGTGTTATTGAAGAAGGTATGATATACCAAAACTTGCTCGAGAGGTTTACCTTTTTTTTTCCTGTCTCTTTTTATTTTTAAAGCCTAATTGTTAGTTTTTCTCTCTTTTAAAGAATGCTCATTGAATTAGTTACATACATGGAAAAAAACAAACCAATTCCATAAGCAGCCTGAGAAAGGTTAACTAGTTTCCTCTGGTAAAATCTGATGTAGCTACGTTAATTAAATAAATCCAGTATTGGATTAAGGAGTAAAATAAATTCTGTTCAAAAACTATTAGAATAATGCAGTGAAAAGGTGTCCATTGCTATGCAGAAATTAGTTTCATCATATGAATTTGTCTGAATTTCATTTGAGGAACAATTATGGATCACTAATTTGAACTATAATTCGCTGTTAGCACTGGGTCAAATTCTAATCTTGCTGTTTCATTATGGGCAGGACCTGAACCAAAACCAAGACTTAAAGGTGATTGCAGAACATACAGAGTATTTCTGGACCCAAATCAGTATCAGCAGGACATGACCAATACAATCCAAAATGGAGCAGAAGATGTCTATGAGACATTTAATATAATAATGAGAAGAAAACCAAAAGAAAACAATTTCAAGGTAAGATACTTGCTTCTTAGGTCAGAGGGATAGACCACCTCTCCTGCGGGGAAACCTGAGAGAGTTGGAGTTGGTTAGTCTGGAGAAGGGAAGGTTTCAGGGAGTTCTGAGCCTTTCAGTAAGGGGGAGTATAAGAAAGATGAGGACAAACTTTCTACAAGGGGTAATGTTTATAAACTAAAAGATGGTAGATGCAGACCAGATATAAGTAAAATATTTCATGATGAGGGTGGTGAAATGCTGGAACAGGTTGCCCAGAGAGGTGGTAGATGCCCCATCCCTGGAAATTTTCAAGGTTGAACAGGGCTCTGAGAAACTTGGTCTGCTTGAAGATGGCCCTGCTCATTGCAGGGGGGATGGACTAGATGAGCTTTAAAGGTTCCTTTCAGCCAAAACTACTATATGATTCACCCTCAACAGTGATGAGCAGAAAGGAAGGAGCCACTTCCCTTCACCTGCTGGGCAAATTTCATGCTGTAGCATGAACAAGGTGCTGTTGGCCTTCTTCACTGTGAGGGTGCATAATTTTGTACACCTAAAAATATTTCTTACTCAGTTTCTTTGCTTTTTAGACCTCTGAATCATTAATGTTCCTTGAGTTTTCCATTATGAAAATGCAACATGAATGAAAAACTACATTTCTTTTGGTGCCTTAAAATCAAGCACTGGATAATTGAAGTGATTTTCATTTTGAGGGATTCTGTTGGAATTTCTGTGTAAATGGATAAAGAGGTAGGCAGGAAGACTTGGACATTTTTTCCTTTGAGTCTGGAGCTATCTAGAAAGATACCTCTGGTGTGAAGCAGTAGCTTGCAGCCTGCATAGACCATTGTGGTGCCATCATTTGTACTGTGTTCTTGCAGCAGTAATTTACAGGCAAAACCCAATGCAAGCCATTTTATGCTGGCATTTACGAAAGTCTCATACATTCATTTTTCAAGACAATCTGAGGTGTTTCCACATTTATCACGTTGCTGCCAGTTTAGCTGCATGCATTCCATGCCATTTGCAAACCTTTCTAACTTCAGCTGGAGAAAAGAAAACAAGATGATGCTGTGATTAGTGTAGACAGTGTATGCAGCAGATGGAAGGCAGCTTGAAGTTTAATAAAGCTGAGCTTGTAGGAGAGAAGACGAGAGAACCCTTATGCAGTCTTTGTAAATTAAGCAGATGAGACAGCAGATAAAGTGCAAATACAGTGTATTTGCTGGAGGTGACACTACTGTGACACTACAATTGGTCAGCAGTGTCACTTCCTACAAGAATGAATCTTACTATTTTTACATGTATAGAAATTACTTTTTGAAAGGCTGAAGCAAATTTTTTTGTGATGTAGGAGCAGCACATTTGCTGTTAGGAACATATTTCTTGCTTCCTCTTAGAAACTGATCACTAGGTTTAGAAATACTACCTGAAAACATGACATTGTCTGATTTCTTTGTGCTTTTATTAGCACAAACATATTATGCTGTGCTTAATATATGTTTGAGCCAGAAGTACTTGTTCTATATTTGCAACAAAAATATAAAAATTCTTAGTTAATATGGGACTTGTTCATCCATATATCTTTGAAGTAATTCAGGCTTCAGAAGTGCTAAGATGCCTTCAACTTCGTAGCTTTACAGGTCTGTCACAGAATCCACAGCATGATTGTGACTGGAAGAAACATATTCAGAGAATGCTTGAGGTCAGAGGGACCTTTGGAGATGATTTAGTCCAAGATGTGTTTGAAGCAGAGTCAGCTAGAGCAAGTTGCTCAAGATCTTGTGACTATGCAGTTGGAATTGGATATGTCCAGTGGTGAAGACTACATAACCAGTCTAGGCAACCTGTTCCTGGGACAAAAACTTCACTGATGGTTATGGTCATCTTAACTAGCTCTTTGTTTAAGAATTCTGTGCTTTGATACTGGTGTTTTGTTGCATATGTACACTGTCTATATATTGATTCAATCTAACCAAACACTGTCAATTAAAAGTTATATTCTGTCATTTTAAACAGATTTGATTGATCTTCAGTATGATTTTTACTTGGTAAAAAGTCAGTCTCTTCAATCCCATTTTTTCTGTTTTTTCTTATTTACAGGCTCTTCTGGAGACTATTAGGAATCTGATGAACACAGACTGTGTGGTTCCTGACTGGCTGCATGACATCATTCTTGGATATGGAGACCCAAGTAGTGCACACTATTCAAAAATGCCCAATCAGATTGCAACGCTGGATTTTAATGACACTTTCCTGTCCATTGATCACTTAAAAGCTAGCTTTCCTGGGTACAATGTTAAAGTCACTGTTGACAATCCAGATCTGCATGTACCCCCCTTCAGGTGATCTCAATATTTCAAGTACTTCTGTTCTGATATTCTTGCTGAAACATGTTTTCAGGTGGAGTTATGTTCAGGGGTTGAAGGGAGATGCTCTGTCTTTTAAAAAAAAGGTGGAGATATGTTAAGATTTAGATGGTTACATGATAGAGTTAACTGTAAAACAGCTAGACCCAGGACCAGCTTCTGTTCTATTCTGTACAAAAATGCATCAGAGCATTCCTTGTAAATCAGCCTATGGAATATATGCAAAAAACAAAAGTATGAGATAGGATCAAGACACATAATACTCTCTTCTGTATTATGGTATCTAGCCTCCTCAAGATCAGGCTAGAGAATTTTAATTACATAGTTTCCTTACATGTCTCATTACAACAAGCTAAGAACAGCAATTTCAACATCAGTTGAATTTGAGCTTTTGGAAACACCATTCAATCAACACAAAGGATTAAGTCTGAAATCTCATAATGCTTATTTTTAGAAATGATTTCTGAAATAGGATGCCATTGGCAGCTAAATGAGATTTACTTGTTTTGTTTCAGTGATGCTATTGTCCAGCATTTATAGACTTGACAATTCTGTCCCTCCTGGTGCACTTCCTTGAATTTTGTCAACTGAGATTCACAGTGCACAGTTCCTTCAGCTGAAGAAACTACATGTTTTCCTTGTGATGGAATAAATCCATGGAGGGAAAAGATGCCTTTCCCCTGCACCAGTCAGCTTTTATCATGGCTAAATTGAATCTTGAAAAGCAGGGAGGTAATCTCCCAAGCTTTTTTTGGAAACACTGCATGGAGAATTTGTGTGGAGAAGGCACTAACACTATATAATGATATAAAAATAGTCTGAAGGTATCAGGAAAAGATCTCACACACAGTTTTCCTCAATGACCTGTTGTTCAGTTTCAGTTCCTATATTAAGAGCTCTTTATGAAGAGCTGTTGCTCTTCCTACTGCTACATTTGTCCTGTAAGAGATGATTACTGTTACCTGCATATTACAGGTACCTTCATTTTGGATGGGCATTCCTTCACCTGTGATTTATTTCTGAATTAGAGAAGCTTACTAGTATATACAGAAGGCTATAAAAAACTGAAATTGGAGGATAAAAGCTTCATCTCTTGGAATAATTTCGAACACTATTATTATAATAGTTTTGAACACAGCTTATTTTCTATGATAACTTTTTTCCTGTCCCTTCCATTTTCACTTACGAACTTCTTGTCTTGAGTGTTCTTCCAGCTGCCTCTCAGCGCTGCTTCCTGGCTTTTCCAGTTATGAAAAGAGTGCTTTTGAAACAATTTTTGTTTAATCAGCTTCATCAATTTATTTGTTATTTTTTTTCTTTATTCTACTTAAAACTTTGTCATTTGCAGCACTTGGTTCCCTGTTGTATGAAAGTTTGTCTTAATGGTGAGAAAAAAATCTTTGTCTATCACCTTCTGAGACAGTCTATGTCATAGTGAGCATGTTGAACTGTCACCTTAAATTATGTGTTACAGGATAACTTTCCCAATGAAGGAAGGTAAAGGAACAAAAAGAAAAGAGGATGGAAATGAAGAAAACCCTGAAGAAGCTAAAACACTGATTGTAGAGCCTCATGTTATCCCAAACAGGGGACCATATCCATATAATCAACCAAAACGGTAAAAAATGGATGGGAACTTATTTTCAAATGATGACACGTGCATAGCAGTTCATTTTCAGAAATGAGGCTGGTTTGTTTTGTACTTAAATCAAAATATTTTATTGTCCCCCATCTGTTAAAAAGGTCCTTTGAAGAACAGTGAGAAATACTGTCTTGTAGTGATTTTTGTCTCAGGAGTTTGAATATTAGGAAAGTAATACCTAAATAATTTTACAACATTCTCTGCAAACAATAACTAAAGACAAACAGTCTTTTAGATGAAAAGAGTTTGTTGTCACAGGGACAACATGATTTACTGTCTTGTTTAGAAGACATTGTTTAGAAATTTCGAGACTGTTGTATCTATAAAAAATACAGTTGTAATGCTGATTTAATTTATGCAAAAGTTTGCAAGTGTGTAGTTCAGGAAAGATATAAACAGTTAATTGAAATAAAACTTGTTAAAACAATTGCTTTTATCAAAATTGTTGGCAAAATCTGTCAATTACCTGATCTTGTTTTGCTTTGTTATAGCAATACTATTCAATTTACCCATACTCAGATTGAAGCCATCCGTGCAGGAATGCAGCCTGGACTAACTATGGTAAGAATGGTTTTAAGTATGGTAGGAATGTTTTTAAGGTACTGTACTCTTGTTTAATCCTGGTCTTAGGTACATTCAGTGTAATACTAGTAATGCCCCTTTCTGTAGCCTTGCTGAGGTAATTTCTATTAATAGTTTAAGGGTATGAAAAATTAGCATTCAAAGGTTCAACATGCTCCAGTCCTCACAAAATCATACAGCAACACATCTCTGTATCCTGTGTTTCAGTGGCTGAAGGCTTTCCACTGCAACTGAATTTTCTTTTGCAGTGATTGGAGAATCTTTAAATAAAGCAGGAATGATTTCATAGCAATTTGTAATTTTATGTGTAGATGTATATGAAAACTGCTATTCTGTGCTTCTTAATCCTGAAAAAAATTATTTTGAGATGCTTTCTTTATAATACTTGGATATCTTTGAAATGTCTGAGGTGTCAATTTTGGAGTGTTTGTGGAATTGAGCCTATGAAAACATTAACTTATTATATGTCTATATCATCAGTTGTAGATTTCTGAGTAAATAGAAGGAATGAACTCTTTTTTTATTTTTATTTTTCCTGTTCTTTATGTCTGTCTCACCTTATTCTTTTTCAGCTATCTTGATTCCCTTTTCACTTTCTCCCCCCTGTTTAGCCTGTTCTGAGGCTAAACTACCTTTTTTCTCTGAGGACATCTCTTTTCATATTAGTACTTCCTGTGCTGGATTACCATATTTCTTTTAGTCAGGAATCTGCCAAAATAGTCTAAAGGAATCTTTTATAATATATTGTATTTGGTCTGAAAGTTCACCAGAGCCAGGAAGCAGTGTGTAATGTCAGTCTTGTGAGATTGTTCTGGGTCTTTTTTTCCCCAGCCGACTCTGTTTTTTTTATTGTGAAGTATTCTGATATATTGTGTATTGATTTTTGTTTGGTTTTATTTTGTGTGTGTGTGTGTTTGATTTTAGGTAGTGGGTCCACCTGGTACTGGAAAAACTGATGTAGCAGTCCAGATAATATCCAATCTTTATCATAATTTCCCAGAACAACGAACTCTAATAGTTACCCACTCTAATCAGGTAAAGTGTCAATCATACGTGGAATTTTCCTGTAATTACAATGTAAAATAAGAGTAGGTATTGAGATCAGTAGTTTGAGTATTGCATTTGTCTCCTAACTATGGAAACTTGAGTCAGCTTGTGTGCAGTTTTGCATTATGTGAAATAAAATTTTTGAATTTCAGGTGTGTAGTTCTAAACTATTTATCTGAAGTTTTCAATGTGTTTAATTGGTTGGAGGTCAAAAATAAGAAAGTATTTTGAAAAAGTCTCTGCCTGGTTCTCACAGGTGTACATGCATTGCAAGCATGCCAGATTTTTTCTAATTAGCTTTCTCAGACACTGGTTGCTCCATGCTTCATGCTCCAAAGGGAAGGCCTCTTCAGATGAATATTTACTTCCCATTCATAAGAGATGGAGTCTAACTGCTAATTCTCAAGCATATATACAATAAAAATAATAATAATAATGTTAAGTTTTTAAGAGTCTTAATTTTCCCACTTTACTCTGCACTGGTGCAGCCTCACCTTGAGTTCTGTGTGCAGTTTTAGGCACCACAATATACAAGAAACATAAAGCTATTAGAGAGTGTTGATAGGAGAGCAACAAAGATGCTGCAGGACCTTGAGGGGCAGCCATATGAGAAGCAGCTGAGATTGCTGGGTCTGTTCAGCCTGGAGAAGAGGAGACTGAGGGGAAACCTCATTGTGGGCTACAACTTCTTCATGAGGGGAAGAGGAGGGGCAGGCACTGATCTCTTCTGTGGTGTACAGTGACAGGACCTGAAGGAATGGCCTGAAGTTGTGTCAGGGGAGGTTTAGATATTTAGAAAAGGTTCCTCACCCAGAGGATGGCTGGGCACTGGAACAGGCTCCCCAGGGAAGTGGTCACAGCACCAGCCTGACAGAGCTCAAGAATCATTTGGACACTGCTCTCAGGCACAGGGTGTGACTCTTGGGGTGTCCTGCACAAGGCCAGGAGTTGGACTTGATGATTCTTATGGGTCCCTTCCAACTCAGCATATTCTGTGATTCTATGAAATCTGCATCTGATTTAGAATGATTTGCTTGGAAACCAGGGTCAGCTGTTTCCTGGTCTCCCCGGTTAGCCTGTCCTTTCTCAGTTATTAGTTACTTTAACTGAACATACCATTGGAAAACATTTCATAATTTTTCATAAAAGCAAGATCAAAGAGTGGTTGAGGAAGTATCATTTTGGTGAGGAGTTACAGCCTGGAATGATACAGGCCAGTCTGCAGTGGGTTACAGGAGAGTGATGGGTTAAAGTTGGGAAAAGGGGTTGAGAACATGTCCATTGAGGAGAAAAAGAAGGAAATACTTTGAGACAGATAGAAGACTTTTTACCAGACAGGACTTTAATGGGGACATTGACTTGAATAGTATCCTGGAAAATTAACTGTATCTCAGCAGGGTACATTACCCATGTTTTGATGCTGTACTTTAAGATGTTTACATGACTTGCAGCTGCAAGTGGAGCTTGCTTGTGTTTATTCTTATTTTCAAAATTTGATGATCCAGTGCTTACAAGCTTGTTCCTTTGAAATAAATGAGTTAGTTGATAGTAAGCCACTAGAGAACTGAAGAGTTTTAGATAAGAGGATGTAGCCCACCTAGAAGTTTAATTAAGCAAAATTCACTTATCCAAAATGGGATAGAATCACAGTACCAGACAGCCAGTACCAGATCATACTTCTCTAATGTACAGTAAAAGTTAAATTGTTTAATGTCATCATACAAAAATTGGTGTTTGTGAGACAATTTTGTAAATTGATAGCTTTATCAATTAAGTTAACTATTGATAGAATTAAATTTTGAAATTGTAAAATCAAATATAATTGTTATATAAAATATGCAAATAAAAGGGTGTTAGTAGGCTAATTTCCCTGTTGTCAAGATTAGGAGTTTTAGTATTAACTTTGTTTTGTTTAAACAAAATTACTTTGGTTTGTTTTAGCTTCCATTTATACTAAAATAGGCATAATCTCCTACTTTGCTTATGAGTAATTCCTCAGTTTTCCCCTGCAAGAGCCTCTGAACTTCTAAAAACTACCTTTTCTCCTGTTCTTGTCAATCTTTAGGCTTTGAACCAGCTGTTTGAAAAAATCATGGCTCTGGACATTGATGAGCGTCACCTTCTGCGTCTGGGTCATGGAGAAGAGGAATTAGAGACAGAGAAAGATTTCAGCAGGTGAGAAAAGAGATGCTAATGATAAACTGCCTTGTATAAACATGGCAGCACAATGTCTCTGTTGAATCCACTCTACCTCCCATGTGAAGGAGCTGTGGTTTACCCTTCTCATATTATTGAAACCCAGTAACACAGAGTGCACTCTTTTTCAGTACCAGGTTTGGTAATTTTTGGTTCTTATTCTGTGCAGAGGCTGTGCTCCCTTGAGCATCTAAAGGCAGAACCAGTCGGTTGCTTGTTCACAAACTCAACTGCTTAAATAATAGATAATTATATTTTTTGGACCCTTATACATTTCATACAATTAATCTGTGAGAGAAATTAGAATAGTAAGGCAGATTCTTAGAGTTACAGTTTTTTTGTACAAATATGGTATTACTTCTACTATCCTGGTGATTTTTGCGTTAATAAACATGGAATTAAACTTTCTGCTTTGAATTCTTCATGAGCTGCTTAACCTCAAAGTTGCTTATTTAATTGGTAACACATTTTGAAGTATACATGTGTAAGGAAAGCTATCAACTCTGTATCAGCACAAAGACTTAAGAACCTGTTCTGCTAAATATTTGTATATTTGTCATGCATTAGTCCAATTGACGTCAGTAGGATTACACACATTCATAAGTGTAAGCGGGGTATAATGGTTGTGCACTGGAAATATCTGAACTGTCCAGTACTGGATTATCATAGCAATACTTTGACTTCAAAAGCTGTTGTAAAAATTATATATAGTCACTAGAAGCTACCCACATATACATAGTTCAGTATTTAGCAAAATAAATACCTTGTGATTTTTTTCTTTTAAATTGAATGCTTTGACGTAGTCAAATTATTCCAGAAATTTGATCGCCAAAAACTTGCTGAAATGGTGCCACAGCAGATATTTATTTAGTAGTATCCATAGTTTAGTATATTCCTTGAATTCTACTGTTCATCATTAAAAGGAGTTTTCTTTAAGACACTACATTTTCTATTTTCACACTTTCTCAAGGTAACTCCAGACCTGTGGGATATTTGTGCAAGCATTATGGGTTCTGGCAGTGCAAGAGGGAGGGATAAAGGTTGAGGAATATATTTGAAGATGGTCTGCACTGCTGTGAGAACTTTATTTCTCATTAGCTTGTCTTTGTGAATTGTTAAAGCTCAACTGATAAAAATAGCATGTAGCAAATTCTTAGGTTTTGGAACAGGGTTGTAGTTGTGACAGATTTTGGCAGGATGGTGGGGTTTATTGTGATCTCTCATTGTGATACTTAGATACTATTTTGAGTTTAATAAAAATTATGCTATATGTAATCCTTTTTGCAGGTATGGAAGAGTTAATTATGTGCTGGCTCGAAGACTTGAACTTCTACGAGAAGTTGGGCGATTACAAGAGAGTCTCGGAGTCCCAGGAGATGTATCTTACACTTGTGAAACAGCTGGCCACTTTTTCTTATACCAAGTAAGGACTGAAATACTTTTGCAGAGACTGCATGACCTAAATACATTACAAAACACTTTGTAAAACTTGCAATGAATTTTTCAGAGTTGAGAGTAAAAGCAAAAAGCATTTTCCTTGGTGATTCACAATACAGTAACAGCTAAAGTTAAAACTGCAGCATGACTTGCTTGTGTTGCTATTGTTTTAAATCCTGCCTGCTGACTCACCAAGTCATTGCTGCCCTTCATGAATGCTGGCAGATTCTAACCTGAAGCTTCTCCTTCAAATAGGAAAATCTGTGGGCTGCTTTATATTTTGGACAAGCATTAGAGCAGCTACTTGATGGTCCTGATAGGAGGCTTTTATAGCATTAAATGCCAGTGTGAAATCAAATGTACAGTGTACAAAATGATATGTTGCATGTCCCTCATTTCTTCTCCGTGTATTTTTCAGTGATGTGGTCTACCTTTGCAATTAGTGCTGCATAAGGAGGCTTACAGAGTGGCATTTAGGACTGAATGCACTTAACTGTGCATGTTTTTACAGAAGTTACTCTGGGCTAGCTGTAGTGTGGACCTTAACATTAAATGGACTTTAGGTGTTGAAGAGTGCAAGGAACACTGCTAGAGGTCATCTTCTGGTTCAGTTTCCTCCTAAATGAATCCCACTTGGTATTTAAATCAAAGTAGTGTAAATAGAGATAATAACAAAGTTTACTTTTGTATTGGGTTTATGTGGCAAGGTTTTGGTAGCAGGTGGCTGTAGGAATGACCTCTGAGAAGAGGCCAGGAACTGCCCTGTGCAGGACACAGCCAGCTCCAGCAGACCCACTGCTGACCAGAGCTGAATCCACAGTGACACTGGTGGTGCCTCTTGTGAAAACCTCTTTGAGAAGAGGTCAAAAACCAGCAGCAGCGGGGAGGGGAGTGTGAGAAACAACTCCATGCATCCATGTCAGAAGAAAATGAGGGGGCAGGTGGTGCTCCAGGCATCAGAGCACAGCTTGTGGAGACAGCCATGGTAAAGCAGGTTTTCCACCTGCAGCCAGTGGAGAGCTGTGGCAGAGCAGATGCCTACACTGCAGCCCATGGAGTTCCCCATGAGCAGGTGGATATATCCTGAAGGAAGAGGCAGCCTGTTGAAATCCCATGCTGGAGCAGGGAAGAAGTATGAGTAGGAAGGTGTGGCAGAGATGTGGTGTTGTGAACTTGAACTATTATTTCTGTACTGCTCAGGGTAGGGATGAGGTAAAGAAATTGACAGTGAAATTAAGCCTGGGAACAAAGAGGGAGTGGAGAAGAAAGATGGCTTTGGTTTTATCTTTGGTTGCTCACCATCTTACTCTGTTTTTAATTTTCAATTAATGAAATTAGTTTTCCCTGTTTTGTCTGTGATGCTATTTGCTAAGCAATCTCCCTGTCTTTATCTCAACCCATAAGCTTTTCTATCTTGATTTCTCCCACTGTCCTGTTGGAGAGAGGGAGTGAGAGAAACTGGGTGGGAGTCTGGCAGTCAGCCAAGCTCAACTCTCCACAACTTCAAAAATGTCATTCTGACACAAGGTCAGATGCTACCTAAGACATACCTTACTTTTGCAATAATTGTTTTAATGCTATGCTGCAAGCCTGTATATTGCCAAAACCCTTATGATATAAACCCACCTTGCTTTGTCACAGGTAATGTCTCGTTGGGAGGAGTATATCAGTAAAGTGAAAGTTAAAGGTGGAAAATCGCCAGATGTTGCAGATGTCTCCAGTTTCTTTCCTTTTCACCAGTATTTTGCAAATGCTCCTCAACCAGTTTTCAAAGGCAGATCATATGAAGAAGATATGGAAATTGCTGAAGGGTGTTTTAGACATATTAAGAAAATATTCACTCAGCTTGAGGTAAGACATGTAGCTGTTAAAGGCAAGTAAATCTGGCTAATCCTGTAGAAAAACCACACGATTCAAAAATTCTCATTTTCCCTACATCCTAGAAAAAATATACACTTCCAGGCAGCTTCATTACCTTGCAAGGTATATTACTCAAATTTCCATCTTTGAGTAATATAGGTATGTTGCACAATAAGGGCAAGGGCTTAGTCTCTTTCAGTTGGATCGTGGGAAGCAGCCATTCTGCATCTGTTTTCACTGATGAGGTTACAAGGATTGGTACACCTATCACTGCTCCTCTGATCCTCATAGGGTCTTTGTATTTACAGTGAGTTGCCTTTAATCAGATAAGCTAAAAGTAACAGAATATCTTCTGGTTTTGCCAGAATTGCTTAAGAGGTTGTTAAAAGTTAGGGTAAAGGTGATTTGTGTATCATTTGTTTATATTAACTGTAATGGTCTTTCTGCTATTGAATTTGATGTCATGTTACGATGCAGTAAAGTAGGAATCAAGAAGATAGTAGTAAAAGAAAATTTTGGAGGATTCTGAGAGGGTTCCTCAGAATTATTTGAATATTTGTCTGCAAATTTATATGTACATATAGGTTGGAAGAGTTCTTTCATAGGTTTTTACAAGATTTTTTCAAAATACGCTAAACCCAGAAACCACAACAAATTACTCAGATGGGATTGTTAACAGTACATACCCTCAGAACATTCTTGTTTAATTATATTAAGAAGGTGGCTGCATAGTTTGAGTGGATTCATTTTATAAGTGACATTTTTTCATGTTCTGACTTTCAAAACTTTTGTCCTCCGTAGGAATTCAGAGCATTTGAACTTCTCCGCAGTGGGCTGGATAGATCCAAATACCTGTTGGTGAAAGAAGCAAAAATCATTGCCATGACTTGTACTCATGCTGCTCTGAAACGACGTGACCTGGTTGAATTAGGTTTCAAAGTAATGATTATCCTAGTGTTACTGTACCTACTTGATTTTGGTCTTGGTTCTCCCCTGTTCCCCACCCCATATGAATCTTTGTATCTGCCCCAAATCTAGGCAGCTGGATTATTTAGAATTGCAATTTTTTACCTGTATGTTTTAATTTTTTAATTTTACTGAAGAAAAATATAACTTCTGTAAGTAAAAGATTAAGTTACTGTATATACAAAAAAGATAAATAGTGCTTTTTTTAAAAAGTCAGTTTTGTCATATTACATGATAAACAGAGGTGATAGGATTAATAAAACAGAGGCAGAACTGGCCTCTATGGCCAGTAAACATGGCCTTTACAGTTTTGTTTACCTAAAAAATTAACAATTTGAGTAAAAATAACTGTGATGCAATGCTTTTTTTATCACTCTGCAGTGGTAACTATAACTATTAATTTAGTGCAGTCTCTTTTTCTGACAAAAGCCAGCCACCAGTAATTCTTTCAGTATTATTTTTCAATGATCATGTACTGTATTGGATCACAAAATGGCTTCTCTTCAGCTTCAGTACAGAGATACCAAATTAGTTTGCTCTGCTGCACAAGACTTTTTTCTTATGGTTATGGCATATAGGAAGCATGTCATGTAATTCAGTCATGGATTCCTTCTAGTATAAGGCCTGACTGGTACAGAGAGATCTGCCATTGATGTAGTAGGACTTCACCTGTTTTGTAATACTGATATTTTGCCTATAAGGTGAAATCCTGCTGTAACTGTCACACCCAGATAAATCTGAAGGAGTAATAGATGCTTTCTTTTGGTAGGCTGAATAAATACATTCATTTGTGTTTTCATTTGTGTTACTGTGTTTATGGACATCTCTTTGCTTTTTTTTTTTTCTTCAGTATGACAACATCTTAATGGAGGAGTCTGCTCAGATTCTGGAGATAGAAACCTTTATACCTCTCCTGTTGCAGGTTAGACTTGAAACATAAAAGATCTTTCAAAAGAAAAAATAAATAAGACTCTGTGTTCTTGACCAATACTGAATATTAAAATGAAAAATATCATGTGCAGAAGGTAACCCAGAACTGATATTTGCTAGTAAGACCTTTCACATTGATTTGACTGATTCGATTTTTAGTTATGAAATTATTTTATTTAATGAAGTAAGCATCTTACCTTTTTTTTCAAACATTTAAATGAGCATTGAATAACCAGATGCATATGGCAGGTGAGGGAAAATAGGTATATGTGAAAAATGCAGAAACTGAAGAGTTTGTATAATTAGAGTAGACCATTTCACCACAGAGGCATATTCTGGGGCATATTCCATGAGTTTATTTATGTGAGACATGCAAATAGTCCTTAAAAATTGAGTGGGTTTTAATTTTAACAAAACTTAAGGATCTAGCCTTCCAGAGTAGCAGTATTTGATTTCTTCCCTTGCAATTCAGTGAGAAATTTTTAAAAACAGAATTCTGGGGGGCCTCTTTGTCCAAGATTTAAATGGCTGATATGAACAACTATATAGAAAGCTTTGTCATCTCCAAAGCAGAAGCTTTCAAGAAAAAAAAACAAAAAAAAACCAAAAACAAATAAACAAAAAAAAAAAAACCCTCTGGATAGTCCACAGTTCAGTTTTCTTTCCTTGCTATCTAATCAGAAAAAGCTACAGAGCTCTTTCACTTCAAGGGGCAGGACTTTACGTTCTGTCTCAAACAGTGTTCCCATGGGGAAAGGGAATTCTCACAGGAGTGTGTAATGAGGATCTGACAGCTGGAAGTCACCAGGATGCTAATTGTGAAGAGCATTCAGTCCAAGAGCCAAAATGGGAATTAGTTAGGGGCACATCCTGGTCATGGAAGAGGCTATTTGAGAATTACAGAAGTAAGCATGAACTACAGAGACACTTGAAAGGCAGGTTCAGTGTTGCCTCAGACATCTGAACACTAAAAACTGTTTCAGATGCTTCATATTCACTACATCAGAATCCAAAAAATAAAGTTCAGAGGACAGTTCTGGGGTAACTGCTACTACTGTGTAGTAATCAGGGGTTTTGGCCTTTAAAGCAATATAATATGATCTTTATTCTGATATTTCTCTACTAATTTTAGTAGATAAAGGTACTTGTTTTATAAGAAAAGAGATTTTATTTACAATTCTACTCTCTGATTGGATGGAAGTTAGTCGTCTTTAAAAAAACTGAAGTTGAGTGTAGCTTAAAAATAAATGTTGAAGGGCTTAAACAAAGGCAGACAATCTGACTCAATGTGTTTTGAGTGTCTTGGTTGTGTTGTAGTAGTTGCAATAGTGTAATTGTTCAATTCTAGAACCCCCAGGATGGATTCAGTCGTTTGAAGCGGTGGATTATGATTGGTGACCATCATCAGCTGCCACCAGTCATTAAGAACATGGCTTTTCAAAAGTACTCCAACATGGAACAGTCTCTTTTTACACGGTTTGTTCGTGTTGGAGTGCCAACTGTTGACTTGGATGCACAAGGGAGAGCAAGAGCAAGGTAAGACAGAAAATCCTTTGTCTAGCTTGTCAGAAAGTAACAAGTTAAAAATGAGAGAAGGGCACATATAGCTACAGAAACTGCTTTTTGTTAGGACAGGAGTTTGCAAAACTGCAATTTGGTTCCATTAATTTCAGCTTAGACTAGAAAGACAGATTTTACTTCTTGGAAACGCAAAATTAATTAATTAATCAAATTCATTTCTTCAGTGTTATTTTTATACAGTAGTACTCTACTGTTGCATGAGTAATGACAACTCTATTCAAAGGTACTTAATCATTCTAAGTGTTCAGGGTTTTTTTACAAATGAGACTTTGCAGAAGCTTTGTTTTCTAAACTAACATTTGGTATATTCAAAGTTAAATAAAAATCTGATATATTTAGCGTTTGATATATAATAATTCCCTTAAAGACTGTAAAAGGGTGCTTTTCTGTAGTATTTCAGGAGAGCTGAATCCAGAGATTGGACACATTCAGGTTGTCCTCACAAGAACATAAAGCCTTTTTTATAGTAAAGGAGATACTGCAACTCTGTAGTGCAACTCTGTAGCTTTTCTATCTATGTATTTGTCATTTCACTGTGGTAATTTAAACACCAGATTTATTGTTTGTGTGAATTCTATATTTGTGGTGTCATGTTAAGAAGGAAAAACAAAACCAAATAAGAGAAAATTACTCTATATAAAATCTTGCTATTCTAGGTTTAGTTCTAAGTCTTTATTTTAGGCATAAAGTGTAGTGAACAATATGAAGGATAACTTAATTTTTTCATGTAGGAAATGTTTGGAATCTAGAATATTATCTTCTAGTCTTATGAATGACAGTTCAGTATGATTTTTGAAATGAAAATTTTATCTGAATGTGATGGCAAATAAAATTTATTTTACAAAATCTTAGTGAACTTCTTAGTGATAAGGCAGCAGAAGTCCTTCACTTGGCAAGTAATTTCTTGATTAAGAGACTACTTCCTGTGCTTTGACTTTTGCAATCACGGGTAGTTTCCCCATGACCTGTCTGCTTCTTGGTCTGGTCTGGATATTGTTGGGCATTTGTGAGTGAGGCATTTAGTTAGTATTACTGTCCCTATAAATATCAGGAATCATTCAGAATTAGGTAAATTTTGTTTGTTTCCATTCATGTCTTGTGCTAATACTAGGAAATACACAAAATAAATAAGGAAATCAATTTCTTTTTACTGTAAGAAGCTTTACCACAGTTAATGCAGAAAATAATTTTTTTCCTTATTCCTTCTGTTTTGTAAAGAAGGATTAATATTCCTTAAGTTTTGTTACCCATGAATTCTTGCAAAATTTGTAGCTTGATCAAGAGGAACAGACTTAAACCTGAGTGTGCCACGTTGACATGGCATCTAAAGTTTCCGGTGAGAGAGACCAAAACAGAAGCACAACCTAAAAATAATATTGGTGGATAAATTGTTTGAGTGTGTTCATTCATATATGTACAGGCTGCCTAGCAAAATCATTATTTTCACTGAAAACCTGCAGAAGCACTGATCTCGTGTGCATGTGGACTCTTTTGAATGAGTTGAGGAGCCTGCTGTAGCTCACTCTGTCTGTGTGCTTTGTGTCTGTCTGGTCTGGAACAGTTTGTGTAACCTCTACAACTGGCGCTACAAGAACCTGGGTAACCTGCCTCACGTCCAGCTTCTGCCAGAGTTCAGAACAGCCAATGCTGGCTTTTTGTATGACTTCCAGCTTATAAATGTAGAAGACTTCAATGGTGTAGGAGAGTCTGAACCCAATCCTTACTTCTATCAGGTAAGGGAAGTACTACGTGTGTAAATTATTAACCTCATTAGGGCTTGTTGGATCTGCAATGAAGACAGGCCATCAAAAACAGTAAACTGACATTCAATTCATGTTCTCAGATAATTGAGTCATGTGTGTGATTTTTTTCCTCCTTTTAATGAGTTTGGAATGTTGAAAATGAAAACATTGTGTTGGGGCTTTTGCTCAGTGAGTGACTGTTTTCTCCTTGTTATAGGAGGGATGAAACTTGGTGTAATTCATTACAAAATGTCATTTTGACCTAAGGCAAATTAAAATCCATTGTAATTCAGCTGTACTGCCATGATAGTGAAATAAACAGTAGCACTTCCCCTGAACACAAAGAATTGAAGTCTGCTTGGTTGCTCATACCTGAGTTTGAAGAATCATTGTGTTGATTTGATCTGTAGGTAGGAATGCTAAAATGCCTTTTCATTAAAGAATAAAACAGTACTGCTAGTAATATACATAAGAGGCATAGAGACATTGAGGATTTACAAGTAAATTGCCAAAATAATTTAATCTTGGAGTTTCTCAACGAAGTTTTCAAACTCTCAACTAAATTTTGAAATTAAGCCATCATAAACAGTCTCTATCTATTTCTCTTAAATTAGGAAAACATTCTACACTTGTAATGAGATGCTTATATTTTCAGTCCTTTTATTTTTCTTATTTTAAAAACTGGTGAAACAAACTATGGTGCCTAAAATAGCAAACTTGGGCTTTGCAAAAGTTAGAGCTGGAGCACTGTGCAAATTAAGGAGTTTAATTCAAACATAGAGTTAACACCTTATATTTTGCTTAATATTATGGAAAGCAAACAATATACTTTATGATGATAATATTCTTATTCATTTTCCCCTCTGGAGATCACTGAGACTTATGTGAATCTATGCTTTTAAAAAGGTATGAGATATATTCGTAGGTTTTGCTTGGATTCTTCTCAATACTTTTTCAGTGCAAATTTGTGTACTGCTAGAGAAGAAAGCAGTGGTTAATCATAATCTACTTTATCCTAGATTGAGGACAGAATGGTTTGGAGAGATTATTTTGATTTTGTTTTTGAAACTGTAACATGCCAGTAGTAAAAAGTTGTCCAGTGGAACACAAACAGCTGAAAGGAGCGCCTGATAATTGAGAGTGCAAGCACTGCTTTAGACCACTCTTTGGCTAAAGAAGATTAAGAACACTGACATGAGGACACAGAACACACTTCTCATTATATCAGCCCTCTCATGTGCACACTCTTCTAATACTTCCTACCATTACTTTTTTTTGTGGTCTTGATAATTGAATGATATTTACTAGAGTATGTTGGTGGCATTCAAGGTTTTTCGTGAGATAATAGATTGCTGTCATGTATAATTCTCTTTGTGAATTTGGGGTTTTGTTTCCAGAGTTAAAGGGGATTAAAATTTGTAGAATAGCTTTACACCCACAGGTGTTTGATATGCCTGGCAACTGCATTTTCCAAGTAATGCAGAGCCCACTTAGTAAGAAAAAATAAATGAGGCTGGTATGTCCAGCCTATTCAAACATACGCCAAGTGGGATAAAATTCCTTGTATAAATAGAGCAGGAGTAAATGTCAGCATTTGAGAACAACATTTTAACCTGAAAGATAATTTTTGTTGACAGAAAATGGATTTAAATAGGCTATGAATAACTTCAGTCTGGAAATAGAACAAAGCTTCCTGTAGCCAGATGAGTGGTACTTTAAGACAGACTCATAAAGTAATGACAGAGAGAGAAAGTTACAGTATACTAAATAACAGCTGGTAATTTTGGAATAGGATGGCCTGCAGTGAAAATAACGGGATTTGATAATCTAGATGTCTGTCTCCTAATTAATACTTGAAAGGACTTTATTTATACTACTGCAACTAGTTCTTGCTTTCAGTTTACTGTGGAGTGAGTCATTGCACCTTTTTTGGCTGACTGGAACTTTTAAGTAAATATTGCAAAGTTTGAGTCAGTGCCTAACAGTAATATTGATGTAGGTATTTTTAGCAGTTGTCTGAAAAAGAATGAGAATGAAGGTATTAAACCTACTTGTGGTTCTTTCATTCTTTCAAAGTGGCTTGTATGAAGTGAGCAAAGATTCATCAGATCTAGGGACATCTCTCTCAGCACTGAAATATTTGTCTAAATACCTGACAGTGTCACAGGTGTTATTCTTTCTAACCTTACAAGATGAGTAACTCTTTTTTTGTCTTTTTCTTCATGTCTTTTTCTCTTATTTTAAACTTTAGAATCTTGGTGAGGCAGAGTATGTTGTGGCAGTCTTCATGTATATGTGCCTGCTTGGTTATCCTGCAGACAGGATAAGTATCCTGACAACATATAATGGACAGAAACACCTGATCCGTGATGTCATTAATCAGCGATGTGGAAACAATCCTCTGATTGGAAGGCCAAACAAGGTGACTTTGAGAGTATATCAGTCATTGGAGTAGTTCTGGTTTCTGTGTTTTTAAATTGCAAATCAGGCTAGTTTAAGCTATACTTATACAGGTATCTGTAGAAATATTTCCTGTTTAACCACATATTTATGAACCTTTGTTCTATGGAATTTCATAGATTAGTGCCCGTGGTTTTGCCTGTTGATAATTTGACAACGTGAAGTTGGTGAAGGTGAAAAGACCACAGGCTATGTGGGACAGAACAACTCTTTCTTTGTCATTTGTTTGTCCTCAATAGAAACATCATTCCCCAAAATCACATCATTAGAAAGATTCACCCAGAGTGGAAAGTTTTTGATAGAATGTAGGATCACAAATCTAAAGAAACAAATGAAGAATATGGTTATAAATGTCTGGTGCTAATTCTGCTGGTTACAACTGTCTTACAAAGCCAATGGCTTTCCATAATCTTTTGGTATTAGCACCTCGCTTCTCTGTCCAAATTTAAACAAAAAGAAGTAAAAGAAACTATGTATACAGTTGGACAAAAGCTCCTCCCAACATATTCCAGAAAAAAAAAACAGGCTTTTTGTTAGAGGCCAACTAAATCAGTTAAAGAATTTTCTCTTCTTGATTACTGCAATCTCAGTCCAAAATTGATGTTAAAATTTTGGTGTCATGTTTTAATTGAAATGGCAAAAATTAACCTATAGAAGTTTTTTCTTATTTTTTGATTCTCTAGGTAACAACTGTGGACAGATTTCAAGGCCAACAGAATGATTATATTCTCCTTTCCCTAGTGCGTACCAAAGCTGTAGGCCACCTTAGGTATGTAAGAACATCTTCTTGTAGTGCCATAGCAGTACTGGTACTCTGTATCAGATACAGAAATGTTTATAGTACATTATACAAAAGATTCTATTTTATGAGTATGTAGTAGAAATGAAGTTCAGTGCTATGTGTATAATGAAGTTCAGACAGACTTCCTTTTATAACTGTGTGGTACCCTCTTCTCGAGCACTTTATCCTTTTGTCATGGCCATTACCCTATAATTAGTTTATGTTGCTGCAGATAGGCTGATCTTGGTTTCACTCTAGTAGAATGGTAGGACTGTAGTATTTTCTGAGCAAATGCAGGCTTAAATTTTCTCATAGATCCTTTCCTGTAATCGAGGTTTTTATTTATTTTGCACCAGAAGTGTTTGATCTTTGCATAAGTTGCATTATTGTGTGTAGTTTTAAATGTTTGCACTTTTGCTTTGGGATGTGATGGAGGAAGACTTAATCTTAGGTAGATAGATGAGTTATCAAATTCATCTCTACTCATTCAGATACAGAAATGCTATTGGGATTTTTTCTCAATGTTTACTCTCAACTTCTGAGGTGTAGGAAAACAGAAGAGGGTGGTTTTTCATAGTGGTATTGGTACAGTGAACCAATATATTTATGTTTCTGTATAATGGTATTAGGATTTGCTAGTTACAGAAATAATGTGTAGGGAAAAAACCTAAAGACAAGATAATATTTTGGCAGATGATTTTATATTTCTTTTAATTAAGAGTCCATGTACGTCTAGTTATTTTTATTGCAAGTGTGTCATTGGTGAAAAAGAACTTGATTGATTTTATTTTCTGAAGGGATGTCCGACGATTAGTTGTTGCCATGTCAAGAGCCAGACTTGGACTTTATATCTTTGCAAGGGTATCACTATTTCAGAACTGTTTTGAGCTAACTCCAGCTTTCAGCCAACTCACAGCTCGACCACTTCACCTCCATATTGTTCCCACAGAATGTTTTCCAACGGCAAGACAGGTAGGAGCAGCTGCACTGGATTGTGGTATCTGTAATGGGTGTTTGTGTTTGCTCACGTTTTTTGAGTGGGCTGTAAGAGGTGAAACTGTTTTCTCTGCTAGACTGGTGCATCTGCTTCTTGGCATTGGATCAGGCTGTCCAGGGAAATGATGGAATCACCATCCCTGGAAGGATTTAAAAAATGGTGTGGATGTGGCACTGGAGGGCATGGTTTAGTGGTAAACTCAACAGTACCACTTGATGATTGGATTTTGTTGATACTAGAGGTTGTTTCCAACCATAATGATTCTGTGATTCTACAAATAACTCCTTGGAGTTATCTTTTGTCATGAACACACCAGCTGGTTTTAATTGATGTTTCCACAAAAGTTAATTATCAGTATAACTTAATATCAGTAACTGGTTTTAACTGCATTTTCCTGAGCTCTGCCTGTGTGAATGATTCAGTATTTTTCTTTTTGTGATCAAAATAGTTTTTTAGTTCTTAGATGTTTTTGGTCTTGTTATGAAATAAAATGATGTTATTTCTCAAGCAAAGCTACATAAAGCTACTCATTTCTCATTTGAAGAGGTAAAATTACTTGTAACTGAGTAATTCAGGATTGCAAGTTAATTTTTTTTTTTAATTGGTTTCAATATAATGAGACATTTTGTTGCTGAGCTAGGTTCATAAGTACAAAAACCTAATTTGTAATATTGCACTAGATCTTTAGGGACAGGTTCATGTTGAGGACCTAAGCACAGGGCACACAGAGCAGGATGCTAAATGGAGAAACATAGGTGCATATCTGCTCTGCTTTCTGTAGCTTTGAGAAGGCATGCCTGCATGTACCCAAAACTCAGTTACAGCTCTTTCCCTGGTCTTAAATGCTGTTGGCAAGTTTGGGAGGGAGCCCTTTCAGTTCAAGAAACTTTCAGATCAACTGTGCAACAAGAATGCAACGAGCATGGTCAGTGCTCCATCAGGCAAGAGGCTAAATCCTAATCTGTTCATAAACAATTTGTGCCTTTAATATGTTAAATTACTCTGGTCCAAAATCTACTTCATGGAGTAAGAATCAGAACCCAGCCTCTCCTTTTGAAGTTTCTTTTTCAGGCTGCAGTATCGTGATTGCTCCATTTCCCCAAAATGTAAGACCTATGCTTCCTAACTTTCCAAAGAATTCACCAATTTTTTTTTCCTTTGAAAAGCATTATTTAATTTCTCAGGGCTTTTGACTTCTAATATAATGAAATAACCTTTGAATGGTGATTGTTTTGCTTTGTTTGCTGAATGTCAACTTTTTTCCCCTTCCTTAGAATGGAGAAAGACCAGCTCACCAAATACATGTTATTAAGAACATGCCTCAAATGGCTAACTTTGTGTACAATATGTATATGCACATGATACAGAGTACACGTCACCATCAACAGGTAAGGACCTTCTAACTTTTGGAATGCATATAAAATAAAATAAATTTTCAGTAAATGGCATGAGAAGCTGTTGAAATTTAAGTCTGTTTCTTTTATGTTTAAAATTCAAGAAGTGTTTGTGACTGGAAGTGAGAGTATTGAGGTCTTGTAAAATGCTGCGGTAGCAAAAGCTGTATCTTCTAGTGGTTTAAGCCCCAGTTTAAGGCCCCAAACCTACCAGTAATTGATGACAAGTGCATTGATGGCTCTGTCTGGGCCAAAAATACTATTTGTTAATACTAAAGAACTAGCTTGTCCAGTACTAATTTGAAGGAAACTTGTGTGTTACATTTCAGGTAAGTGTGGGATTTCAGCTAGTTGGATTATAACACCACTGCATGATGTAATAATGTTTTGTAAGGGAAAGACCAGATCATGACTGTGGGAAGATAGTGTGAACATGACTGTCCTTGAACAGTCTAAGAAATCTAGGTCCTGTTCTTTAATGCAGGGATGTCTGTCACATCCTCTTCCTTTTTTCCTTTCACTTCCAGGTTTCATTTCATATGGAACAGTGTAATCAGTAGAGATCAGAACTCAAAACTTTTTCTTTAACTGATAAAGTCAGACTTTCAGATAAAAATTTTCTTTTTCTCTGGAGTTCTTACCCAGTGACTTCTGGATTTTATTTTTATTTCTTAGAGAAGGCTTCATCCAAATTTGAAGTGTTTTGTTGCCCAGAAAAAGCCTTTTCCAGGCTGTCTGAAAAGAGAGGATACTTTCTCACTATTTTGAAGAAATGCTGTAATTACCTGTGTGATGCTACTAGAATTTCTTCTTACTGTTTTTTTTTTTAGTAGTAGTGAAGTAAGCCCACACTGGTTTTTTAGAAACCCAGTCCTGTAAGCACCTGACAAGACTTGCTTTGAAGCCAGTTTGTCTAATACAGTTGGAGATCTTTCAACCATGCAAAATGTTATGTGATGAAGACTTACTAGATTGTGCAGTAGATTGGCCACATTTAGGTGTAAATGAATAGCCCTGTCGAAACAGGGAAGTGTATGCATGTCCTGAGGAGCAGATGCTAGCATCAAAATTTTACCAAAAAGCTTTTGCTTGACACCTTAACCAAATATGGACCCAATTTTCCTGCTAATACCTGTTACTCTTTTTGGCATCCTAATCTTACCCATTGCTAGCTAAAATTAGTTACAAAATTGCTGTTTTCCTACTGTGACAATGAATCACATTCTCCTTGCAGGAGAAGCTGAGAAGTGAACTACTAAAAGAAAAAGCAAAGCTGGCATTAAATTTCTTCTATTCATTATTTTCCTTTATTCACACTAGTGACAGTAGTCGGCCCAAAGCACAACATGCATCTAAGTCACAGAAGTCTGAGTTTGTCTCATACATCAGGAATGTTTTTTTTGTAAAATCTTTGGTTTGGAACTACACTTTCCTGTGCACAGATGGATCTAGAGACTGGTCTGATGACTTCAAAGTCTATAGTAAATGCTTTTTATATCTCTGCTGTAATCATAATTGAGGTATAGATTTGCCTATGCAAATTTTTAATATTAGTATCACCTAATTGAAGGTAAAACTTCACTTTAATTAAACACCTCATTTGTCATGTGATACAAAGTTGCCTTTTGAGCAAAACGAAGTTAAACAATCATCAAGTTTTTCAAGATTGCGTTTCATTAAAATGATCCAAAATATTCTAAAGAAATATCCATCATGTCATTAAATAATGTCAGGCTGCAAGAAGTATGAGTGTTTCTGTTCAGCCTGGAGTTGTATAGCATTCATCCATACTCTTCAGCTCAGTGTATTCCTGGTATTTTTTGTCCAATTGTGTTACTTGGCTACCATTCCAGTCTATAATGTTTTACAAACTACTTCTTTGGTTGTAAGCAGAGCACTTGGAATACACAAAATTACTCTTTCAGAAGTATTGGGTAAAAATATTTAAGCATTGTTTAACTGTCAGTGAAACTTGAATTGTTCTACATTTACAGCTGTGCATGAAACTTGTGTAAGTACAGATAACATTCACATAGTATTTTATAAGATGTTGCAAGGGGAAATTATGGGTATGGGTTGTTAAAGACAGGCCTGTTAAAGGCATTAAAAACCGAGTTAAACATATCTTGGAGTTTGAAATGGTAACAGATGAGATTAGGGTAGAAATATGCATATTGGTCCAAGTAGAGATTTACCATAACCCTATTACTTGTCTGAGTGTTTGGGATAATGAAATGTGTTTTCTGTCCTTGAATTGAAAGTCCTGAGGTTTTAACACCGTCTTTTCCAGAAAAAAATGTATTTAAGATGACTATATTGTGACTATTATTCTAATTTTTTATATATATAGGAGTGAAGTGCTTACAAATTATTACAGCTTCTAAATTTAAGTGTTTGTTCTTAGCTTGTTATCTAATGCAAAATCCTAAATACAAGATGAACAGTTCAAGCTAAAGCGTAAAAACTTAAAATCCTTCCTTTTTCAATCATCCAGCATTTACTGCCCCCACCTGCCATGATTGAAGAACCAGAACCAACACAAACTGGAGAGACTGAAGTAGAAGGTGAAGTTCAGGGCATGCAGGAAGATGCAGCAGAAGAAAATGAAACAGTGGAAGAAATTATGAAGGAAGGAGAATTGAATGTGGATGAAATGGATGAACATCGAAAAATGCCAGAACACCCTGGAAGAGACAGTGATAGTGGAGACAGTGAACCTGAGAATGAGACTGAAAAGTGATTGATGGAATCCTTGTCCTTAATGCATTTTGGGAAATTGGCAGGGAAAAGAGCAGTTGGAAAAATAATTGCTATTTTTACATTGATTTTCACTAAATGGTTGCCTATGTAATGCCCATTTGGTATATTTTTCACTGAATCCTTTGTGGACAAGCGAGATGTTTGGCAAACATTCTACTGAGTTCTTGTCAATATTGCTAATGTAATTTGTTAATGGCCTCAAATTATATGCATTTTCCTTTTTATAAGTTGTTCAGTAAAGATGCTTTTTATACCAGTTTTGAGTATTTGACTCTTAATTCAGTCACCCACTAAACCTCACTAAGTATATTCAATATTGGTCAGACATGCTTTATGGTTTCCTTAGTATTTTGCCATGGAGAATTCCTTATGCAGAGCTTTGCTTCTATGTGCTGGGATGGTATTTTAGGCCTAGGCTCAAGTTCATTAAGATATTTGTATGTCTGAGAAATGTGAATTGTCATGGGACTTCGAAGTGTTCAAAAGCTTTATTGAATTTTGACCTTAGTGGATTCTCAGGATCCACATAGTTGCAGCAGTTTCTTATCATTGACTTCTGATGTTGTTTTTAATTTTCTATTCTTTATGGAAGAAGGAAGGATGCAGCTTTTCAACAGCACTGGGTTCTAAATTAGTGCTTTGAAATAAATTTCTTTTTCTTGAAGAAGACACAGTAATTGCCCAGGCTAAAGCCATGTGAGAAAAGAGAAAGTAATTCCTTGAATACAGGATATGTAAAACATAATGACATAATGGTTGAGTGGGGTATTTTTAGGGTAACTTCTGAGTGTGCACATTTCATAAAGTGATCAGAGAAAGGATTTGTCCCTGATTCATTATGAATACTTGCCATCGTATCAAATTAGTCAGTGGTTTAATGAGACTTAGGAATTTCCAAGTAGATTTTCAAACACAGCAATAGCCATACCTTTTGCTGGCAAAGGGAAAACTCTTGGATTTCAAATGTTTCAGTTGTGAAGCTGCCAGATGGACTTGCTAGAATGATTAGAGAATAATTAGCTTCCAAGCATTTTTAACAGCATTGAAGTTTTTTATTTTTTTCTTAACATTTTTAAAGTATAGTACAGGAGAAAATAGTATCAAATTAAATGTATGCCAAGCTCCATAAAATGCATCTATTGCATGCCAGTCTTTGTGTGCTGGGATCTCATCTGCCCCTCCCCCTGAAATCATTCTCTCCCTTCTCTCAAAGTACTCAGGAGTAGCAAATCTAAGCACTTACCTTTGGTACTTGGTATTCTTTTATGTTCTTCCTTTGCTGAAATGAAGTTTTCTCAAACAAGAAACTAATAATAATGCAAAATTTGTTCATATTTATTTCTTTTATGTTCTTCCCTTGCTGAAATGAAGTTTTCTCAAACAAGAAACTAATAATAATGCAGAATTTGTGTTCTAACCTTGTGTGTGTTTTGATTTAAGGAAGTGTACTGTTTATCACTGAATTGCCTGCCTTGGAAGAACGCATTGTGTTGAACACACAGGTATTGTTTCATGCAGTAAACAATCATGTTCATGCAGAATTTAATAATACTCAGCCTTCAGGCCACAAGCAACTAGCTCGTATGAGGGTTGTCATCTTTGTTTTCCAGTCAATTTTCTATAAATACTGATTTTGACAATAGTTTACTTGCTTTAGTATTTTAGGAATTTGGAAAGGATTCTCCAGTTGTTTGTTTTGTTTTTTTTTTTTTTTTTAATGAACAATTTAACTGACAGAGATTCTGTAAAACATTAGGGCAGAATGACTCTTAACAAACACCTGAAGCTGCAGGGGGCTGCAGAGACCTTTTTGAGTTGTGCAGTTTGCTGTGCCATGCTGTGCTCTGTGCAGGCCCCAGGTGTGTCTGGTCCCTTTGGCTCAATCCTTGTGGAGCAGCAGCCAAGTATGGAGCTGTCCTAGACAGACCTCGGTGTTGCCCTGAAGGCGTGAGAGGAGTTGCAGTACAGGTTGTTTCTGGCTGAAGTGCAGGAAGAGGCAGTAGAACTGCAAACAATTGTAAAAGCTTGAAGAGCTTTAATGTGCTGCTTTCTGAGGCACCAAGCACCACCTGTAAAAAAAATTGAAGGTTTTGTTGAGGTAACTTGGGCAGAGCAGGTCCTTCATTATCCTTAATGCCATCTGCCACATGAAAAAATTTACTTTTTTCAGAGACATGGGCATGGTAGGAGAGTACAGCATCAGGAATTTGGGAAAATTGTGTTGTCATTCTAGCAGTGGTTGGAAAGTTCTTGAGTCTTTGCTTTGGAGTGTGAGATTGGGTTTGGGGCCTTTTACTTCCAAACCTTTTTAGTTCGGTTTTTAATTTTTGGTAAAAGACGAACTTTGTCTTTTCCACCAAAATAGTCTTTTATGATTGATGCACCTTTTCTTTCAAGAAAGATTAGGTGGGGGAAGTGAAGGAGTCTAAAACTGTAATTTTGATCTATGTGATTTGTTTTCCAGTGGCAATTTTGCTTAAGACTTAGCATCTCTATTCAAGTGAACAATACCCAGTTGTTAAACTAAATGTATTAAAATTTTTAAAAATACACAAATTTAATTACTTTAAAAAGATAGAATTTTTAAATGAACAAAATTATTGTTAAAATAGCTTTTAAAATTATTTTTAAACATTATTGCAAAGATTATTATGGCAGTGCATGAAAATTTAGTGAAAAAAATTAAATTCTTTCTGAGGGCAAGATCCCCTAGGGGTGTGAACTGGAGGAAAAGATACAAAATTGCTTTATTTTATTGTTCCAAAGCTATTGAGTAAGAAATCCACTAAGGACGTTTGAGTGAAAATAAAAAGCTATTAGTGTGTTTTTTCATATTTATTTAGCCAACCCTTACAGTAATTGCCTCATTTTCCTCTTGCACTGAACCTGTAAAACAACTTAGTTACTACTTTCCAGACTTGCTTAGAGACTGGTTTGGAAACAGCTGAACTCTTGGATGCTGATGTAGTGCTAATGTAAAAATGATACTTTAAGAAAATGTCCTGTTCATTTCTGTAATAGCCAGAAAAAGAAAGGTAAAGAGCAATTTACTTTGGGTTCTGTCATCCATATATAGGTGAAATAATGCTATATAAATACAGGCTGGTTTCTGTCTGTGACTGAAATAATGCAGTAAGTGCAGGTTTTGGTATTATCAAAGAAAATGCCTTGGTAACTATCAGAGCAAGGTTTGCTTTTGCTTTAGTCTGTATGGACTTCAAAAGGGCTTGGCAAAGATGGTGGGTAAGGCAGGACTAGAACATTCAGGAGCAGTTTTGCCAAGGGGAAAAGAAGGGACAAATAAATGTAAGACATACAATACAGATAATCTGTAATATTAAATATAATAATATATGATAAACTTCTAAAGATAGGCCATTAATTTTTGCTAACCTGCATTGTATTTGCTTTAGTAGTGTATACTGAGTACTGCTCTGTATTCAAAAAGGCAGGACCTAACTTCCTTTGGAGTGGAAGCAAGTATTGGCAGTTTCCCTTCCCTCTTGGAATGGATCTTGCCATTTGCTGGCATGTAAAAGGCTATGAATCCTGAAGAAAAGTATTCTCACAAGGAGTAGAAATTAAGTTGTTGTTTTGTTTGTTTTTTTTTTTTTTTTTACAGAATGGCTTTGCTGACAGGACAAGAGAGACCAGCTTTCTGAAATCACTGAATTCTTTTAAAAGAAGACCTAGAGGTGGTGATGATCACATGCTGGCTAAACATGGTGACATACAATCCTATTGAAACAAGAAGTAGGTAACACTTGAAATCTTGTAGCAAGCAGACAAAAGTGAATGTCCTGGTCAGTAAATGAATCACAACCCACAGCAGTCAAGAAGCTGTGAGGCTGTTAAGGTATATGACAGCATAGTTTCCTTTATGGTAATGCCAAATATGGTAATGCTCTCAGGAGAGATAATCAATCAAAATGAATGGTTTTGTGGGAGTTTTGGAAGCTGTTTTTATGGCCCTTAGTGTTTCCTTTGCTATGTGGTTTCTCCAGTGTAGTTCTTTTACAATCTTTTTCTCAAAGTATTGGTTGCTTAGGTACCTGTTGGAAAAGCCCAATAATAGTGTAAAGTTCTTATGCTATAATGTTCCAAAGAATGCTGTTTCCATTGCAAATTGCAGAAGAACCTTCTTGAAAGGCTGTCAGCTCAGTATCCTCTGTACATCATGTATTTTCCTAAGTTTTTAGGAGATATCTGAAGAAGTACACTACTCAAACTTCCAAAACTTGCAAAGGTGAGTATCTACAAAATGGCTACATTGAAGAGAATAGAGAGAGAAACAACAATTGCAGTTACTCCCTCTCAGTTTCTAAATAGTAGTATTTCAGACTAAACACTACTACAGTAATGAGAAAGTGATTTTTTTTCCCTCACACTTACAGTAGGTAACAAGGACAGATCATCTCTCTGGGCCTTGCTCTGGCAGGGCTTTAGCTTAATCTAACCAATATAAGGAATAATGTAAAATGTTGCTGTTAAGAAAGATAGTGTGTTTTATTTAGCTGCCATTATGATTTTCACTCACCTTGAAAAAGGGGCAAGGGCACGGATAACTGACTCAAGTAATAGCATTAATTATGTGTCATACAGAGTAGCCTGTTGCTGTATTGCTATATCTGGAAAACTTGATTCAAAAAGAAGCTGAAGAGGAGCTGTTTCAGCTATAGGTAAGAAACTTCCCAGCGTTCAGGCGTTATCTTTTTGCTGTAGAAACCCTGTCAGAGCAGAGTATGTTTCTGTACAAGTATGTTCTAAGAAAATGTAGACCCAATCAAAAGGCTGAGCCAGCTGCTGACAATGACATAGTTCACCTATAGATGTCAGTGGAAAAGCTATATACAATAACAGTGCACGTTTGCTTAATCAAGCATTAGAATTTTGTGATTCCGTAGAACAGCACAAAAGAAGCAAGCTGGATTGCCAAATAAGGATCAGGAATACATCAGTCCTGGCACCATTTGCAAGAGATAAAAAGAAGCCGCCTGTATTGCATTTATCAAGTGTGAATTCCTAAATTGCTGCAACCCACTGGAAGAGCAGCCCTGCTACGCATCTAGAGACGCTTCAGCATCCTGCTGTGCTAGTCTGACATCTCTTGTGTGTCAAGAGCACTTATTTTTAGATGGGACAGTCGTTAGGGACAGAACGTGTCTTAACTACTGTAAAGGAAGAAAGGAAGTAGTTCAGGGGCAGCAGAAGTGGGTAGGGAGAAGCTCACTACAGAGGCACAAAGGTTCTGTTTCTGACCACAAGCCACAGCAGTTTAGGCTTGCCCTATTTTTTCAGAGTGATTTTTGGCAGCAGCAGTCATGTCCTGTTGGGCAATACCTGTTTTCTAAAATGAGACCATGTTTTGCAAGCTGAGTCAGAGAGAGGAGAAATCGACTCACCAATGATCCTCCTCTGCTGAGGACACATTCAAGAACACTGAAACAGGACTAACCGTGACCCCTGGAAATGTGATCAGGGTTTAAAAAAAAAACAAAAAACAAAAAAACAAACACACAAACAAACACAAAAAAACCCAAAAAAACCCCCACCCTGCTAAAAAAAAACCATGCAATGCAATGTATGATCTAAATTTGAAGAGAACTTATGCAAATCCAAATATTGCCTTGTATAGCTCTGAATTAAACCTAAATTGAAGATAAGAAGAGATAATGGTTTTGCATATGAGAAAGATATACTGAAAATAAGTATTCTTTGATTAAAATATTTACTAAGTCTCTATTAGGAGTTTTGTGGTTTCATACAGATTCTAGAGGAGAATGCTACATATTCACCTTCAAGAAAATTTTGAGTTCTTATTTTGCAGACTCTGTTTATGTGTAGTAGTGAGAAATCTTGAGGAGAGCAAGGCCAGAACCCATGGCATCCAGTTCAATTCTGTATTATAACTTGGTATCTAAACTATTGCAACAGATGTGTTTTACATAAACTTTAAGGGATGAACTATGGGTTTTCAAACAGAAAATAAATTACATTTTTAGGAAACTCCTGTGGGATATTGTTTTCAAAAATAATGGGGTTCTAGGCATGATGACAATTTCTCCAAAGCAATGCTTTTCCCAAAATGTTGCATTAATGTTGCAATTTGTTGGGCACTTATTTAAGTGGGCACTTATTTAAATAAGTTGGGCACTTATTTGAAACAACAAATAGAAACTGTTCAAGCACTTGCCTTTAGTAATGTACTTTTCCCTTACATTTTAAGGAAGTCGAGGGATGAAATAGAAAGTAAAAGGTGCAATATTAAAAAACACCAAAAGCAACAAAAAAAAAATCAACCAATCAAACAAAAAAAAAACCAAAAACCACCCACATTAAAAAAAAACCCCAATATATTTGACTGTTTAAAATTTCTGTTTGTTTTGTTTGTTGACCCAATTAGCACTGAAAGGAATTTGAAATTTGGAGTTTCACACAAAATAAAAACATCAAACTATGACCAGCCCTGGTCAAATATGTTTGGATGTTGAGCCATTCCTGCACGACCACTTGAGTTCCAGTTTTGAGAAATGGCCAACCTCTGTGCAGAAGTGGGTGATTCACTATAATTTTCATAAATTTCAAGCTATTGGAATTGTCCTAAATAGCCTGCCTTCCTGTCCTGGTAAAAGATGCAGTATCATACTCTTTCTTTCCTTGTCCACACTGTCCATGTTTGAGGCACCTGCTAGTTTTACTCAGAGCTAAGAAATGCTAAGAAATTTTCACAGGCTCAGTTCTTTATCTCATTTGATCTCTAATGTACTATGAACTAATCTTGTTCCTGCATGCACAGATACTTCAGTGGTGGGACAGTTGTCCTGGATTGCTCCCTGCTCCTGCAGTGCTCACCCACTGGCGTTCTGTCAGTCTGAGCTGCGAAATGAGATGAGACACTGAGGACAGCTGCTGCTCCTGACTCATCTGGGTGCTCAGTACCTTCCTGTAACTCTGAGCTGAAACAATCACTGTAACTTGGAAACAGATACTGAGCAAACACAGCAGGAATAATACTTTAAAATTCATCTATTGCAACACAAATATCCGTGGAAGTACACATGCATACCTTCTGTAGTGATGAATTTATATCAAGCTGATTCTAAAGAGAATATCTTACTATGATCACAAATGTGTTCAGTTTTGTAAGTATGAAGCCTGAGATTTTTATATAAATATAAGGTAAAGCCTATTTTGTAAATTATTAGTTTAAACCAGGTTTTTGATACTATTTCATTTTAAGGAACTATGAGTGAATATGTACACGTGCTTTCTATGTAAATATGCAAAAAGCCTTTCAATTTAAACAACATAAAAGGGTTTGTCCTGCAAATTTAAAGCTATTCTATTTGCATTTATTTTATTACACTTAGAAATGATGCCTTAAAGTGTTCCAAAATGAATACAGTGGGGGGCCAATACAAGTTATTGTTATTGCTAATGCTCCTCCACCATGGAGGAGGAAGTATGGAGAAGGCAATTCCTCTCATATTTCTGAATTCTGCCAGCAAAGGAAAGTACTAGAGGAAAGCATGTTTCCCCCAAGCTAATGAGGCTTTGGATCAAAACTATTTATCTTGATTCTCCTAGACCTTAGAGAAAGGAGCTAAATTTACCCACATATAAATTTGTCCTAAAAATTGCTACCCAAACTTTTTTTGTAAGGGATTGCATGGCTGTGAGTAACTGGCACCTGGAAGGCAATAGGTGTAAACTGGTGAGACCATTAGATCAGAGGTGCATAATATGCCATGAGCACAGCATGAGGAGATGCCCACTAATGTGTGGCAGTAAGCTAAATATGTACCTCAGTGGTTTAGCTTTAATTTATGAATGTAACAACAGCTCCGTGTTTCTTCTGGCAACACCTTGTAAATGAGCTATAAATACGTCTGCTTTGATAAAATATTTTCCCAGTTGGCACCTGTCTGCACCTTAGGCTACTTTTCTCCTTTGAGAAGTGAAAGGCAACTGTGTTTGTTACTGTTCTCACACTGATGCCTGCAGAGCCAAGCTCTCTTCCTCAAGTCAACCAGAAAAGCCTCAGTGGGAATCTTTCCCTACCCTCTGCCTCAGTTTGCTGTTGGTAGGAACTTCTCAGCATGGAAACTTTGCTGAATGAGTTTTGCAGCTTTTTGCACTCTAGATATGGCCACATTAAACACACAGTTGAAGGGAAACACATAAGTTTCACCTTGCAAGGTGAGCCTCTGAGAGATTAATGTGAAAAAGAATGAATTTCCTCATAAGCAGAAATCTGTATAAGGTTTATAAGGGTAACTGTAACACTAAAGTGTCAAACTGCCACTGCCTGACTCAACCATGTACATCAAAGTCTCTCCTAAACCACACAACCCTGTAGCATTAGGTAGGAGATATGTGCAGATTTTCAGGTTATGGTTTTTGATTTTGATGTTTACATGCTGTTGTATTCACAGAAGTTTTGGTTTGGATAGGGTTTTTTCCTTTCAGATCTACCTCTATGCTGTATGGGTATCAGCATCTTTTCAAATCAGCAATCTTGAAGACAAGGAACAATTATTCTTAACAACCTTTTGGGTAATTCTGAGAAAAGACTTGAATGTGTTCATAATGTTTTCATTCAATTTTTTGGACTATCACCATTTCCAATACCCTTGTAAAATCTGCTTAAAATAGGGAACTCCCTCACCCAATAGAACAAGACTGTACTTTCTTCTCTTGTTCTAGCTTGAAGCCAGATTTGGGACATCTTAAATATATTCATAACTGAGAAGTTTGAAGGCAGATTTAATTAGCTATTTAACTAGTTTGTTTAGGAAAGGCAATCAGTAATTAAGCACTAATTTGCAATATTATTTCTGTGGGTACATGTTCAGAGTGCAGGTTTTGTTTGTTTTCTATTGGAAGAAAAAATTCAAACCATCTCCAAATTAATGTTCAGGGCCTGTTCAGCAAATATGAGACTGAAGATACAGTGCCATTATTTTGCTGTGTCCTGAGCATTTTATTTATTTGAATTTGTTCTTTTGCTTAAGTTGACCGTGTGTTTAAAATTTCAGCTGGCAAGCTGTCAGGCTTGCCAGCAGCATTATAACTGTGAATATCATGACATCCATATACTTAAATTTTCAACCAAAATATTTGTCTAGCAACTTCAGTTATGACATAAATTTATGAAAAAAAACAACTTCTTCATATACACTGTGAAAAAAAATGTGGACATAGTTCAAATCAACATATATTTACACTGATTATAAAATGTTTTGTTAAACTAAATGCTCAACTCATTTTGTGGCAGAGACTTTCTTTGAGATATCTCCTCTAGAAGAAATTTACTTAGAATATCTTACAGCATTTCACTCTGATGTGATTTAATATAGTCTAAGTGGATTTTAACAGAACTTTTTGAAGCATAAACATTGTTGAATTATAAAAAAGCTGTCTATACAAAAGCATTTGTTAAATGCATTTCAAAAAATTACCAAATGCACTAACAGCAATACAGACTCAACATTCCCTCATAGAATGGGAATAGAAGTAATAGAATGTTCTTGTCATCTAGCAAAATGATGGCAAAGACAAGTAAATTGGAGTATTTGGGAAGTGCTTGTATAATGAATAGAAGCAGAAACTTTCACATAGGACTTTTGGCTCATGTTTTCCTCCCTGTCTGGTTGTTTTCTGTTTCTTTGTTATGCCTGTAGCAAAATCACAGAATCGCAGAATATTTTGGGTTGAAAGGATCCCACAAGGATCACCAAGTCCATCTCCTGGCCCTGCACAGCACCATCCCCAAGGGTCACACCCTGTGCCTGAGAGCAGCATCCAAACATTTCTTGAACTCTGTCAGGCTTGGTGCTGTGACCACTTCCCTGAGGAGCCTGTTCCAGTGCCCTCTGGGAGAAGAACCTTTTTCTGATGTCCAATCTAAACCTCATCTGATTCAGCTTCATGCCATGTGAATGACATGAAGAATATACTCTTTCACAGTGAAGTTTACTGTAAGATTACTGCAAAACTTTTCTAGCCCTCCTTATTTTTCTATTCCTGTCATGGGAGGAATGGAGGGACTGATTTTTAATATCTTCATGCGTGCCATGTCTCTCCTCCAGAAATTTTCACTAATCAAAATACAGCATGCACATGCATTAGTGTCTGGTTTTAGTTTCCCTGCCTCATGTTTTTTGTAGCTGAGATCAGAAGAATCTTACTGTATTCACTGAAATGCACCTGCCAAACCATAACTGAGGCTGGAAGCTGCATCTTCAGCTCCTCACAATAGGTGACATACAAGGGTCTGACCAGGACAGCCATCAATGCCTTTTGAGATGTGCAGTGTCTGGCTGATGCTGGTGACTTCTGCTCACTTCTGTCCTTGCCCAGCAGCAGCTCCAAATAGCCCAGCCACCAGCTGGGATTCCATGAGCCAGCACAAAGATATTTCCTTTGGTTTACAGGTGTGAGTGTTGGTGAATGTCAGGCTCAGGAGCACCTCAATTCCTGAGAGACATTTGCTGTCTACAGATGTCTCTCCATTCCTTGCAGCCCTCCTGAGGCAAGATCCACTTGCTGAGACCACAGCTGTGGCTGTGGCATGGCCATGTTTTGGCTAGAGTGGGGTTGGTGGTGTTCAGGTGACACAAGAGGAGACAGGTGGGTGTTGAACACTGTATTCACCTTGGCTTCCTGCTTTGGTGAATGCCCACTGGAGAAAATATGATCATTTAGAAAGCCATAAATCTGTGCTGTCAAGGTAAGGAAGGCTGTTTCCCATATATTTTTCTAGTTTTACTCATAATTGATAAATTTGTGTACTTTACAGTATGATATCATAAAGTAGTAAAAATTCAGCTAGTTAATCCACACCTTCCTATCTTTGAGCTCTTCTTTGGTCCATTTTCATTAACAGGAATGATGAAAACTGCAGTAGTATGTTAGTATGATTGTGTGATTGTGTTAGTATGATTAGTGATCATACTGTCATATATAGTGATCATGTGTTAGTATGATTACTGTGAGCACAACACTCTCTAGGTAAAGCTATACTGTTCAGGAAAACAGTACAGCTGAAAGAATAAAATTCTTTCTAATCACACTTTAAGTGCTTTGTAAGCAGGACTTATCTGAAGAAATGGAACTGTGTATGTTGCCCATACACCCAGAGATACTCTTATTTTTCATGTCATTGTTTACTTTGTCGTGATTTTAAAGAGGTACCTCCTGTGTGTTGTTCTTGTATTTCATTAACATCTGAATTAACCAATCTGTTTAACACAATAATACTGTACCATATCCATTTATGTCTCATTAGGCTGAGTAACACTGCTTTTTACTACCCCACCTTTTGTTTCTTTTTCACTTTCCTTGACGTTTAACCCTTTATCACCTTGTAGATATAACTAGTTAACAGCAGTCATCTGATAACCAAGAGTGTACAGAGTTCTTGGGTTCTAATTTTAAAAGAAATTCCTGAGCAGTTTGTATTTTTACCATAAAATCTCAATTACGAATTATTAAAACATTGAGAAATGTCTCAGTATTTTAGATATGATGCTTTATTTTTCCATTGCATCCTTTTTCTAGGTTTATTTAGTTGTTGGACCTCTCACAAGACCATCAGAAAACGGCAGGTTGTGTTTTCAATTGTGTGGTGTTATCATAAATATACCTGCAATTTTCCAGTCTGCTGAAAGAATGAGCAAGGCAGAAATAAAATAACAGCTCATAACACATCTCAGTCATTGGGGAGATAGCTATTAATATTCTTGGTGGATAATAGGCTTGATGGATCTGTTAAATAAAGCACATAGTCTCAAAGCTCATCACAGGGAGTAGGTGATAATGAAAAGAACCAGCAGATATGCAAACTCAATTAACCTGCTACTGGTTGTGTGCAACCTATTCCTCATTAAGCCAGAAAATAAGCAATGTTGTCAGCCTGCCATGTTCTGCAGCTTTATGGACTAGCCATAGTCTAATTCTTGGGATTTTATTAATGTATTATATCCCAAATTTATTGTCTTCCAAACATTAATTTTATTCTTCATCTAGAGCCATATTTTTCTCATGCATTGAAGGGACATTGAAACTTGTCTCTGTAGAGCTGTGTTAAAAGTTTGCATCTGAGTCATTCTGCTCTAGAATGCTACTCATAAAAGTGAATCTGGTATTTTCCTTTCTTCCTCAGGAAGAAACCCCAGAAGCCATGTGTGACTTGGTATTTTTTAAATTAGACTTTTGTTAAATAGAGGAAACAGATCTTTCTTGGTTGAAAATATCTTTCATTCCCTCCCTCAAAAAAATAAAATTCAAACAAAAGAAGTCTATCTACATATCTCTATATGCACTTGCAGTACAAATCAACCCTTCTTTTCCATGTCAGTGGTTTCAGATGGCAGAAACCACTGCCATCTGCATATTGTGGAGATTATTTTGCCTCACTGTGCTGGTGTTTCTTGGCTGGCCCATAAGTGTAGCCTTGTGTGCCCTCCCTGGATTCCTTTCTCCTCTCTTGGCTTCAGCAGGACCTGGTGAAGTAAGGGAAGTGTTGCTGAAGGGCGCGTGTCTGGGGAGGCAGCGTGCTCAGAATGCATGCCCTGGCCAGCTCCTGTGCCAGGCAGCAGAGACAGCTCTGCATCAGACCAGCTCTCAGCTGTAGGCTGTTGGATTTCATGGTTTGCTCTGTTAATCCTTGTTTTTCAGGTCTGAACATGAGCATGTCACAGAAACCTTAACAATCCAGAGGTTTGTCTCCTAAAATATACAATGGAAGCTATTGTAGTGAAAAAGAATAATGATACCTTATACTTTTAGAAGGTAGCTTACTTGGAAAAGGTAGATATATATATATATGTGCATTTGTCAGGTCTTGAACTCAGTGTCAAAACCTAATTCATTAGAAAAGATTGAAAACAGGATGATAGGGCAGCCAAGGTTATATTGTGGAGATGGGGTTGAATGCAACTAAGAATGAGGTTATAGGGCTGATGAGATTTTGTTGAAAGACTAAGAGAAAACAATGCACTCAGGAATTACACTTATCTCCAACATGGTTGTGGAAAACATACATATTACTGTGACAGTAATATTGGTGAAATTGGTAAAGACACAAACCTTGCTGGGGAAAAAGCATTATGGTGCTATATGATGTCACTTCTGAATTTCAGCTTCCTTTTTTAAATCTCCCTGAAGACTTTTAAATCTCCCTGATTCACTGAAATTATACCATGCTTGCAAAGTCAATAATCTAAAGTCAGGAATGTTTCTCTTACTGATTAAGTAGAAGTTAAATGACTACATATATTTTCTTCAGCAGGGGTTTTGGTATCACTATGGGTACCACAGGGATGTGCTCTGGGTGTGATGCTTCAGACTTTAATTTTATTCAAACCTTTTTCAGCACTTTTCATATGTGGAGATTAATATATCATCTTGTTCTGCTGGACCCTTGGAAAACTCTGTGGTGAAGAAGGGTACAGGAAAACACCTGAGGAAACCAGAGTCCATTTTTTCCTGCCTACAGCTTAGAGAACCATCTCCAAGGCTGTTTACAGTATTTATGTAATGCAGTTACTTTTTAGCTACTGAAAGGGAAGAATAGATAGAGAAACCCCCAAATATCTCTCTTAATATCTCAAATATTACCTCCTTTTGATGTTGCACCTAATCATCAGGGTATAGTGAAAGATTCAATGCTGTGTATAGCTATCCATAATTACTCTTGTAATAGCTTCTGTCTAGAACTGCCTTGAACTTGGCTCTGACAGGTAGTGATATGTATTTCTACCTCAGTAGGAACACAAAAGGATTACATACACTATTTATGAATAAGCTACTGCAATTAAAAAGCCTTTGGAAAATAAAGTTGGCTGTAACTGATGCATTTCTAGAATTTTAGAACTGAGCCTTTAGAAAGTAGTTTCAGGCAGTGAATCCAAACTGCCAAAAAAGAGCATCTAAGCTTTGAAGATGAATGGTATTTCAGAAATAACCTTGTCCTCATTTAGCCTCAACCTTCAAGCATCATCTTATGCTGAATTGGGTGATGATACACAGGAGAAATTTAATATTTTAGAGGATTGGAGCAGAGAATACACAATGCTGACTGAGGTGACTCACTGGGGGGTTTTTTTTTGCTGATTCTGTTCTCTGAAACATTTAACTTCCCCTGTGTATTAACATGGGAGCTGTGAATTCTGCTAGGGCAGAGTAGACAGATTAAACTTAGACATTAAACATTCATCTAACATTCATGTTAATACATCAGGTGGAAATATCATATTTAGATTGGGCATAGCATGTGTTTTTGATATTAAAAATAAGAGAAATTAATACACCCAAACTCAAACCCTACACATACTAAACTTAGTATGTGGTTCATGTGAGGGACTCCCTGTAGGTTGGTTTTTAACTGCTGGAATGAAAGCATATTTTTTGTTTGACTTATTTAGCACAGACAGAATGACTCAGATATTTTCTCTTTTCTCCCTCTTTTATAGCTCCATAAAAATCAAACAGAATTGAGAAAAACTTCTGAAAAATCAGATTTTTTGTTGAAAGCTGATTTTGAAATATCTGTATGTGTTAATTTTTGTTCTGCATAGGAGTCCACTTTCTAAATACCAATCTTGTAATTAGATTTCCTTCTCAATCATAAATGTTGCTGTGTGACTTCCAGCAGTGATTGTACTGGCTGGTAAAATGGAGCCTCTAATGTACAAACTTCTTTAAGGAACTGCTCAAGCCTAGCAGGAGCATCCTGGGGGTACTGGAGCATTGGCTGGTTGGCTCTTCGTGTCACTTCTGTCACACACCCAGGTACACATCCACAGGGTACCAACGTGGCAAGGCTGTGTCTGTGGCCCAGAGTCCCAGGAGAATTTGTGAGAAGTACACTGGGAATTAGAATGTTGAGTGATCTCTATGAGCACCTTTTCAATGCTCATCCTTCCCCATCTCTCTCAAATCAAAAATTAGTAGGTGATTGCTCAAAAACTTTTGGATTGCAATGAGTTTTTGGAGCCCACCAATCAAGACAGATGTGAATGTCAGTCAGAATAGCCTCCATTCTTTTCCCTTCCCTTTCACTTTTAATGGGCTATCCATCTTTATTCTCTTTAAGCCTTTCGTCTATTTTTCCTATTTTGCTGGGTTTTTATTTAGTTCACTGTAATTTGCATCCTCTTTTTTTTTCTTGTAAGATTTTTTTTTAATTTGAGATTTTGTTAATAGATTTTATTTTTCTTCATTATATTTTCCACCTTCTCCATTACACACTTTACTTTGTTAAAGTCCCTTTTACATTTAAAAAGCTGCTTTTATGCCTGACATAACAATTGTAGAATTCCCTGTGCTGAGTATGTCTTAAGGGGTTGTTGCATTTTGTTTTGTGTTGATGTGTTTTGGTTTTTTGTTGTGTTTTTTGGATCACAGTCTGTTAAACCTTATGTTATTAAGTTTTCTTGTTCAGCCATCCTTGATCAGATTTTGGACTATTTCCTATTGTTTGTTATTTCCTAGTTGGAATGGGCCTACAGCATTAAGTGTTCTAGGCTGGTGGTCTCCAAACTTTTTTGATTGCACACCTCTGTCAGTAAAAATTTTAAGTGAGCACATTCAATCTATGTATATGTATTAATGTATAACTCCTGTATGAGTGCTACTGTAATAACATATTCTGTACACTATAAAAAAAACCCCAAAATTAGAGAGCGAATGAGATAAAGATGAAACAAACACAATTTTAAAAATACTTTTTTATCTTATCTACTAATGGTACGATGAATATCTTCTTCCTGCACCCCAGTGGATTGTCTTGTGCACCCCCTTCAGTCCTTGCATCCCACTTGAACCTCATAGCATTTACCTTTTGTAACATTCTTTTCCCTAACTCAAATTTCTAGGGTACTAAGTAGAAGCAGGGTGATTTCTTCAGTTTTCCTTTTAGAGTCCACCTACCTCACATGTTTTTGTCCATGCTAAGTAATTAATCTCTCATGACATCATATGGGTTGTTTTGGTAGCAGGTACATTTTTATATCCAACTACATTCTCCCAACAGTTCCAGAACCAGGAGGTAAACCAGAATATATGTTAAGCTGTGATTTTCAACCCCCTTGTGTTTCTGTGCTCAAGACTTTTTTTTATTTGAATAATGCAGAGATAATTTTCCTAAAGGTAAGGCCTCCAGTATTTAGTTTCCTTTTCATTAATAATTGAATGCAGAATCTTACTGCTCCTTGGCTTCAGGTGGGTATAACTGCTGAAACCAGCAGTACTTTCTAGGGCTTTCAAGAAGATCAACTTGGAAAATATGGCTGAGCAAAGGAATTTCTTCATGTTGACAACTATGTCATCATGTTAAAGTCATCTGTAAAACTGCATGCCCCAAAACAGTAGTAGGAATGGGGGATAATTAGAAAATTTGAGGACTACAGGACTGATGCTTAAAACACTGGAGTGGTACTTCTAAGAAGAATTTTTTTCTTTTTTGTGTTGATGAACGATTTCCTATTTATCAGTGAATCATTTAACCTGTACCTCATTGCTTTATGCATAGAAGCCTCACAGGAATTTTGGGAGTGTAAAATTCACTAAGAAGCATGAGCATTGCAGTTATATCAGACCACAAGACCTCTGAAGATCCAGAAAACGACTGACTTTAGGACAGAGGCAGGTTGTTAGCTAGCCCAAGACTGTAATTTTGAATTATGACAGTGCATATTATATCTTTTTCTCTTATGTTCAGGCTTTGAGACCTCATTTAGTTTATATGCTTCTTCCAGGCCAGCTGGAATTTTCAGAGTATATTTAGACACGATATTTTCAATATTCATCCTAATATTTATTTAATCTTAAATTTATTTTATGCTTGTATGGAAATGCATCTTCTTCCAGGTGTTATGGAAATTGACTCAGCAAAATAATATGTCAGCTGCTTAGCTCAATAGGAATAGTCCAGTTTCTGCTGTGGTTTGAACTCTTCCAGTATCCTTTCAAGGTGACAACCTAAATTAACAGTTTTGTAGGGTACACAATGATTCATAATTAATGGCCAGAGTAAATATGCTAGTTATATTTCTATCAAACAAATATTTCTTTATCCTTGGGCATTTATGCCTTCTATTTAACTATAAATAGAAGAATTCCTCTATAAATAGAGGAATTGTGTCCTTCTTAAATTGACAGGAAAGCAATACACCCTAGGCAACTCTTCTTGGGCTTATTCCAATGCCAATAAATTCAGTGAGAGTTTATTAAGAATTTTGGTGCCGTTTTAATGAACTCCTTAAGCTTTCTCCTAAAGATTTTCTCTCAAACATATCATGTTTCTAAATTTGCTGTAGTTAATTCCCATTTTTCTTGGACTTGAGTACTTAGAACCTGCATTCTGAGTACAATAGTTAAATTCTTACAGCAGCCATTTAGACAGCTTCCATCTGAGGTGTCGTAGGGTCCTCACGGGGAATCAGCCTGACCATGAATGACAGAAAAAGGAAACAATGCAGATGAGTCTTACAGAAGACAAAGTATTTCTTTGCAGTTTCCAAAAGCTTTGACAAAATTTACATTTCAGAAGAGATTCTGTATTTAAGGCCTTTACCTTTAAAATGGTATATTTTTTGAAAGCATCATAGATTTTAATTGTTACTTTCAAAACAATAAGTGTAGTGTGCTAGATGTAAGGTAGGCTGGAGGTGCTGCATACCTAATCCTTAGTTGCCTCTCACTCAGCAGGAGTCTAGAGAATTGGCATAGGTGTGTTGGTTCCACCTGCAACAATTGAGATGGCTTGGAACCCCCAGCAAGTAACTGCTCTTTTTACTGGTTTTTGCTGAATCCTTTGTCTTAAGGCCATTTTATCTCATTTTGAAATGCAGTATGCTATATTTGAAATTTTCTTCATGTCAAGCTATGTCATGAAGACAATACAATCCAAGACAAGACATTTGGCACTGTGAAACAACTGCTTATCATGAGAGCCATTCCTCTGAGGGCAACCTTGTGGCCTGGTAGTTTAGATACCATTTTGCAAAGTAGGAAAACATTTAGATTTTCCTTGTGGTGACTGCCTTTGGTTGTACTATGTGTATTATTTTTGAAAATATTTTATGGGGAAGTAATTGCTTTATGAACCATTGAATTGACCTTTCTTTTTTTTCCCTGAACATCTACTATGCTTAAGGCAACCTATTAAAACTGTATTTTCAGCAACACTTTCCCCAATTGACTTAAATGATGAACTTTTGCCAGTGAGATTTTGATGATTTCCATCTGGTACTTTCTCTGATCTTGAATTACTGAGATTTTAGGTAGATTACCTGTTCCTTGAATATGCATTTAACCTTTCAATTTTGACCCTTTTTTCCCCAGAAGTTTTCCAGGGTTTTGCAGTGATTCAAACCCCCACCAGCAATGGATCATTGTTCCCAAGTTTAGAATAGTTCCTGTTTGTCAATTCTTTACTGGATGAATGACAATCAATAGAAATTTTAGCTATCCCTTAATAGTATTTTAAATGGAAAATTCTATTGCTGCTGTCTACAACTCCTACCTGTAGTACATACTGGACCACTTTATACAAAATGCTAATTAAAATTTGAATTTTAAGCACAAATTATTACTAAGTTTGATGAACCAGTAGCATAACTTCCTATATTAAGGATGACAGTAACTCAAACAAAGTATTCCAATACATTGGAAATTCAGTATTCTGTTTTACAATTAACTCAGAAATGCCCCATTTCCCATCATGTTAATGAAATCTTGGTAAAAAACAGGGCTTTTTAGCAAGAAAAATGAGAGACATCCTGACTTTTTTTTTTCCCTGTACTTAATACTTTGAATAAATAAGTGACAAAATAGGTACTGGTATAAAATATTTCCCACTGTCATTCTAGAATACTATTTAGAAAGTTATTAAACCCTGGACATAATCCCCTTTTAGTCCACTGAGATTGTTTCCATCACCAAGCATTCTATAATGGCTTAAAATGTGGGTTTGCTATTCTCATTTCACTCTGATTTTTTGTTGTGGTATTGGTTTTCTTAGCCTGTAGGTACTTAATAGAAGTAACTTCATAAATGCTCTCTGAGATGTTAAAAGTTTGTCAGTACTAAAAAATGTTGCACATACATTTTATTAGTAAAATGAAAAATGTCAGTCTGCTATGGATTCTTATTTGTTATACTGAATGTATTATGGAAATTCTGGATTGGAATTAAGATTGCATTACTGAAGACAACTCATTGTAGCATATGGATTTTGTAAATATTTGGGTGTTCTTTATAAAACACACTATGCAAGTAACTATTGACAAAATCTGGTAAAAAGCCTAAGTCATACCTGCACAAAAAAGGTAGCCATTATTACTTTCACAGTTCCCTGTGAAAGTAAAATTTGTGATCTAGTGGCTAACTGAAAATTCAGGAAATGGAATTAATTTTTCTGGGGGACAAAAATACTGAAAATACTTAGAAACAAAATTTGGGAAAAAATAGTTCCCATCAAATCATTTTTTTTCTTCGTAACTCAGATAGTGTTTTTCTGCAAAGTAAATCTGTAGCTTTGTGGATTTTTTTAAACTCTAAGAAAGTGAAATGAGCTGACTTGAAAGCATTCTTTGAAAAATGGAGTAGCAAACTTCTGGGATAAATGTATTTTGATGGAGCTATGGTTTTTTAGCAAGATAAATAATTTTACAGAAAGTTCCAAGCCAGTCTCTGCATCATCTGGTTCTACACCTGAATCCACTTCAACTCCATGTAACACAGTGCAGCTACACCCTCTGTAAATAATTGAGATATTTTTATTTTAACCATCTCACAGCTTTGCAAAATTGTACGTGGGAACCATCACAGTTTTATTAGACTCATCAAATATCTTTGTGTTCTTTATAGCATCAGCAGGATCCATGGGTCTTGTAACACATTTCTTCAGAAAGATGTATCTATGAATTGTGGCAAAGCAAACTCTGCATATGCCACAGATTCAGAAAATCTTATGTACTCATACCTGAGAGCAATGGAGTCCTTCTTATTCAATGGCAGAGCTGTTCTTCAGAAGCAGGATTCAATTCTTACAGAAACTGCTAATTTCCAGTGTGACTTCACCCTGCTGAAGCTTAGCTTCTCATCTCTAAAGCGTCACTTCCTTCTCTCCTTAGTCTGTGCAGATTAAGAAATGTTGGTCCTCCTACTTTCACACACAGTATAAGAAATGCATTTAAAAAGGTTAACAGAAAAGCAAGTATTTGATGGTTTCCTCTATTAAAGGGTAATTCTTTAGTGAGAATGCAATTAAAATAGGCTGTTTAGTTGCTGCTTTTGTTGTAATCATGAGACATCTGTCTCTGATTCTGGAAAATGAAAAGGCAGCTGAGAAACAATCTGGAAGCTCTCACCTTACTTTGCAGCAGCTGGTAGATTCAGGATCATTTAGTTTCAAATTAAAAGAATTTCTTCCTAATGTTTAATCTAAATCTACTCTCTTTCAATTTGAAGACATTCCCCCCTGTCCTGTCACTTGTAAAAAGTCCCTCTCCATTTTTCTTGTAGGCTGCTTTCAGTTACTGGAAGGGCACAATTACATCACCCCAAAGCCTTCCTTTTTCCAGGCTGAACACTCCCAATTCTGTCAGCTTTTCCTCAAAGGAGAGGTGCAGAATGGATGTAAGAATCTCATCCTTTCTTTGGAACTGACAAATGGCAAATAATACTTCGGGAGAGTGAGAGATTAGAAGAACAATTTCCTTTGACTGCCACTCACCTCCACTTACACTGCCCATGCCTAAACCTCTCAGCTTTGTAACAAGATGTTTTAGCTGCATCTCTGAGTCCCAGTGCCCACCTCATGATTTTACCCTTTCAGTGCACACTTAAGATGTTTTAGGTTAATTATAGAAGTGCAGCAGCACATGAGTGAGTGAGAGAGAGACACAGAGAGATGATAAGAGCCTGCAATTATGTGAAGGGTTTAAATGCTGAGGAGACAAGAAATATATAAAGCATGAAACACGGGCTAGTACTAGGGTGGATGAGACATAACTGAAAAAGGGGAACACCCAGTGAATTCTCTGGAAAAGCTTATCAGACAATGTAACTATTAAATTGGGAGACTCTTCTAGGAGAAAGATTTCTCACTTGGAAGGTTCAAGACTTCAACAGTTTCATAGGAAATAATTTCAGATTTGTGGTGACTGCAGAACTGTCTTCCCTGGCTTCTCGTGGTATGTCTGCATGCAGAGGGAGATTCATTACTGCACAGACATTGATAACAACACATGGCTCCTTCGTGACACTGACTCCTTCATGACAGTGATTTTCATCATGTATTACATGTTTGGCATTCTTATCTCATCAGGACTTCTGCCCATCAACAAGACTCTGCTGCAATGCTGCTTGTATTTCTAAAGACCATATAGCTCCAAACAGCTGTTGTGAGACAAAAGAGACAAAAGAAAACCTGCCAGAATGGCTTTTTCTTCTTATTCTTGAAAATGTTAAGTTTCTTTCAAAGACTACACTGGCCTGAGGCTTAAGAGAGGTAACATTTGGCTCTGTGCTAGGACAGATTTTATATGTCAACATCCATTGGATTTAGAAATAGCAGATTTTAAGTGAGAAGTTGCCTTAGAATCTGATAGGTCAGGATATACGGTATATAAATTTGTTTGGTATATGATGAAAAAATTACTGACTTTATTGGGACATTTACAAAAAAAAATCATAAACTGAAAGGCTGAACTAAAAAATACAGAAATGACCTGATCTTACACATTTGCAATTTCTGAATGCATTGCTAAATACTGTAAATAATGTGAAGTCTGTTGTAATAAGTGTTCTATCCTTTAAAGCTTTTAAAGAATCATGGCTATATTTTTAAGCCTTGGAAATTTTTTTTTATGCAAAAGCTGAATAGCAGTTGTGAGGATTTCTAGGCAGTGTGATTTTTTTTGTTCACATTTTTAAAATGCAGAGGTAAGGACTCATGTTGTGATTTTGGCTGCAACCACAACAACACATTGGATGTCTTGTTGAACAACACATCCAGTTTTGCCTATATGCATGTCTCCTATATATATATATATATATATATATCTCTCTCTCTATATATATACACACACATACATGTATTTAATTTTTCTCTCCTATTAATAATCACACACACTGAGGCTTTATGCTCCTGTGTGTTCAGGCTGTTCTAGGGACATGCAGATCACGTCCACTGCAGATCTGTCTGCTCTCCAGCACCCTGCACTGCCTGTGTTTCCCTTGTCCCTGGGGTCACTCCCAACAGCTAAGTCATGAGAAATGTACACAGCACGTGGGGGCCCTGGTCAATCAGAGCTAGAGTGTTATTACTCTAGATGACATTGCATCACATACCTCAGTAGGTTTTTGCTTCTCTGGTTTACTTGAGACTGTGATAAGACTTTATTGCAGAAAGCAGAATTATTTTGGCCTAAGGAATAACTTTAGCTGGGCAATTTTCAAGTGGCTACAAGGAAGGAAATGATATTTTGGAATTACGTATGTTGTGTGGTGCCCTTTCCATTTGACCTTGCAATATATGGGAGTGTGTTGGTGTGTGGACTGATGAATTCTCAAGTGCACCAGGATCCTAACTGTGAGTCCTGCTGGATTAGAAATGTAAAACTCAAGGAGATAGTAGAGAAAGCAAAAATTTAGACAGTAAACAAGAAAATACAAACTGTTTCATAGATTTTTTTCAGTGAGAGCTGGCTCTATCTCACTTTCAGGAGAGTCTGTCTCTCTCTAGCCAGAGGGAATGTAGGATGTGTCAGAGAGGGTCTGATTGGGGAGGAATTCAATGCAGCTATCAGCAGTGGACTTCTATGTAAATACTGCAACACCTCTGAACTGAGCAACAGCTGAGATAACACTGTAAACTAATCTCTAGTGCTGGCAAAGCTGGTCAATCCCTCACATTATATGGTTTCTGTAGAAAAGATGTGAGAGGGAAAAAAATAAGCAGATTTAAACTATATATGGCAACTTAACATGGGGTAAAATATGCTGACTTTTTAAAATTGAAAGCAGCATATGCTATTTTTTTCTTTGAAAGGGTGCTTTGTGCCAGGGTGTATATGCTTAGAAATCCTTGCATATATATGAATTCTTGTATAAACAGGCATCGCTATCACCAGAGTATTTCCAAGTGTCTGTTATGTGTGCCTGATCAATTTAGATAAACATAAACTTGCCTGGGGTCCTTATCCCACCAGTATTGATTTTGGTTGATTTTCCATCAAGACAAAGCAAACAAAGAGCTTGTCCAGAGCAGAGGCATTGAATCACAGTGTTTTGCTGCTTTGACCTTTTGAGGTCACTGCATTTCACAGTCCTACACAGCCTTTTTTAGGTAGCTAAGAAAAAAGCAATATATAAATAAATACATATAACACAGATAAATACATGCATATAAAATATATACGGGCATATACATTTATATATACTGATGTATTAAATATAAATACACAACTCTGTACAAAAATGGTATCTCACCTGGAACAGGTTCTCTTTCCTCGCAGCACCTAAAGAAAAGCAGGAGCTCATCCAAGAAGTTTGCTGCTACCATCTCTTTCAGAGCTGTGCTAATAATTTGGCACAAACCCAAGATAAGCTGGGGCTGGGGTGGAGTTAACCACCTCATTAATTGTGCTAGAAAAAGGAAACTGATTCCACAATCTCTGATTTCAGAAGAAATTAAAGTCTGAGGGTCTCTGACGCCCCCTTTGGATATCGTTTAGAAACAAATAGGGATTTCCAGCTGTCACATGCTTTGTCAGAGCTAAACCACCACGCAAAGATTGCTCTTCCCTGAACACTTCTCAAAGGCCCCAGACTGCAGGTTGTGTAGCATTCACAAGCTCTTTCCTCCCACATAATTTAAGATGTATACACCCATGTGATGTCTGCCAGCCTTTGTATGGCATCTCATAAACTGGACCTGTGTTTAAGCAGCGGATCCACTTGAGCGTTCCTCTCTTGATTTTGAATCTCACCATTCCCTCCTGTCCCAAACCTCAATTCTCCCTGCTGCGTCCCAGCATCGCTTCACAGGCAGACATGGGGCATTTTACAAGATGAGCTCCTGGAGGACACTGTACTCCACATTATAATGAGTTTTTCTGGGACATGAGTTGACAATCTCTGCTTTCACATACCAGGCCAAACCCACTCAAGGGATGCCTCTCCAGTCTTTCTATTTTTAACAAACAAAAAAAAGTCCTGAAGACACATGGATTTTCTAGGTTCCACCGCTGGAACAAATTATCAATGTGGATGTTTCAACAACTGAGCAGGAAAACAACTGTCACATTACATTAATACTGTAGCTGGATTTTGTCCAAGCTATTTCCATATCTCGTCCTCTGCCCTAGACATATCGCTATCTCTTACTGATCTGGTGTGCTTGAAAAGAGCAAAGATGAGGAGTTCAAGTATATGCATATTAACATAAGTGAGCACATCCCATTTTGCACTATAGATGTCAGCCAAAAGCAGAGAAAAGGGTGATTTTTGCAGCACGTGCTCATCAAAATTTAGAAGAAATTGAGTGTGCACTGCTCCTTCCTAAGGCAACACAGAAGAGCAGATGCCGCCCCCATGCAGGAGAGGAGCCTCAGTTGTCGGCACCGAAGTAACCTCATCACTCGTTGATTAAACAGAAGCTCGAGTGGCCTTTTCTTTTCGCTGGAAAAATGAAAAGCCGGGGGTGAGAACACCCGCGCGGCTTCCCTCGCACCCTCCGCCAAGCCCGAGCATCATGAGTTTGAGGCGCCGCACCCGGCCGGCCACCGGCGGGTGCTGTCCCGGGGCCGAGGCGGGCTGCGGGCGCGGCGGCCCC
>VZRH01008140.1:651095-666354 GCA_013397555.1 Urocynchramus pylzowi
CCGCTGAGCGCTGCTGCTGCCGCCGCCGCCGGGGACGCGCCGCTTCGCCGCCCGCGGAGCGCTCTGGGCAGGACAGATCTCTGCGATTTAAAAAGCTTTCCCTCCCTTTTCCATCTGCGGCCAGAGGGATCCGCTAATGACGCCCTAATTGAGCGTCTTGCAAGCTGGGGCGGCTTTTAAAGCGCGGAGAAGAAAGCGGCTGACGGATCCCGTGTAGAGCCCTGCCCGCGAGCCGTCGAGCATCCTCCCGGGACGACTCAAATTTCCCGCTCCGGCCGCTGCGATCCGGCCGTGCCCTGCGGGATGGCGGGCGGGAGGGAGCAGAGGGGCTGCCCGCGGGGCTCTGAACGTGCCACCGTGCTGTTTTCCAGGTTCGTGCTTCCTTCCGAAGATGTGTGACGACGAGGAAACCACCGCACTGGTGTGCGACAATGGCTCGGGGCTGGTCAAGGCGGGCTTTGCCGGGGACGATGCCCCCAGGGCCGTTTTCCCGTCCATCGTCGGTCGCCCGAGGCACCAGGTAAATTCAGAGGCAGGACCGAGGCAGGACGCTCCATAAACAAATGAGTTTTTTTTAATGAAAACGTTTGCAATTTGTATTATTATTTTTTTTAATCCTGGATAAATTACTGCTAAGGTTGCATAGTAATATGAAGTATCTTTGATCAGTAGAATGCTAATTTTCCTCTGTATTTACAAACTCCTTTTCCTGCTCATGCTATATACTTTCAGTCAAATTTTTGGAAATCAGAAAGAAACAAATAAGAAAAAAGACTATGAATATAAGAGGTGTAATATAAATGAGGGAACATCCATTCATCTCATGGAAAGAAAAAAAGATTTTATGAGAACACCTCAGATTCTATTGACTTAATATTTTAATAATGTTAGATTTATTTTCCTGAACAGCCTTTCTGGGCTATGACTGCTTGTACCTTTCTTGAAAATAAGATACTTGGAATTGCAGAATCATAGAATATCCTGGCTTGGAAGGGACCAACAAGTATCATCAAAGTCCAATTCCTGGCCCTGCATGGGACAGCCCTGGGTGTCACACTATGGGACAGCCCATGGGTGCCTGAGACAGTTGTCCAAATTCTCCTTGAACACTGTCAGGGTTGTTGCTGCGGCCACTTTCATGGGGAGCATGTTCCAGTGCCCAATCACCCTCTGGGTGAAGAAGCTTTTCCTAATATCCAGCCTAAACCTCTCCTGGCTCAGCTTCAGGCCAGTTGTCTGTGATGTAGTTGTTCGGGCTCTGTGATGTTGTCTTCCTCAAATAATGCTTTTCTGTGTTTTCTTCTCTTAGGGTGTTATGGTTGGTATGGGTCAAAAAGATTCCTATGTGGGTGATGAAGCTCAGAGCAAAAGAGGTATCCTTACTTTGAAATATCCAATTGAACACGGCATCATCACCAACTGGGATGATATGGAAAAGATCTGGCACCACACTTTCTACAATGAACTCCGTGTGGCCCCTGAGGAACACCCTACTTTGCTCACAGAAGCCCCCTTGAACCCTAAAGCTAATCGTGAAAAGATGACCCAGATAATGTTTGAGACCTTCAACGTACCTGCTATGTATGTGGCAATCCAGGCTGTCCTCTCCCTGTATGCTTCTGGTCGTACAACAGGTAAAATAAACAAATAAGCACCATTTAGATGCTATTTCCTTTCAGGAACTCTCCTTCCTTTCCATTCCAAAAAGGAAAACACACCGTAACTCATTCAATTTACAGAAAAATAGGTCTTTTTAGTTTACAGCAATTATGACAGCAGTAGCATAAAAGCCAGTACAAAATAGGTCCACATTATGCTTTTCATAGACAGTTTGCATTGCTTTTGGAGAGGCACCATGGAACTGACTGTGCCATTGCTTGTTGTGGTGCAAATGAGGAGACATTCCTGAAGGATACTGCAGTTACAGAAGTGTTACACTGGTTTAAGGGTTTAAACTGGACCAAAAGATGCATGTAATCAGACCAAGACAGTCACTATGGCAAATATTCTTACTGCTCAGTATAGTAGGGGTGGAAGACTGGTCTTGTGGATTATCTTAAAATATGCATGGAAGAGCCACTCTGTGTGAAAATTCACACCCCGCAGGAATGTCCAGGTGAGAAAAGGCAGAAAGAATTGGAAAGATCTTTGTGGCTGAAAAATAATTGTGCTACTTTATACTGCCTGAAAAATCCTTTATTTTGTTGTGTTTCTTGCTGCTTCCTGTGTGTACAGACTCTGAGCATTCGCTAGGTGATTCCAGCTGCTCTGTGACATTTCTCTCCCAGGTATTGTTCTCGATTCTGGAGATGGTGTCACCCACAATGTACCTATTTATGAAGGCTATGCTTTGCCTCATGCTATCATGCGTCTGGATCTGGCTGGCAGGGATCTGACTGACTACCTCATGAAGATCCTCACGGAGCGCGGCTACTCCTTTGTGACAACAGGTCAGTCCTTCAGCTTTTCTCTACTGTGAAAATCCTCACGTCTCTCTTGGCTGATCATCTTCTCTAGTACTGTGCTTATCCAAAGCTTGATTTGATTCTCCTGTATCTACAGCGGAACGCGAGATTGTTCGTGACATCAAAGAGAAATTGTGCTATGTTGCTCTGGACTTTGAGAATGAAATGGCCACTGCTGCCTCTTCCTCCTCTCTGGAAAAGAGCTATGAATTGCCTGATGGTCAAGTGATCACAATTGGTAACGAACGTTTCCGCTGCCCTGAAACCTTATTCCAGCCATCCTTTATTGGTAAGTGTTCCCAGGAAATTCTCCTTTCTGTAGGAGGTATGAATGAATCAGAAGATTTGGAAGGTGCCCCGCTCCTATTCCTGCTTGCCTAAATTTGGCACAAAATCAGACATGAATGAATAATAATTTAGATCATTCGGTTTCTGTAAGATGGGCTTGATGTGAGCTCATCTGGTAATTAGCTGAGTTCTGGGCTCTTGCTGCAAGGTTTAGATCAAGTTCTAGGGTCACAGTTTTTTGATGATAAAACATACAGCTACAATACCATCATTAAGATGATCTTCATGGGTCCCTTCCAACTCAAGACATTTTGTGATTCAGTGTCACTGATGGCAAGAATAGCCTTCAGAGCTGTCTTTGTAAGGCTTACACTCAAAACAGTATCGTTTTCCATGAAGAAGTAAAGTGTCAGAGAGGGGAAGGACATGGAGTGAAGGTGCGTGTATATTTATATACACTGTAATTAACTTTGCCATAGTCGAGATGGTAAGCCTTGCTGGTTGTGCATGCAGCTGACAGATACAGCAAATGTTTATACTCTTAAGTCCCAAGTAGTACATGCAGTTGTTCATCAGCTGACTTCTTACTGTGGATCCAGTGTCAGCCCTTTCAGGAAGCACCTGTTAAAATTAACAAATTGGAACGCAACCTACAAACACTTGCTTCTTGTTTCTTTTTTCTTACCATCAAGTACTAATATCTTTTTCCGTGTCATGGTTACATCTTGCCTTGATGATTCTGAGTAGTATAGACTACATTTTGAGTAGACTGAAGAAGTTACTATTGTCTTCTTTAGTTCTACTTCAACTATTTTTATTGTCTTAATTTGCTGCCTATCCTGTATCCAACTAATGCTTTTAGTGAGACTGACATAAACCAATACTCACATTTTCTGTTCTTGATGCCCTTCTTCCATTGCCATACACTAAATGAGTTTATTTCACATGTCTACTTGTTATCTTACTGTATATTTTGAGTCTCTTGCCTTTGCACATGCATTATGATTCTCACCTTCTCGAACAAGTACTGTTCACTTCCTAAATTAGTTTTGTAATTCTATTTTTAAAATATTTTTCTGTAACACTATAATCAGGAAACATTTTTACAAGAAAAAGCCCAAAGAAGTTCATATTAATGATGGTGAGGAATGCCAAAGTTTCATTTCATGGAGACCTCTTGTACAATTCACTGGCCTATTGTCTTTTTTTTTTTCTCAAGGTATGGAATCTGCTGGTATCCATGAAACTACCTATAACAGCATCATGAAGTGTGATATTGATATCCGTAAGGACCTCTATGCTAACAACGTCCTCTCAGGTGGTACAACAATGTACCCTGGCATTGCTGATCGCATGCAGAAAGAAATCACTGCTCTTGCTCCTAGCACTATGAAGATCAAGGTAAGGAATTTCACTCTGTGTTATAAAGTGTGGATAAAGGCGGAGACAATGTCCGCTTCATTAAATTGGGATGTAGGATCAACTCAAAAATGAGATCAACAGCTGATGGACAGATGAACAGAAATTCCATTTAATCAGAATAATTATGTTGGTTAGAAGCAAATGTTAGAAAAGAAGAAAATATGATTACTGATTTTTTTAATACGTTACATGTCTTGTAAGAGCTGCTGAAGATCAATACCATTATACAAATGTTCTTTACTTGCTTGAGGAAATATCTAGTGGTGTGTAGCATTGACAATATGGATTCATTGTTCAGAAATGAGGATTTTGTTGCTTTTCTTTATCCTAGATCATTGCCCCTCCTGAACGCAAGTACTCTGTCTGGATTGGTGGCTCCATTCTAGCATCTCTGTCCACCTTCCAGCAAATGTGGATCAGCAAACAGGAGTATGATGAAGCTGGTCCATCCATTGTACACCGCAAGTGCTTCTAAGCACTTCCCCCCTCAATTTACTTCCCACTCAGGATGACGACAATATGCTTCTTGGAGTCTTCTGGCAAACCTTCCCGAACTCTTCAGTCATTGTACAGTTTGTTTACACACACGTGCAATTTATTTGTGCTTCTAATATTTATTGCTTTATAAATAAACGAGATCTGGGACTTGCAACCTACAAAATATTGTCTTTTGTTTTATTTTAAGTATTTTTGGATCAGAAAAATGAGACTAAACCCCTGGGATTTGGAAACTCCCGTCAGATCTATGAATGCTTTTACTGCATCCATGTCCTAACCGATGTCGGCATGTTGGGTCATGGTTTTCTGTTAGTAAGAATTTACACTTTATAGTTTTAATTTTGAAACTTGGAACAAAAGAAGCAATATATTTCAAGGCTTATAAAGAAAAAGCCTTAGGGTAGACCCAGTAAGTAGAACAAGTGAAAGGAAACCTCTCATTCTCACTCACTCAGTTTAGAAAGATACTTCTATCCCATTAATTGTAACCCAGATATTTTAATATTCATTTATTAAGAGCCAAAGCTTCTGTAAAAGAATTATGTTAATACATTCAGAATGTGATTTATAAACAATTAGCTCAATCCTAAAGAGTCATGCAATTGTTTTCCATGGGCTATAAATATTTATGACAAAACATTAATTGAAACTGACAGCTTACTCATCTTCCCCTATCTCTTCAAAGCCAGAGATAATGAGGTCTTTATTGTACTAATGCACAAGAATCAAACTTTTGCTGTATAAACCTACAATTGTTAGAATCACAATTATTTTCACATCATCATTCATATGTTTTAGGCAATTTTTAATCCTTAATCTTTGCTATGCTTTCTTGCTATTTGACCCAGATACTGCAGTCATAAACTGCACACTTTCAGTGGGCATTTGTGTTCCTCACCCAGACTTCTTATAACTGGGCTCTTTGATTCTTTTCTCAAAAAGCAGTAACTAAAAAGGGAAGTACAGAATGATCTGGGACGTTTTCATAAAAGTAATGGAACCAGTCAGTGTCTTAGTCTGAACTATGCACAGACTGGAATACGCCTAAGTTTGATTTAGGAAATCAGTTAAGGCATGTATCAAACTGTGTAGGTAGTTAGTTAGCTGAGTTTCATTGGAGCTGTTTGATAAGATAAGACTTCATGCTAATTTTATAATCCAATGTTAATAAAAAAAAATTTACACATCTGTTGGGAAACTTTCTGTTCCTCTTTGCTGTTATTTTCTTGAGAGGCATTAAAAATAGTCATTAGATGCGATCTTAATTATATAGAACAAATTTTACTCTTTCAAAAATATGAAGCTATATTTAATGTTTGTCCCCAGTTTACTTATCATTAGAAGGCATTTTACTGGGGGACCACTGTAATTTCCTACCATCCCCTTGCAACTGAAATATTAAAATATATCTGGATATTTTGGGGGTTGGGCAGAGAATTTGGATGGAATTATCAAATATTAAAAAAAATTAAACATAAACATGACATGTAAAACATTGTACAATATGGACATTCATTTAAATATTTTAGGCAAAAAAAGAAGAAATTTTAACAGTATGAAAATTTAAACATAAATATGAAATACTCATTTTAATACTGTACACAGTATTATTGAAATGTTGCTGCAAACAGGCCTTTTCATAATAAAATGCAACTTTATTAACCTGTGAATTTGTTAAGGCAAAGTCAACAACCTCCACTGGTCTCCAGAAGATTCCCACCAAAGGTAATTATTCTGAAGCTCATACCATGGAGAAATTTTGTATGTCTTGAAAACATGGGACCTCTTCCAGATGTCTGACCAACACAGGTGTTTGCCAATGGCTTTTGCATATCGTTGCTTAGAACCTTTGCACTTTTTTTTTGTTTGACTTGCTTGCTAATTTGAAAGATTTGGCTGGGCAGAGAGGTTATCTCAGGTATTAGTGTGAATTAATAGGGTGATACTGGACATAAATTGCAACTAATTGGAGCTTAAAATGTTTAGCAAGTATGCAAAGGGCGTGCTAAGTCAGCCCTAGTGGATGCCTGCCTTGACTGGCTCTGACTGACAGGTCAGGAATGGCAAGCTACAGTTGGCACCACATTCACAGCTCTGAGCAGGGGTTCACTGCTGGGTGTGTGGGCACGAGCAGGGGATTGAAGGAAGCCACTGACTACAGGACTGATGGAAAAATTCCTTTTGCAGGCATTTCGGGGTTCGTAATTCACAGTTTGTGGAAATGGATATGAGCAGCAAGGATTGTACAAAATAGTCATGTGCTTGCATATAGGTAGGACAGGACTAAAAAAAATATCAATGCCCTACCCTTTTCCTCTGTACAGTGTTTTTCCAGATGCATTAATTTTTATTGCAATTATCCCATATTTGGCCATTGAAAAAGATGTATTCCCGCTCAATGCAGTGAAAACTAGTCATTCATTTGTATGGGAAATATACTTACTATTTCTGGAAGCAAAAGTAGCTCTAATTTGATTGAGAGGAATTTGAATATTAAGTCACATAATCTAGGATTCAAAATACTGATAAGAGAGGCCACTGTTAAACTTTTCCTTCAGTTTACATTTTACAAGAATTAATGTATTATACATTTTGCATGCAAAATGAAGATGGTGGAATGGGATGCAGAAACAAACTGCAGAGCACCTATATGATAGGTAAAACTACTTTGGATACTTCCTTGAAAAAGGTAAATTTAAAAATATCTGTACTCAAGATTGTTGTGGTAAACAATCTTCACCTCTGAAACACCTCACCTAATGAAGAAATTGCTGTTAATTTGAAGACTAAAGGAACCCAGCTAACCTTCACTGCTTTTGATGAAATGCCCTTTCAATGGAAGAACAAAAATAAATGTTTAACCAAATTATAGATTCAACACACATATTTTGGAAAGCAGTGTGAATATGTGGCAAAAGGTCTGTCTGCCACACTGAAGGGTGTCTGGTTATTTGACTTTGCAGCTCCTTACTGCTCTGTATGTAAAATGGAGTGGAAGGAATTCTGTGGAAATCAGTCTGATGTGATTCTTAAGCTACATAAGGAAGCTTTATTCAGTAGGAAGGGCTAAATAGTATTAAGAAATACTGAAATACATCAGCAAGAGCTGAGACAAAATCTTATTGCCTGTTCTGACAGCCAGAACAACACTGCCCAGTACTTATGCTTTTGACTGAAAGGCATTGGGGTATTACCACTGCTGGCTGACCCTCAGATCTTACAGAAAACTTTCCCTGTAGACTGACGAGCATGTTGGCATTTGAGGAGTATTGAGAATTACCATCACAATGCTTTTAATATCTATACTAAGTATGTGCTGGGGAATCATTGTGATTCTGCTTAAAAAAGATGGATTTTTATATTTTTTTCTGGAAATAAGATGTTTCAGATCTCATTTGTTTGTGCTTAAAGTTTCCTTAAAAAAATTGTTAGCAGAGTCACAAATTTGATAGAGTTGTCTACTTTGTATTAATCTTCTCTTAAAAGGCTGTTTTAGCTAAAGCTTTAAGAAAGTCAGCCTGAGGGGTAGCACTAATAGGAAAATTTTTGGCTTGAATAATTGAATTCTATGGAGTGATACTTTTTTAATATAGAATGAGAGGGTTTCATACTTAGAAGTCATCAAGTGACTCTAAATATATGTGACAGTCAGATTAATCTACAATACTAACACTTAAATAGAAAAAAATAGATAAAATCCTGCTGTTTGGATAACTGTATATGAGGCCTGGGAAGAGAATGATGCTTGCTTCCAGTAACAGCTAAACCCTGTCCTACCCTGAAGCAACCTGTGACAGAAGTCTCTGTCATTATCAAGACACGAGAAAGAGAATAAAATACTATAAAATTGAGTGATTATTAAATCTCACTCATTACACTTCAGAAAAAAGCAATTCAGGCAGTTAATATACTACCAATTACCTTTGCTTTTTATTCTGAGGACAGCTACAATTGCTGAAACATAAAAAGTAAGCAATCAGAAATGTTAATTATTGGAAGAATGTTCTAATACTGTTATATATTTAAAGGATGGATTTAATTTATGATTAATTAATGAATAATAATGGATGAAATTAATACAGTAGGCATTAGCACAAATTAATATATCTGGTGGCAATTTTATGTTTCATCATAAAGGTAGAATTCACAAAATACAATATAGCTGTTGTCGACCAAATACAGGGTAGTATGCTCTTGTAGAGGAGATGAATTGTATTTTAGAAATATTTTTTTTAACCAGGAGATATATATACATGCAGAGAAATAAGTGGATGAGGCATAGCTTAAAGCTTTATTGACGTAGATTTGTATGACATGTAAATGATATAATAAGTCTGGGAAGGTACCAAACATGATGAAGGTAGCAAGGCAGTAAGAAAGAGCTTAAAGATTAGTTCTGAGTCTCTAAGCCCCTTAGGTTTAGATCACCAGAAAGGGTGATTAACATTATCATTGACATTATCATTGTCAATGATAATGAGGACTACATGAGCTTTCTTTCCAAAGAGTCCCTAATGCCTTGGGAGTTACCATGTGGCTTCTGGACATGCTTTTGCAAAAAGGTGTGCTCAAAGGGAAATCAAGGAGCTCCTGAATGTCACAGGGGGTGCCCAACTCCAGCTCTTCTAGAGAGAGTGGAAATGCAGCAGCACAGCTGCTAGAGGTGTCCCCTCTGCAGCTCTCTGCAGCAGGCTGTGGCAGCAAACAGGTGAAACGTGGAGCTGATTGCCTCCTGGGAAAGAAAGGACCTGGGAGGCACATATTGCTGGGCCAATAGTTGTGGGGAGATCCTCCACAGCATCCAGAAGCACAGTGATTTTACAGTATCTGCTATCAAGGAAAGAATCAACAATTAAGGAATGCAAGCCATATCCTCATGTTTATGTAATAAATGAGTTCTGACACTAAATTTCACATTAAATCTTATTTTTTATTTTGATTATATAAATTATTTTCAAGATATGGACTTCTATCTTCAAAAACAGTCACTATTTTATATTAAAAAAACCAAACCAAATCAAACCCCAAACCTAAAGAGAATAAGAATCATTAACCTGAAACAAGAAAATTGTCTACTTTAGGTCTGCGTGTATATGTGTGTTTACAATGCTCTGATCCTCTGATTAGTCAGCAAGGAGAAGAGCTCTTGCAGAGCTAGAAATCTCAGCAGATTTTAAAGACAAGCCACTGAACAGGTCATAAGAAAGAAATCACTTTACTTGTCATATATATATAACAAGTATATATATATATATATAATATATATACACACATACATGCACACAGAAATGTATTTTTACATATTTATGCATATACATGCATACAAATATTTTCCCTAAGCCTTCTCTTTAACTTTGCAATGGAAGAGCATCACCAGACACCATGTCTGTACCACATAGCAAATGAGTACTCCTCTCTGGAGAATTAGCATAGTTGAAGTTGGAAAGGAAAATATTTCTGGTCAGAAACATCAGTGAGGTACTTTAGTAAAACAAAACTGTGAATATTTTTTAGCCTTGTTCCTAAGACAGAAGTTAATTCTTGATATTTTTTTTTTGTGCTCAGAGAAAAACCTCAGAACTTAAGTGTTTTTAGTGACAATGTAAAATACTCTTTCCTTCTTACAATCTACAGTCAAAAAGTGCCACAGAGATACTATACTGCTGAAAGTGTAAAAAATGACCAGAGAAAACTTTTGTGATGTCTGGTGTCACATTCTGCATTTTAATGGCTGCAGCAATGGTTTTGTAGACTTGTCCTTCTGATGGGACATATTGTCATCTGTTGTCATCAAACTTTTTCTGACATTTCATTTCAACTAAGATCCTGAATTCTGTCCATTCTGTACTGGCACCTAACAGAAATAGGAAACTACATTCTGACCTTATTTTTGTAAATAAAAAGCAAATCAGAAATAGTAAGTATCCTGCAGACTCTTCTTTTGGCAAGAGATATACAAACAATCCCATTGTTTATACAAAGCAAATATCTTGCCATTGAAAATGTTGTAAGGCTATTTCTTGTATAAGAAATTATACAGAGATAGTGATTGTGCAATCTCCTAATAGGGTCATGTGGTGACAGAGGGACAGTGGGTGCTATTAAAAGCTTGACATTTATCACTCACAGTGTTTAAATTTATCATGGAATTTGTGGCATTTGCCAATCTAAGTATAGAGAATGCCACAAATACCACAGAACAGATAAATACTGCTATGCAAAACCCAACAAACTGCTGGTGATTCTTTGCTAAATCTACAGCACTCTCCATTCTGGGGCTACTGGCTGGAATTTCTCAGTATGAAAAAGCAAAAAAAAATGTTTGTTATGATTTTCTTTTCCTTTAGTTTGACTACTTAGACTAAAAGGTTCTATGTATAGGAAATTTTTCATTGTGTTTGTCTGTAGCCTCCAGAGAAATGGAGTCCCTATCAAAGTTTAAGTGTCCTAAAGCTAACAAAAACCAGATCATGGACAAACTCTGTTACTTTGCTGTTATAGTTTAGTGGTGATATTTGGGCAAAGGCTGGATTTGATGATCTTGGAGGTCATTTCCAGCCTTTATGATTCTATGATGCTATGGCATATCATTGACACAGACAAAATGTACATGACAGTCCATGAATTTTATGAAATGTTCTATTGTAAAATACATTATGTAACTTGTGATGAACAACTGTGGAATTCCTACTGGAAAAAAAAAAAAAAGACTTTTCTGCAGATAGTTGTTCTCTAGGACTCTGAGCTTTAGAGCTCTATCTAAATCTTGAAGGTCAGAATTGATGTAATCAACCACACTGTACACTTGCTCTAGGAAACACACAAAAGTCATCATTATTTTCTTTGCAATAACTACAGAAAAGACATTAAGATAATATAGTGTTTAACTATAATATCCGTAGTTAGATATTTTCTTCATCTAACAAATAAGCTTTAATGGTTGGTGGTAGAAGGGATAAAGGCTTTGCTGTAGTCTTATATGTTTAGGTTTATGGAGTCTAGGCACTCAAATCCAATTTGTACCTTGGAAGATATTGTTCCTTGACTCCTCTTTCCCAAGATCTCAGGATGAACATGAAATGGACAGCAGCTCTCAAGTCACACCAGCAGGTGCAGCTCTGTTCCTGCTTGGCTGGAGGAGGTGTGGTGAAAAAGCAACAATTCTCTCTAAATTGTGTAAAGGGTGTTTTGCTACAGCTTAAGAAATTGAAGCAAAAAGTTGAAAGAATGTGTCCATAGTTGTGACCAAGTTCTTCATCTTTGACAATGATGTGCTCTTGATTCCTTACTGGGATTCTAGCCTCATAGAACGAACCTAAGCCTGGAGTTCTCTGCCATGCAGCTGTTCAGACTGGTTATTTGATTATCGCTTAAATTTTTGAATGCATCTGGTTACAGCAGATGGCACTGAAGAGTATATAATGAAATTCCTGGGCTATCAACAGGACCTGTGTGTCACAAGTCCCTCCTGCTGTTAGCTCATGAAATGAACTAATATTTGCTATCCTCTTCCAAATTCCATGGTCTTTCTAAAACCACAATTTGCCTCTTGAAAGAAATGAAGGGAAGTAGGCTAGGGAAAGAGGGTACTGTATCCAACTTCAGCCATTTCTATAGTGATTTAAAATTTGCACAAATTTACCTTTTGAAAAATCTCTGGAAGAGTCTAGTGCATTTTGCTTCAGTGAGTATTTATTTGGAGGGCTAGAACTTCAGATATACCTTAAAGGTGGAACAAAAAGGCTGCACTATATTCTTGGGTCCATAAAAAAAAAAAAAAAAAAAAAAAAAAAAAAAGGGCAAAAATCTCAGGTCAGATAAATCTAAACACTCTAAACACTCCTCTTGTTTTGAAGCTGATCATACTAGTAGGGTTGTCCTACCTAAAGTAGGTAAGGATACGGCTATTTCACAAACCAGTTTTTTTTCCTTCCTATGCTGCAAATCTCCAGTGCATGCTTCCAATCAATCACTGAATACAGTGGCTAAAAAGAATCAAGAGGATATCCCCTTTATCTTTGTGAAAGAGCACTTTGTGTGTGGATATTTCACACTGGATGATTCAATCTAGATTCCAGTGCAACCTGATGCATACCTCTGAATATATATTCTGACTTCTGAGAAAATCATTTTCATATCATACATAAGAAACACTTTTGTGTTCTCTTAAGTAAGAAGGCAATAATACCCAGTCACAGAAGACCACGTAGAATTTGGGTTATGTACTTCTTTAACTTTGCCTTTTCTGTGTATATTGTGATGTGGTTTTCTTATCTACTTAATTAAAAATAAAAATATTTTAACAAGTTAATTTCAACCATTGTAGCAGCATGCTTGCTTTGTTTTAGAGGCAGTTGGGATAGGTCTCTGCAGGACAATCATCATGCCCTGTGAAGCAAGTATGTTGGCACTTCCTTGTTCTGGAAAGACTCTTTTCCCCTGCTGCTGGGAAAAGAACGATTAAATATTTTTAATTTAATTCTTTTGATATATACACTTGATACAATTCTCTGACCAACCATCCCATAGCATTTTATTACGATGTCAAAATCAATGTCTTTACATTATACTTTCTCCCACCCCCATCCCATCTTAAAAACTGAAGAAAATCACATTAGTGAGAAGGGCTGATCATAAGAAGAATGACCTTTCAAAAGGGGAAACTCAGACCCTGCTCCCTGTTTGGGACTGTTTCTACACTCATGGTGCAGGTAAGAGGCTTGCCACCCAATTTAGTTTATCTTGTTGGCCTCATGGTCTTTCAGAGTGAAACATGAGGTGTTAAGTTGCATTTTCCATTCAGCAGAAGCTGTGCCTACACTGTGTGTATGACTCATCCACCTGTCTAGTTGGTGTTCTTTGGATTAATTGATCTATCTTTGAGCTCATGCTTTCTCTCATGCCTTGTTTGTTTTTGTGGCAGTCATATTTGGATTTCACACATTTATTTTTGCTGTGCATTGTGCCTTCAAGCCCAAGGTACAGTTTGCACTGACATTTCAGGTAGCTTGACTTTGGACTTTGATAACTAGTTAGTGTAATTAAACTAAATAGGCTTCACAAATATTTAGTAAAGCCTTGTGGGACTGGCTGACATTTTTTTCTCTTCCCCATTGCACTAGCATTCCTGTGAGCCTTTTCCCTTTGTAATACAGTTTCTGTCTCAAGGCTGATCCCTCATGCCAAGGAAATAGTTAAAATGATGAAATGTTTCAAAAGACAGTAATGAAACAAAGCAGATCAATAATTTATCCATGCTTTTTTTTGGCATATTACTGATTGAAATGTATTTTAAACAGATGAAACCTTTAAGTGTTTATCAGAAAATACTTGAATCACTTTGCCTGATTTGTGTCCTCTAAAACTGTAGTATGGATATACTTACACAGTGAAACCAGGGCTGGAAACCAACTGATTTCTATTTTTTAAGATCAGGAAAGGGTCTGTTTTGAGAAAACACTGGGGAGCTATGTCTCACCATGGCATCTTGAAACTCCCATCTGAAATTTGTGTGTAATTTTCATCTATTTTAAGTATTGAAAAATCTTAATTAATTTGGAAGCTTGGGAGCCCTAGTCCTTCTGGCTTTTTGACTCACTGTAAACCCTCTTTTCTTTTTAGGCAAAGGGAAGTCTCTGGGATGAAAGAATGCAACAAGTCCTTCACAGATTCATTCTTAGAATTTTCCACCAGGAAGAATGTGTTTCATCTTGTCTCTGTGCAGTAAATCAGGATGGGGAAAGGGAGAGTTACTGTCCCATGTTAGGAGGTATGACTTCCTTAGGGGCTTGAATACAGTCTGAGTGACTCTGTCATGAGGAATTTGTATGTGAAATGAAGATATTATGTAGAGAGTTATTGAAGAAAATATATTTCTTTTATTGTGTTTTGGCAGGTACAGACATACAAACACATACAAAGGTGTAAGAAATGCTTGAAAACCTGAAAAAAAATCCCAAAAAACATAGGTAAAACTTGATGAAATATTGGTAATGCATCTTAGTAAGTGGTAAACCATCAATAGTTTGTAAAAATGTTTACAATATAAAATATTTATCCATTTGCATGTAAATATAAATATATGACATTCACACTCTATTGCATCCTTTGAAGTTCAACTGACAAATATTTTGAAGACTCTGTGGTTCAGGCTTTGGTTTAGGTGTTTAGCCTCACAAGAGGTGTGGAATGTAGGGTGTGTAACGTAGCCCTTCAGCTTCACTTGATCCTCAGCAAGGTGTGGAGCTGGGCAAGCACAACTGGGAAACGTATCCAGGGGTGACTCAGAGAGATGCTTGGTGCTGCTGGGAGGGTGAGCCAGCCTGCTCAACCCAGGCCCCAGCTCCTGGGAATGTTGTAAAGATGTGGACAGAGTAATGGAAGATACATCTCTCCATGCTCTTTCCTACTTGTAGAACAGACCCAGCTTTAGATTAGTGAAATCATGAAGCAGGGTACCATGACAAATTCTTTTTCTTTTTCTTTTTCTTTTTCTTTTTCTTTTTCTTTTTCTTTTTCTTTTTCTTTTTCTTTTTCTTTTTCTTTTTCTTTTTCTTTTTCTTTTTCTTTTTCTTTTTCTTTTTCTT
>VZRH01008140.1:676613-686942 GCA_013397555.1 Urocynchramus pylzowi
GGGCCGGTCGGCGGTGCCTCGGCGCTGGGGCCCGGTCAGCACTGGACAGCTCCCGGCCGCGCGGCGGCGGCGCGCACTGACGGGCTTCTCTGTTGCAGGATCCTGCTGACCGTGGTGGTGATCTTCAGAATTCTCATTGTGGCCATTGTAGGGGAGACGGTGTACGATGACGAGCAAACGATGTTTGTCTGTAACACGCTGCAGCCAGGCTGCAACCAGGCTTGTTATGACCAGGCTTTCCCCATTTCTCACATAAGGTACTGGGTGTTCCAGATCATCATGGTGTGCACTCCCAGCCTGTGCTTCATAACATACTCCGTTCACCAGTCTGCTAAACAAAGGGAACGGAGGTACTCCACTGTCTTCCTTACCTTGGAAAGGGACCAGGATTCAATGAAGCGTGAGGACAGTAAGAAAATCAAGAACACGATTGTCAATGGGGTGCTGCAAAACACTGAGAACTCCACCAAAGAGGCAGAACCAGACTGCTTAGAAGTGAAGGAAATCCCCAATCCTGCTATCAGAACTACAAAATCAAAGATGAGGAGGCAAGAAGGCATTTCTCGATTTTATATCATCCAAGTGGTCTTTCGAAATGCCCTAGAGATTGGATTCTTAGTGGGACAGTATTTTCTGTATGGATTCAATGTCCCTTCCATGTACGAATGTGACAGATACCCTTGCATTAAAGAAGTAGAGTGCTATGTTTCTAGACCCACTGAGAAGACTGTATTCTTGGTATTCATGTTTGCTGTCAGTGGGATTTGTGTGGTGCTTAATTTGGCAGAACTGAACCACTTGGGCTGGAGAAAGATCAAAATGGCAGTGAGAGGAGTACAGGCAAAAAGGAAATCCATATATGAAATCAGAAATAAGGACCTGCCAAGAATGAGCATGCCTAACTTCGGCAGGACTCAGTCAAGTGACTCAGCTTATGTGTGAGGCTGTGACAGAACTGAAACACTGTGCCAGGTGGAACAGACCCAGATACCATTAGAGAAAGGTACATTGCTTAGGCAAGCATTTTATCAAACCACCAAGAAAGCCATTAAGATATTGGATCTCCACTTACAGAACTAGCTGCAAAATGCAGCGCTATGTAAAAGACTGAAAAAACAGTTATAAAACCATGCTTGACCTAGCCTTACAGCACAGCTACTATTATTCCTACTTTTGTTTCTAATGATTGGGTTTTATCTGTCAGTGAAGCAGCTTTTTGGTCGTCATTAGGATGTTTACAGTTTGAACTGTCTGACTTAATTGTTGTAAATGTGTAGAATGTTCATATCAAAAACTCTGCAAGGGTACTCTATATGGGGTGGGGTGGGGTGGGGGACACTGTTGCAATGTGCAGGCATAAGCATGTTTTGAAAGGAGGGTAAGCACACTGTAAGGAACCTAACCACAGCTCAGTCAGGATATCTGCATTCACGTATCTCACAGATGTCTTATTTTGTTTGTCTACATCACAGACTTTATTCCTGGTGTGTATTACTAGCTATTTTCTATCATGATTTGTGCATCAAGTAGTCATGCTAAAAATAAATGCTGAATATTATTTTGCCATTTTTTCTTTGCCTGTCCACACACACACACACCCACACACCCACACACACCAGAGACCTTAAACACCTTGCATTAGTTGTGATCTGCAGAATATATCAGTACATTTTGATTGATTCCCTAATATGTGCATGAATAAGATAGAGTTGGTTCATGCCAGCTGAGTTATGCATTTACCTACAATCACCTATGATGACACACTTACCAAAGGAAGAGAGTTCATTGCATTTAACTGTGAATATATCATATTTTCTCTGCTCTTATTTATATAAGTGCCATACTTGAAACATCCAACTCTGTACTTATCAAAAGGTTGTCTTGGGATACCAGCTGGAGTGAAATGATTTTATACTCTTGTTTATTTTATGCTGTTTGTTTAGTCATTGCAATGGTGCAAAAAGCAGCTAAAGTATCTATTGATAAATAAATACTTGCCTTTTTTTTTTTTTTTGTAAGCCAGAGAAATTATTTCTTTATTCTTGTATACAATTGTAAAAAAACTTACAGGGTTAAAATAATTGACTTACAACAATTATTCTTCAGGGTTTAAAATGTCTTGTTGGTATTCTCAACTCTAAGCGACAAAACCTGGAAAATCAGGACTGTTTTTTATGTCTGTTTTCCTCCTTAAGCAAGCTTCCTCTGTCTTTAAAGCCTGATCCAAAGCCCACTGACACCAACAGCCTTCTTTCTGCTGACACTAAGGGCAACACAGTTGGCTGCCAAGGTCACTCCAGGAATAGCCAGAATACATTTACCCATAAATGAAACAATTGCAGCTTTTCATCAGGGAATCCAAATAGTAACCTCAGCTTTTCTGCCTTACAGCTGGTTTAAGAAATATGTTGTTCGTGTCCCATCAACTGACTGGTAAGCCACTGGGGCAGTCTCAAATGAATCTCTGTTAACAGCAATTATCTTAATACAGAATAGAATACTAAGGCTTACTTAATGATTTTTTTTAACATTCTTAAAATTCCTTCTGAATTCAACAGAAAATATTTCTCTGGCAACAGTAGGAGTTGGATCAGGACTAAAAAACATACAAGTGCATTTCTAACTAAATAGTATCTGCCCTTTAAAGAAAAGGGCCAAAATGGTGCTGGAAAATCTGGGGGTACTTTATAACATAAGAAGGAGACATGGGCTCAGAGTCACAAATGGCCTTTTGATTGTATTTTATTGTCAAGCCTGAAAATGGATTTTATTATATATTGGCTTGGAGATGATGCATATAAATCTTTTCCTCTTGGCTTACAACAAATACCTTAACATTCCATTCTTGTCGTTTGCCAGCATTGTCACTTTAAAAACTGTTGATTAATTCTTAGATAGTCTATCCATTATCCCATTCATCTGTTGTCTTTTTTTCTTCCACTGTGAAGCATTAAAGATCTGTCATGTTTTTAAAGATTTAAAAAATATTTTTCCTTATGTATAAATTTAAGAGTTTTCCTGATTTGATTATAGAAACCTCTAAAGATGGATTTCTCAAATTCTTTGTGATAAAAACGCACACTGATATTGCTAGTTGACTGCATGCTCACTGGAAAACTGCATGTTATTTTTAGAAGGACAACATGGCAGCTAAAATCTCCATCTGCAAAATAACAAGCTTCTGAAGATTATTATTTGACACACAAATCCAAGTCTGATTTTCATTTTGCAGAGTCCTGGGATGGTTTTCAAAATCTCATTTTGAACAGATATTGAAAGGGAAAATATTCTTTGACAGTCATTAGCACTCCTTTAATGTTGAAGAAATGAGAGATTGTGTGCAAAGCGCTTGATCCAGTGCAAATTGAAGTTGAAAAAACAACTTCATTGGGCTTTGCTTCAGGTTCAGCATATTTTCCTGTTAGGCAGAAGCCCTCATGCAAGTTTTTTCCAGTGGCTGCATAGCAGTTTTCAGTAAAACTCTAGTGAAGGTGCATGTCTTGAAAGAGATAAGATTTTAATACCTTAAAATGCTAAGGTAATATTTAGAAAGTATCTGTTTATATTAGTCAATGCAAATTACTCAGTTAATTTTATTTTTTTATGTAGTTGCACATTTGTACTCCAGTAAGTTGGCATTCTTCAGATTTTTCCAAAGAGAAGAATATCAGGAAATGTAAATGCTGATTTATGTAACAGGATCAGCAATAAAGTAGGAAAGACTTATATTTTGATCAACAGAAACATTATCCACCATACTTGGAATATGGCTTTTCATATTTCAGATGAGAGATGAAATGTGTCAAGACATCAGTTATTCTAACCTTCCTTTTAAATTGTTATTTTTAGTTTCTTACCAACTACTCATTTGTCATGGACAAGAGAAATATAGCAAACACGTTTATTTGTCAATGTATGTGAGAATCATATGATTAATGCTAATGGACTGTTTGCATGAAAGCTGACTATTCATTTACAGAATAAATGCTTTAAAATTGTCACAGCAATGGAAAAGTGTGTTAACTGAACAGAACTGAGTGAACATGAAGCTGAAGAGCACATTACTGGCTATTTAGGTCTTGCTCCTGCCTCAGTGAAATAAATTAGTCTCACCATTGACATCTCTGTAAGAATCAGATATTAAAAGTGAAAATTTAGTTAATGTTTATTTTCTTCATTGTTTACATTGTTTTGCACTGGTGGACAACATTATGTGTCATGATAAGTGCAAACATTAATGCAATATTCACTAAGCTCCTATGGAAAATTGCAACAGAATCTAATAAACCATTAATTTCATGGAATTGTAGAATGTACATAAAATAATGACATTATTTCATTTCTATATAGACTTGATCTTGTGCTTTCCACACCTGTATGAATTTCAAAACTATTTACATAGAGGTTGTGAACCATTTTGCCAGATATGTATAAGATACAAGGAGAGTATATTAAAATATTTTTTAAAAGAGGACAACATTTTTTTTTCATAGTAAAAACTAGCTGCATTTTATGTGTAGCATTTTTGCATGGGGAAGCTGAATCCACTGGTCCCCTAAAGAGTTTAGCTTTAGAGACCTCTGACTGAAGAAATGTAAGGGTTTTCAGCTTTTTCAAGGGAAAACTGAACAACAAAGAGATAACTGAAATTAATGAATCACAGAAGTGGTCAGATGGATTTTACTTTGTTTTACCCTAAAGAAGTAGGAAACACTCAGAATCTTCAGAGTGGGTGCAATGCTTTTCTTGCATTATACCTAACAGGGTAGGACAAAACTGCTGCTATGTAGAGAACCATAGGAAAAGATGTACATGAAATGCTAAATGTGAGGAAGAATTCTTTTCCTGAATTTTTAAAAGAAAACATTTCTTTCAGGGCAAGAGATTGGATCAGGTGGACATCGTGCCTACATTCTTTTGGTTTTATTTTGCTTGAATATAACTGTTTCACCTTGCTCCTTCAGCAAAACAGGTTAGAAGCCTTTGTTTGGTGTTCAAGTATAGAAATAGGAATTAAAAAATTGGGTCATATGAGGAGAACACAGGCATATGTTTTCAGTACTTAGAGTCTGGTCTGGTACTTCATGAATTTAATGACAAGACTTTGTTTTCTGTGGGACCAAGTAAATTCCCAGCTGGGTGAAACACTTTTATTTCATGAGATTAACAGGAGAGATTACAGCATTTCTGTATTGCACACCCATCCCTGGATATTTTGGAATGTTCTTCCCAGAAATTCTATTTTATTATAAGCTTTCAGAAAGCACACTAAGTTAGTATCAGTTACAAATACCAGATCCTAAACATCAACATCCTCTCAATGAAATTCTGATAGTATCTCTATGAAGAAAAATTGGGCTAAGAAGTACTTCATATTATGCCTGTTAAAATGTACTAAAGAAGTCAATCAAGAGTCAGCAGCCCATTAGATAGGTGCAGATATGAAGTATTCCCTGGCTCTGCATTAAAAATAAACCATGCATATAGATATGTATATATGAAGCTAAATGCTTGCAAGTTTGTGAGAATATTTTACCTAAATTGAGTTAGTGTGTTATGGATTGAATTTCGGAGATGGATACAGAAATATTCAGAGACAGTTGGAAACTGAACTAGATGCAATGACCTGACTGGATATTTAACGTGCAAAAACCCCCAACAATCACCCTTTTCCTGTGTCTTCTGAGGCCATGGGCTATACCAATTGCTTTAGAGAGTTCAGCTGAGCAGGTGTCTCTCCAACTGATAGCTTTTAAGAGGCTTGTCTTCACAACAGCTTTTTCTTGGTGGTGCCTGAAATACAGGATGAATCTGATTTCTGGGTTATGGAGACCCACATATAAAATGACTTTCTGGTATCCCTTTCTGGTATTCTGAGACCCACATATAAAATGACGTTCTGATTCTTTATATCAGATGAAATTCTGATATAAAGTGAGAATTACTCTTGTATTCAACAGAATGTGAAAGTAAAGTAATTTGCTATTAATCCACCTATTTTTTTTTTTTGCATATGTAGTGTGGCAAAAAAGGACATAGAAGGGTTACCAGTACCTGGATAATAATACACCCTAAAGTGATTACACAAATCTTGGCTTTTGTTTCTTTCACTGAAGACAGCATTTTCTGCAAATGATTTATCTATAAATATATTTCATGACACATAATTAATAAAGTATAACTTTCATTTTTGAAATATTTTGTGAAGTTTACAATGAAAGCATGATTGATGTTTTCTTTTTTTTTTCAGAGAAAGGTTAAAAGATTACTGTTTGAAATCAGCTCTCTATTTTTTGAAAGATGTTATAATAATTAATCCTATATTTTAAATCTGCTAACAATTTGGGATCTTGTTTGAGGAATGCTAAAATAGAAAATTATTTGTACCACTAAAGCACCTACATTTGTAGTTACATAAAAGTACCTACATTTGGATGATTTTCTTTTCAGTGACAAGCGCTATTTGTCAAATCCATTTTTTTTTAATTTACACTGAGCAGAGATTTTTTAACATATTAGAAGTACATATTGTGAAAAGATAACTTTAAGGAAATGTATGACAGCAAAATTGGGGGGAATGAAAGTAGGGATTTGTGAGCATTAGAGAAAAGTAGGAGTGCTACGGACTTACTTTTCCCTACTTATTAACAGTTTAGGGATTAAAGCATATTTAGAACATATTCCAAGCAACTATACAAGAGTCTTTGCATTATCTCTTATGTAAGCAAAATGTTTCTAGAAACTATTTCCAACTATTTTCCAGTTTTACTTTGAATAATCTAAATAGTGCATTACAATGTCCAAAGCTGTCATAGATAGTGATGTCCCTAGTTTCACCCTTAACTTCAGGGGGTTTTTTGAAAATGCACCACTGCTCTGCAACGAAAACCATTTTGCCACCAGAAAACCTGCCTGCCAGAAAACAGGTTGTACTTGACATGGATATCAAGCAGACTTTAATGGAACAGCCAGACTTCAAGCTGCACATTAAAGGGTGACTTGTGATGAGCATGTTATGAATGGAGTTACTGCAAGGCCAAAACAACTTAAATAAAGGGGCTTCCACGTTTGCTCTGCATGTGATGCTCAGGTGCAAGAGATTCAGGGGTTCTGAAGAAAGAGAAGGGCCATAGGAATTTCTTTACTTTCTCCTTTGAAAAAAGACAAAACCTGTTCTAGCAATGTTCTTTGTGCAAGAACATGTATAACTCCACATATGCACATATGTACAACTCTGAGAGGAGTCCACATCTGACATTGTTAAATGCCCAAAGGAAAAGTGTTAATTGAGCAATATTTTGTTTGAATATATAGAGAGATAACACATTCAAGTCTTTACCACCATTTTCTCACGTGGAAGTAGAAACATAATCCATAGGACCAAGGAAATAATTTGTTACATCTACTATATATGTTTGTACCAATTTTCCCAAAGTGAAATTCTTCATATTTCTTTCTCATGAAACTATTGAAGTTCCTCTGTTTATAAAAAGGTTGAAGCACTTTAAAAAAAACCAAAAACATGTTTATATTAACGTCACAACTTGAGGTTTGGGTTTTTATTTTATTTTATTTTTTTTAATGTGGTGTGGTGCAAATTTTCTTGATGTATTCTTCAATTTAATATTCTGGTTATTGTTTGGATTGTGTCTCATACACCTACAGGGAACTGTAATTTTTCTGGTTTTCTTTTTTAATTATTATTATTATTAACTCAGATTTTGCACATATGTTAATGTATTGTAATTAAAGTGTCAGCAAATATAGAATTTTTCAAAAACATGTACAAGGCATCTAATTATGTTTTATTTAGTTTATGGGGGTTTTGTTTAAAAAAACTGGCAAAACATAATTTAATTACTATTCCATTTTTAGAAATTATATCTCCTGCATTTATTAATGTAATTTTTATGTTAGTGGAGACTGAAAATTTTATCTGTCTTCATCTGTGTGATCTATAGCTCAAATTTCAGCTTACTTTAAACCAAAAGGACCACAGAGCATGAACAATCAAGAGAATCATAATGCTTAATAAGGCACATTGAACAAGAAGTGAATTTTAGAGTGACGTTGATCTCATAAATAACATACACTGAATTAAATCAGTCTTTATGGCCTAATCACACATAAGTGAATACATTATCACTGTATATTGTTGGGAGTTATACCAAGAAAAAGCCAGTGTCAGTTACTAATAAGAAGGATTTCTTTAAAATCATTACATTTTTGCTTTTTCAAACAGTTGTTTAAAAATCTCTTAAAATGATGGAAAGATTGAAATGTAACTGTGACACTTGCTCATCTTCTTAAGTTGCTGAAGTGCAAACTATAAATACATCTCTATTGATAAAATACTTCATAGAATCACACAATAAGCTGAGTTGGAAGGGACCCTGGCCCCGCACAGGACATCCCAAGAGTCACACCCTGTGCCTGAGAGCAGTGTCCAAACGGTTCTTGAGCTCTGTCAGGCTGGTGCTGTGACCACTTCTCTGGGGAGCCTCTTCCAGTGCCCAGCCTCCCTCTGAGCGAAGAACCTTTTCCTGATATCCAACCTAAACCTCCCCTCAGTTTCATGGCGTTCCCTTGCGTCTGTCACTGTCACCACAGAGAAGAGACCAGTGCCTGCCCCTCCTCATCCCCTCACAAGGGAGCTGCAGGCTGCAATGAGGTCTCCCCTGAGTCTCCTTTTCTTCAGGCTGAGCAAAACAAGTGACCTCAGGCACTCCTTATACGGCTGCCCCTCCAGAGCCTTCCCCGTCCTCGTGGCCTTTCTTTGGACATTCTCTGACAACCCAATGTCCTTTGTATATTGTGGTGCCCAAATTGCTCACAGGACTCAAGGTGATGCTGCCCGAGTGCAGAGCAGTGCTTCTTTGTTCATATGTGTGTGCTCTTCAACTTTGCCCAGCAGGTAGTCAAGAGAGAAGGGGTTTTAATTGTACAAGTTTTATTAGACTGCAGTAAGAGCATAGACAGATAAAATATTTATAGCGTGATTTTTGAATTTGGCAGCATGACTCCTATTAACATTAATGGAATTTTTACAGCTGAATCTTTGTGCATTGAGTAAAAAATATTCATTCCTGCTGTTTGCTCAACAACTTGACCTTTCTACTGTAAATTAATACAATATTTTAAATTAATTTAAGACTAATTAAACTTTGAAGCCCTCTTGTACTCTTTCATGAAAACACATATCAGGGAGAAGCTAGCTTGTCAGCATGAGCATATGGTTATCTAAATTTAGCCTATTTTATTGAAAAGGTGTCAAATTTGATACATTGAAACTGAGGCACTATTGGAATAGAACCTTACACTTTGCAGTATTAGAGTTCATAGCAATACGGTGTGCCAAAGAACTCTGCAGCATTGGATATTTGATTTCTTTCAGCACTGAAAAGCCTATGAATATTTGTTACAGTGACCTTGCTTTGAATAAAGGAGAAAGAAAGGAATTCTGCCAATATTATGGTCATGAGGTCCTTGACCATGCTGTCTCCTTAGCAAATCTGAGAGCTTCTGAAACAAAAATATAAAAATGGAACTGTGTTTAGACTACCAGTCCTATTCAAACTAGAATTTTGCTTAGAAATGTCCCCTGCTAGACTATGAATGATACTATGGAGCTGTGAGAGCTTCTGCAAGGCTGCTGCAATCCTGTATGAAAATATTTCATTGTAATTAATGCCTGAATTGTCACTGGTTGTCTGTCTGTCTTGAAGGCACTGTATGACTTGCTTAACTATTAAAACAGCTAATCTCTCTAATTTGTTTTGGCCAGCATTTCTTCACACAATATCTACCAAAAGGTAAAACTCTCATTCAAGCAACCATGCTTTCTCAGATTTTATCCTAGGACAGTGGCTCATATCCTCACAGGAACTAAAGAACACAAAACTGGCTCCAGCCTGTTCAGCAGCATTAAGCAAAGCCACGGGGGAGGGAGAGAGAACAGGAAGAGCTGGCTTTGCCAGTTTTCTGCTGCTAAGGAGAAGTGGGAAGGAAAGCTGTGCTTGTCCTTGCCTTCACCCCGTCCTCACTTCTCAGAGGCGCCTGTCACCTCGCATATGTGACCGTTCCCTGGACCCAGCAGCTCTGGTGAGCTCTGGGATTGCACTTGCTGGTCTCTCCTGCCTGCTGGTGCCTTTGCACGGGCTGTAATGGGCTCAGCAACTGAAACACCCTGGCATTTGCTAATTCTCGCTTGTTCAGGGGATTCTTTCACCATCCTTCAGAACAATACCTCGTGTTTTTCTTGTGCAAGACAGCTGAATTATCAAGAGTCCAATGCAAGCCTTGATAATTCACATATTCACTCCATAGTTA
>VZRH01008140.1:687895-832576 GCA_013397555.1 Urocynchramus pylzowi
CACATTGTGTGATGAATTTATACCTTGCTGGATCTGATAGCCCTGAAATGGGTAAGTTTCATGCCCCAGGTCCAACCAGTAGAGAGACTGAGCACATATTCTCAGGGTGCACATACACAGATGCACACACAGGAACATCCATCACACATAAACGTGAATGGCTACAGAGATCAGGCACAGAACACTCTTACGGNAAATTATGGGTCTCAGTTCATGAAAAGTAGCTGAATTTATTAAAAACTGAGTCAATGAGTACATTATAAAAACACTGAGAAATCAGCATATGATGCTGGATTGTTTTGACTACTTTGTGTAATCTGTGTACATCCTCTTATTTATAGAGACACATTATATGTATGTGTGTATATATATATATATATATATATGTGTTTATATATATATATATATATATATACCTATACACATATACACATGTACAACTGGCCACTAGATTTCAGATTTTCTGCAAAAAATAAAAAAAAAAATCTTCTGGCCACTATATTTTCTGCAGCTGCTGGTGCAGGCTGTGCACTCATGCAGAGACACACACGTACACATACCCAAAGCTGCCACTGGGTTTCACTCACTCAGGCCTCTCCAGTCACTTCCACACAGGCACATGGAATCCTGACTCATGGTTTGACTGCAATTGCTGGCACTCAGGCCTGGGTTCAGACACGCTCAGTGGAGAGTTCCTCACTGAAAGAAATTTTTAAAGAAGAAGGGACAGGCTGAGCAGGTCAGGTGCAGCTCTGGCCAGAGAAGCATGCCAAGGGGAGAACTGTGCCTGACTGGCCTCTTTGTCTCTTCTTATCCTCACACTTGCTCCTCCCAAAATTGTCTAGAACGCTTTCTTTCCTCAACTTTGGCTTGTCTTCTAAACATCCCAGAATAAATCTTGAAATGAACTTCTCTTGCACCCTATGATATGTCCCATATCCTTAGGCACATTCCCCTGCCTCAGCTCAGGTAAAACCATGAAATGATTCTGTACCCATAACTCAAGTTGATGGCTTTAATATCCAGATTTTGGTGCTGAGGCTATACTAGGGCACCTTTGAGACAAGCCTAGACAGAACAATCCTTCCTTTGAATTTTTTAGTTTGGGTCCTCTCCTTGCTTTTGTACTCCTGCACCTCTCTGGTCTTGTAGAGATGAGTATTTTATTGGCTGATGACTTCTGTGATGGGTGTGGCAGTAATTGGGAAGGGTGTATTTTGAGTTTTCTCAGCTGCTGTTATCTCTCTCTCTTCTTTTGTGGGTGTACAGATGAGCTTTGATCACATAAAAACATTTTGTCAGGTACAAATGTAGTTTTAAGAATCTTTCTTGTGATTCTCTGAGAGCTTATAGCAGAAATACATGATAGAAAAACTGAATTTGTTGCAGCTGTATCTGTGCAACATCCTCTAACAGCTTTCAAAGTGCTGAAGGAGATTTAACTACAATGGTGAGATTTTTAAAGAGGAAGTTGAGCTGTGCAATTAGGGAAGGTTTATTCTGCTCATTATGTAAGGTTAGTCAATTACTTTTTGTCAGTTCTTTTCTCAACTAAGTGGAAGAATTTCACAATAACATGAGTGAAACTTGGCTTGGCACTTGTCAAAGAATTCAGTCCAGAGAAGTTTCCTGCAGAGAATAGGATCTGAGACCTGGAGCCAGTGACTTAAAACATTTTGGCTGGTTCTTCTGCACCCTTAGATCCCATAACTATCAACACTCCTAGGATCCCATACCTATCATACCCACACCCTTAGATCCCATTCTCAGCTGGCAAAACCACTTCTGTCCTTCAAAGGCATTTTGGATCAAGACATTAAGCTCTATGGCCAAATCAACAGGAAGAATGCCATGAATTCTGTAAAGGCAGCAGGGTTTCTGAGTATTTAAGGTAATTTGCATCTGAAGTTTTCATTTAAAAGGCAAAATAAATTACTCTTTTGTATATAGTGTAGTTTCCATGATTCTATTCATATTGACAGCTGTGTTATTTAAAGTACATAGCAAAACCTTAAAGTCTGGAAAATTTTGACCATTTTTGATTTACACTTTCCTAAAACCATGAAGGAACAGGTAGACCTGTTTTGTTCCTTTTTTTTTCTGGTTTCATTCATTTTATTAATCTGGTTAGTTCAAATGATAGGCTGTATCTCAGCCTTTGCACTTGTAACTCTGTCCCTATTTTTCAGCTGGATGGCTGTTGACAGGCACAGGAGAAAGTATTTCAGAGCATATAAAATGTCTCTCATGAATGTTCTGTTAGAATCCCAGCAATGTCTACTTGAACAATTTTGCAATGTTCTATTTCAGATGGCAGGTCTGAGATCACTGGGAAACAGCAGCTCACTGCCTGTCCTCTTGCAAAGGCAGTGCAGTAAGTGCAACAGACATGGAAAAGACAAGGACATAAACAGCTAAATGACAAAAAATATGCAGAAATATTTGCTGTATGGGTTCTCCATTGTGGTCTGGTCACTTGTCACCCATGAACAGAGGGGATAACTCCACTGAGATTTGTAGATGGTGTAAAATCACATTTTCACGATGTCAACAGAGAACCAAATCTGGCACTGTTTTTACAGCTAGGTAATGTCATAAAAAATAATGCAGTTTATTCTGTTGTGCAATTGTTACAGCTTTGCTTCAATATGAACTGTAGAACTGCATAACACCTCAAAATGAGTATGACAGCTTTTAAATTTTTTTTTTATTCTGTTCACATTTTTGGTCAATTTGCTAGACCCCCATTAAACCCACATGTATGTCAGAATACTTATGTATATATATGTGTGTATAGTAGGGATCTGAGGTTGTATTGACTCCATCTGTGTTTGTTGTCCTTTAAATCCTTGTGAAAAGAAACATCATAAAAAGTCCTGTTCATTGCACAGACATCCTAGACCTTCCATGTGCACAGTTCTTCGACAGCTGCTTAGCCATGGGCTTCTTTTGACTTCATTCAGGTGACTTTAAAAGCTAATGACAGAAACACTTGTTAAGGAAAGTGAATGGCTCAGCCCCATGGCACAGCAGAATGTCTGGTTATCACAGTGAGAGAAAATTCAGTCACCTTTATTTAAGGGTTATTTTGTGCAACCACACATGTGGAATTTGGCAGTTATACTTGTTTAGCTGCTCTACAGACCTGAGTACTTTGAGGGAACCTGTACATCTCTGTGAGCCATCTAGTCCCTCTACACTTTGCTGTCAGTCACTCACTCACTGGGAGTATTCCCATGCTGCAGAGCTATGCTCAGATGCTGTAATGAGCCTGGCCATCCTGTCACACCACCCTCTTAACATCTGCTGAGTGCAGTCCTACTAAGGTTCAATGGCCACAGTTTAACTGAACACAGGTTTTGTTATATTCCACTGTGGGCAATTTAGGGACTCTATCCTCAGTGTTCTGTGGGTTTTCCATGAGTCTTTAGATTTTGGTGGGACTACACTGTTATAAAAGGGAAAATTGTGAAATGAAATCCATTTTTTTTTCTGTTGTTACGTGGCCATGATAAAACAAGAGGCCTCTACAGCAGTTTTATGAAAAATGTATTGCATGTTATGCCACAAAAATAACAATATCCTTAAATAGGATGTTTTATTGTAGCAACTTTAGTTGCTCCTCTATGGCTTATTAATTTTGTTTCCTTCCTTGACTGTGTGTGGTTTCTTATTTCTTCAAACACAGAAGACTTCTTTTTTTTTCATGTACTATCTTTTGATATCTTATGCACAAATAGCAGTCTGTGGCTGCCAGGTTGGAAAAAATATGGCAGAGATAAGTTACACAACACCAGGAAAGTAATTTCCAGGGTCTAGATTAAAACTTAGAGGAAAACCAAAGGCCTATTAATTAAAAATCAGCATCTTACTGGTTTCTAGTGCTTTGTCCTTAATAATTGGTGAACCCTTGTTCCTAATTACTAGGAAGCTATTCAAGCATCTATTTGAATCTGTTAACTGATATATCACATATGAGTGATATATCATACATATCACATCTAAGTCATTAAGTAACTCAGCTTTGCCAGGTTCATTATCATTCACCTTTGTAGTTCATATATGAGCCACATTACTAAATCACATAATCTCTAAATCATTCAACACTAAATCCCATCAATATAATTCAAAGTCTTCTCCTGACATTCCTATAATAAAGCACAAAGGCCAAAAGACTACCCTTGGTGTTTCTAAGCAGCTAAAGCTGTTTGAGAGAGATTTTTAGTCAATTGGTCCAAAAACTTCCTTAGTGTGGTTTAGCAAGTTAAATTGTTATATTAAAAATTCTTGCTTTGAATGAGTTTATTCCAGGTAAGAACCTGTTGTTAAATAGATTTCACACATCTTTCTCTCACCCTCTGGCTTATGATGCTGCACAAAACGAAGTATAAGGAAAGCAAATTAGCATCAGTTCTCTTCACTCTCAGCTTCATCTGTTATGCCTACAGAGGTGTTTATGACTCTAAAAATATCCTGGAAAAATAAAGCAAGATCTGGGAGTGAATTAAGCCTATAGATCAGTGAAAGGGCAAGGCAGAGAGACAGCCAGTACTTCTAGTGCAGGATAAGCCACAGTGGAGGATTGTCTGCTCACCTCAGGTCAGGGATTGCAAACAGTTCAAAATCTGACAGCACCTGGAAGTCCTGCTATCAGCAGGAAACTGAAAAAACCAGCAGAAACTTTGGATTGTGTAGGAAATGATAATTTCCCTGCAAATCATGCAACATTTTCATGCATGATAAAATTTTCATACTTGCTATGGCACTTGTGCATGGAGCCAGCATTTGGTGCTGTTGAGGGTGTTATGATTTAGGACCAAGACCTCATTCAGGTGTAGGCCAGTTTTATGTCAGGAGGGTCTGACCACTATCTATAACTCTGAAACAAGAAGAAACATTTAGAATTCCTGTTCATTAATTGGCTTTAATCATTTGAATCCAACCCAAGGATGCTTTTAAGAAAGTAATGGGTAATTCATCAGCTTTTCTGAGCAAAACCAGATGAATAGAAGTGAATCTCATTATGCAAAAATCTTGAAGGTGAAAGAACTGGGAATTAAAAAAATATTCTCCATATGTAGTGTGGTGACACCTGAAGAGAACTTGATATCAAGGAGAAAACTGAGATATGCATCTAATTGCAGCCTTCTAGCTTCTGCAAAATTATTTGTATGGATTACCATTTACCAGCTTTGCAGGTCCAATTTTCTAACCACCAAATAATGTTTTCATTTTAGTAGGGAATAGATTTTAATTTTAAACTTGCTATCTGTATTTCCACAAAAAAAATTATGCACATATAAATTTGTACTGATTTATTGAGTAAACGGCAATAATTTTTTTTTTAAATAAGTGTGAAAATCAGTTTTCATTTTTCAAGATGACCACTCAACTGAAAACAGAATATTTCCTTAAAAGTTTTTTTCTATTTGTTTGGGATGTAAATTCTAGGTACTTTTTGTAAATCTGCTAGAAAGAAATTTCAGCCTTTCTTTCACTGGCAAAAAAACCTCTTCAGCATAAGTAATTCCTTTGACCAGTTTGATTAATTTAGCAATTTGCCTTTGAAAATTAAAACTTTGTACCTAATCTGTTGTAATTTGTTCTTCCATTTAACTAAGGCTATTGAACAATGCCTTCATGCAAGGTTAATTTCAGTGCCAGCTTTGCTATTATTGCTAAGAGATTTAGCAAAGACAATGTAAAATACTCATCACCTTTTGTCACTTTCTCACTAATTTAGTGGCTATTGCACACAAAGACAGGTGTATGATCAGTGCTGCTACATTTCTCTCTACGTGCACTCTCTACCTGGGAAGCAAATATTTCTGGCTTGTCTGTGTTAAACAAATGTGGAAATTCATAGCAGTAGCAGACTGCTGTCCTGACAGAATGTCTTCCAGCAATATTTGGTAGCCATAATGATTGTATTTAGGTCGGGTAATCACTCCCATTTGTTCACTGTCATTCTTACCTGTTTTGTGGTTGCTCAGCCACTATATGCCAGTTAATGCTGCTGTTTAAGTCAGGCTCTTCAAACTGTCCAATTTCTCTTTTTTTAGCAACTACCTGTCTGCTTGGGAAAGGAACATGAATGGAATGAGAACATGACAGGTCTTTCTAATAAGGTGGGCTTGCTTATAAAATAACCACAGAATGCAATGAATCTAAAATGTGATGAAAGCTGCAAACTAATTCACAGTGATTAACACCTCTATGACATGAGCATCTCAGGCCAGATGAGGAAAAGAATCCTATGGAAATATTACTTCTTGAGCTGTGAGATAAACACCTCTCTGCACCAAATCTCTGTACCAAAACACTCTCTGAAGGTGCTTTATCAATTTTTAAACAAAAAAAACCCCTATATATAATTATCTGGTTTTTTTCTATCATTAATTGCAGTAAAAGAGGGCAGAAACCAGTGAAGTGAAGAATGGACAGAACAGGTTATGAAGCAACAGTTCTAAAATGTATTTGTTCTTTGAAAAAATCTTTGTTTATTGAAACTGTCAGAGAACTAGATAAAAGTTTCGTCATTTGAATTTTAACCAGCATCAGAAAAGAAATTTTATTGGACCCATATTGCAGGAAAAAAATAAGTTGAAGAACAGTGATGCATATCTTTAAAACTAGTATTGTTAATTTTGATTTATTAATTAAATAATGAGGATCAAAATAGAAAAATAGAACAGTGTTTTGCCATACGGGTAAGATACTTTTATTAAACATAGTTATTGTTCATGTTTGACCATCCTGTAAGCATTTACATTTGTACAAACCTACTGACTTCCTGTTGGTTATGTGTGTGTATCTAAGAGAATAATTTGGTCCAGTGACTTCATTTGCTGTCACATGAAGTAACCAGATTACTTTGATAGGAAAAACCAAAGGGGAAAAAAATGAATATATCCGTATGCATTAATTTGATTTAACTACTACAGGATTTGATTTAATGATTAAACACACTCTGTTCTCTGGTAAAAAACAGGTACCAGATGGTATGCATAGCAAAATATGTTTGCTCTATACCTGCGGGTTTTGAAGTAAAAGACAACCTTCCTAACATCTGGCATACCACCTCAGGACATCTGAAAGTGCACAAAGTGGACAGATATTATCAGACTACAGAAGGCTATGTTGAGTAGTTTTAATCTTAATTTTATACAGATAGTGGTACAAAATAGATAGGAACATAAACAGCATACCAAGAAATATCAATTCCATGAAGAATTTTACATCTAATTTGTAGATTGTCAGTTGTGCAATACCAAGTTTCTTAGAATAGCCACAATTGTCATATATAATTTATTCTGTAGTTTCCATTGCTAAAAAGAAAAAAGTACAGAGAGTTATCTAAAAATGTGTTGACATGCTGGCTTGTATATAAATAATAAATACTTTTGTATTATTTCCTAAGGGAGCTGTCAGAGAAGAACTCCAACAACCTATTGTATCTTTTGTTGTATCTTTTCTTTTTCAGTAGGGTTGATATACATGATGTTGTTGTTCCAGTCAAACACAGGATCTGAATAAGTCCAGAAGCATCAGTAGCTTAATGGAGTTATCTTGTGGAACTCTATGGATACATACAGTCCCATTTGAATTGCTGAGAGGCTGTGTTCACAGGGCACAATGCAGGAGTATGGAATACTGTAGTGACTTATAAGCCTGGTTTTTGAGCTACTCAGGGCTTTTAACAAGGGTAGCCTTCCCCTTGAACTTCAAGGGTCTCTTTAGAGCATTTCAGAGAGTTGTGAATCTTTTATTTCCAAACTGGTCAATTCCATGGAATATTGAGTGTCTGCTTTAAAGGTCCTACTATATAGAAATTCTGTGGCATATAGACTAACATGCACTTGTGTGATCTTATGAGTTGATATTTTCCACACTTATAAATCAGTCTGAAATACGTATGTTCCTATTTGGTTAAAGATTTTCTTTTGAACAAAGAATTTAGAAAAAAAAATACTCTTCTTGCATTGTACTTGATTTTTTTATTGGATTGGCAGCCTAAATAGTCTGCACAGAGAATTGTGAGAGGAATGAGCAGACTTCCTTGCTGGGTTGAACTTGACTCCCCATTTCAAATAAACAGATGAGGCGCCTGAATCCAAGGCTTCAGGGACAAAAGGCAGTAGTAGTTCTGCTGCCATGCTGAACAGCCTGGAGGAGCCAGTTGCTTTTCATGCAACTGGTATTAGACACATATTCCAAACACCATTCAGATGTCTTGTGCTCTGCTATTAAAGTATCTCAGGTGTTTCAATGGAAAAAGACTGAGATAATGTCAGACATTGAAAATAATGTGTCAAAATTCTGAAGAAAAATCACCAGACTATGCTGTGTCTTAAACTGATCAAATACTTAAATGACAGCCTGAATCTGAATAGTTTCCTAAAAGGGCATGGTTAAATACTTTTCCATGCTGTAGTCTATGACTTTGGATATTTATTGGTCCAGTTTTATTAAGCTTAGTAGGAAATAAAGTCTACAGTGTGTTTCATTTTTCAATTTTGTTCAATGGATTGATTCAGTAATGTTATATTCTTCTTCTCTATCACCAGTGTCTGAAATGATATTTGAAGGGAAACAGAACTATATATGGGAATATTCTTCCCTCTTCCTTGTATTCTCAGGGAATGACACTTCTTGAGAAATTTTGTTGAGAGCACCTATCTCAGATATTGTATAATATCTGTATTCCTAAGAATGACTGTGTGACATTTGCACGAAATAATGTGCCATTTACAAATGAATCAGAACAGTTCAGCTCAGTACACAACAAATCAATATAGAAAGAAACATTGCACTCAGAAATGTTGTTCTGATTCAAACTCTACATGAAGCAGCAGTTTTCCTTTATAATGATAGGAAAAAAATGGGTATCAGATATACACTAGGTGAACCCCTCCAGTCTTTTTACATTTCCTCAAATCCACTATGCAGAATAGTCTGCAACAGTTATGACATTTTAATGATTAAAATCAAGGGCAATGCAATTCAACAATCCATCTGAAGCCTGGTTCTGCTGAGTGCAGTTATTTATATTTTGGTCTCCTTTCCATTTAATGTAAAAGAAGAGGGATTCACATGATCATTTTCTGTCCTTCACCACAGCTGGAACAGTAGGCAGACATTGTCAGCTGCAATCCATTGTCAATCTGGAAACCTTCCATTCTGCTGAGAAAAGGCTTATAGTTGGTCTAACCTTGCAATTTTTTTGGGGGCCGGTGGACTTATGGGCCAGAACACTAGCCTGCTGAATGACAAGCATTGGTTCTCTGTGAGTCATTTCAAAGGCTTGTTTTAAGACATTGTTTATTCTAGCAAGTTATGTAAATAACTGGCAAACAATAGGAATGGGTGAATGAAGGCACGGGCAGGTAGCAGGCTGAGTTATTTTGCTCTCTTGGCAGACATTAATAACTAAGTGGGAGACAGAGAGGCAGTCTGACTCCTCTTCAGGGTTCACCTTTGTATCTTGACCCTCACAAGCAATACTCTGAGACTGGGCAGAGTGGAGTGCTGAAGCCCTGTAACCCTCAAATGCACTTCTGCTTCTGCTCCCATTTGAAGAGTATGGGTTCATCTGATATTGCAAGTTGTCCTGTCTCCTCTGAGCTGTGGGGAAGACTTGTGACCTTGCAGGTGTGTAAGAGACCTGGTCTGATGACAACATGTGATTGAGGGAGGACAGTCAAAGAGGTAATGTCAGGCCCATCTGAAAAATACACACCTTTCTATTGGGAAAATATCTCTGTGGGGTGGAAATGTTAAGTGCTGCTCATTGCAATTTTGAAATGGTAGACCGGGATTCATAACTTCTGTGTTTTATTGTTAACTGGAAAAAAATACTGTGAGGGTGGTATCATAAATGACTGTCCCTGCACTTTATCTCTGTGTGAACAACAAGGTTGCTATACTTAATTATTGAGCTAACATGCTGCTTGCAGGCCAAAGAATGAAGGTAAGACAGGCATATTTGGTAGGTTAGGGTTGACATATTTTCTGTGGTTAAAAAAAAGAGAAATTCATGTTATCTCAATCCATTCTTCTGGACAGAAATAAACTGGTGTGTCTGTGAGTTTTAATAATAGATGACACAAGTGCATATTTACTGGGTAATTCCCACCTCATCTATTATCTAAAAGATGCAAAAGTATCCCCAAGTAAGAGTAGCCTGAAGTAGGTCTGGGGAAATTTGTTTTTTTTTGTAATAAAAATAGCAAGGCCACGTGCAGAGGTATGGGTTCAGTGGTGAGGAGAGGCATCGTCTTGGTCTGTGTTAAGACACATTTTTTAATGACTTGGATTGGAGGATAAATTCTACCACATTGTACTCAAACTAAACACCACTGCAAACATAAGCAAAATGTTATAGTAGAGGCTGAACTGGAAGAACACCTAGCAATTAATAGTCTGACATATGAAGAATAACCTTATAAGGTTAAGAATAAACTCTGTTTGAATTGAAGCTACAGGAAGAGTATATGGACTAATCTGGCTTTATCAACTTTCCTCACGTAATTCTAAAATTTTATCTGAAAATATTTACCCAGCTTCTCTTTTATTGCAGTTATTCTTTTTATGACAGGACATACATGTAGAAATTGAGATGCTTTCTCAGTCTATGTGGAAAATGTAAGTTTTCAAAGCTATATAGCTTTCAACATTCTGAATTTAGCATCTAGACTAAAAATCATAAATGCAAGCTATTTATAAGGAATCAGAGGTTTGAAGCATGTACACAATAAAAAATAAAGCAGAAAGTAAATTGCACTAATGATTCTCATTGAGATCATAAGAAATTCAAGATTATGAAAATCAGGTTGTGATTTTGTAAAAGATCAGAAGCAAGTCACAATGGATTGCACCTCAGCATCAGGCACAGTGGAGGCCTCAGAGCAGCTAACAGAAAGAGCAAGGAAAAGAAGGCAGTAAATTGATATTTATACATGTGAGCAATATTAACAGATTGCATAAAATCACATAGTCAAAATCTGCCTAATCTCTTAGTAGCCAAAACATGAAGAAATTGAATGCTGATAAAATGTAACACAAGTCTATAATGAGAAATGTTTTCATTCTTCCTTTCCATAATATTTTAGAGAAATGCATGAGCAAAAGATGTATATTTTTAATATGATTTTATGTAAGTTATGATTTTAAAACACTGTTTTAAAATTTAATACTGAACATTGACTTCACAGGCTAAACTGAATACAGTAAATTAATTAGGAAGCAAAGGGGCAAGGAATGCATAAAATCCTGGGTCAGGATAATGGATAGTCCAGGGATAAAAAGAAGATGGTATAAACTCCTTAAAATCCCTGGATTACAGAATAAACTTTTTTCCTTTCCTTTAAAATTGCTGATTCACAAAAGTAAGTGCATATTAAACTTGTTCTATAGTTTAAAATTATCTTATGTGCTATTTAACAATTTCAACTAGCTCTTGCAAGCTCTTTGTAAACCTCCCTGACTGAAACAGATGGATGTGTAATTCAAATAATGAGCTGGATCCACTCCCTGTAGCAGTCAATTATGCAGGGTTTTTCAGTATAGTATTCAAGAGACTAAGATCTTTCTCTATATATAGATCACCTGAAATGACCTTGCTTATGCAGTGTCAGAGCCAAAACAGAACAGTAGGATATATATATTGCTGCATTTTTAAAAGCTCAAATGGATGGCTGAAGAACTATTAGATATGACATTTACACTTAAATTGTTCCCAGTACTTAGCACTCTGATCTTTTAATGTGATACTTTCTCTCTAGGTAAACTGCCCAGAGACATCTGATGTCTGAACATTGAATGCCATGCAAGGACTCTTAATAGCACTGTATTGTGCTGAGGAAATGATGACAGTGAGGGAATGCATGCCCATCTCATTAACAATAAGTGATAATCGCTTAATAGTGAGAACTCATGGACAAGATTTAATTTGCTTCTAGCACTGAAAATGAAATCATCTGAAGACCTGGCAAGTGGTGTGTGTACAGTGCTCATCAAAAGTTACACAGAGGCTGCTCTTCCTCTGTGCTTGTCAACATGCACTCTGGGCCAGGTAAAACCATAAAAACCTTTACTTGTAAAAGCATTTGACTAAGTGCTGTGGGAATTTTTCTTCATCTTTAGTAAGGTATCGATGACAAAACTCTAGCAAACTGTGTCATAGGATTTGAACACTTCATTAACAAATGAAGTGAAGAGCTTGAGGTTGGATAGGGGCCTCACTACTGCTTACAGACAGTAGATTCATCAGGAATTATCAAGGACAAGAGATGTGCTGCCTGCCTTGGTCTTGCAAAACTCTATCGATGGTTGAATGTGTGAGTTTCTGAGGTAAAACCTAGAAAACCTCATGAGGCTGTGCAGTGGGCTGGAGCTATACTGCACTCATGGAATAACTTGGCTGCTGCTTGAAGGGAAAGCTTCTTGCCTGTTGCAGAGCAGCTTGAAAAGTGAGAAGCACAATTATTTCTATTCTGCTTTGTATGACTTGTTGGTATGCGAATATAAACACTAATTGTGTGTGGTTGCAGTCAAAATGATGTGAAACTGAAGAATGAAAGAGAGCTGAAATCTGGATCTGCAGTTAAAAACAGCCTTGAATCACAACTTTTGCAAAGAGATAGGATATAATATGCTAGAATTCATAATCTGATGAGATTAAATCCTTCATTTTCTGCATGAAGGGACATAGAAAGTCTGGAATTCCTGTGTTACATGATATCAATGAAATGGCTTGTCTGTATAACTTACAGTTTTCAAACAGTTTGCCATATATTAAGTGCTCAAATGTACTGTGTTGGTTAAACAAAGATGCTGTTATACTCTGATTTACCATAAAAATGCAATTAACAATTGCATTGATGCCCTTTGAAAGTACTATGATTTATTTGTTGCTTGTAGAAGTGTTCAAAAGAATATTTACAACAAATGGAAGAAAAAGCATTGCAAATAAGACAGAAAGTATTTTTATTCCTCTTTATTTTGGAATGAGAGGGATCACTTTAATTTTTGGCTTACTATTGAACCATTGCTTTACTTTTTCCTTGTTCTCTAAATATTGTTCCATCATTCAGAGTAATTAGCACTTTTAGAGCATTTTAAGTGTTTCCATCCATTTTAAGTTGTGCTTTTCACTTTTTTTTTAACAAAACCTAGAACTTTTGAGACATGAGATCAAGAAATTGAAAAACAATCAACACTTCTCCATTGAAAAAGTGGGTTAGAAAAAGAGAGTATTTCCTCATCGTCTGCATTCCTATCCTTTGTTCTTCCCTGTGCTTGGGGAAGGGAAGAATATCCCAGATTCATATCCCAGAACTATCCTGCACTAGAAAGGCTATCCACTGTGAGCATTAAATTCAACCCACAGGAAAGAGTTCACTTGAAGGAGATTGCCTCATTTCTCCTTACTCTGCAGTCTCTGCTCTGGAGACGGGCCAGAAGTTTAATGTAGGAAAGAAGAGGGGACTAGGGGTATGTGTGTGACTTTAAGAGGGGGGCATAAAAAGGTCAGAGTTTGGAACATCTAAATCAGGAGTATACAAATTCTTGCTCCTGTATCATTTCTGACAGTTTTGACATACTAGTTCAGAAGAACAGATTAGCTAAGCAGTCTCTGCTCTTAGTATTTAACATAGTGAGAGGGGAAAAACCCAGTGCTCTAAACTCAGTTTGTAGTAAACTGTACGGAGTATGACAATTTATTTCTGCTCCATTTTGCTTCTGAAAATCTATTTACTTTTCTTAGAGAAGATAGAGACATGTACTAACAATTTGAACCTTCTATGATCTCTACCAGAAGGAATAAGTTATATAGCAAGTATGAGTGGCTTTTTATTATGAATGGTCAGTTATAAAAAAATGGTGGGCCTAGAATAACTGTGACCTTTTTCACTAGCTGTGAGGCTGATGCTGATTAAACAAGAAGTGACAAAAATTACAATTTTTGCTAACATCTTTCTTGAAAAGAAAATAGCATTTCAGGAGGTGTAAAAAAGTACATTTGCTCATCGTTTCATCACCCTTAAAGCCTCCTTTCATTTTTATACAACGTCTGTGCTAAGGGTCTGTAGTTCTCATATGCTGATGGTGCTTTTTGTGCTTTAAAGCTCATATGCTTTCAGTTTCTTTTAGTTTGGATGGGGTGCCGCTCCTGCCACAGTAAATGACATGAAACATAAACATGTTCCTCACTCCTTTTGCATTTGTACCACATAAATAGAACAACACAGATGGATTTATGCTGCCTTATGATACAGTCTTTTGCCTAACAATAGATTTTTCCTTAGCAGCTGGTAAAGCAGGAGTTTCATTGTCATATCTGCTTATGCTCATTTATGTAAAGTGGCATAACTAAGGTCTGCTGAGGACTGTGCTATCTAAATGTTAATTAAATCACATTCCTTGTATGCTCCCTGTGACACTGAATGACAATGTATAGATGACCATCTTGGCAATATAGGCTGTAAGGCTCTAACAGCCCGCCTGCTGGTGCCAAAAAATGACCAGTATAAGCATAAATAATTAAGTGCACCTAGAAAATTCATTATTTTGATTTTTGTTCTCATATTAGCCTATGTTTTTGAAAAGTGAAAATAAAAATCCTTCAGTAATTGTTTTTTGTTGTTCTTGTGTAGACTTCTGGGGTTGTCAGATGAAGAAATCCTTTATGCAACCCAGTTCCACCACTGCTTTTATTTGAGAAAGGAGACAACTCATCCTTTTTATTTCTTAGGGCATTGTCATAAAGTAAAAAAGAAGTTCTATTATGGAGTCCAGTGAAGTCAGTCAAAAAACACTGGTTATTGCTTTCTATTTATTCTTCATTGTTTCACACCTGTGCATTTTTCTGAAATTTCCTGTAGCTGGGGTGAAGTCTTTGGATTAGATTTAGTGCTTTATGGTCACCATATCCTTGATTGACCCCTTCCATTCACAACGCTTGAATTTCCCTTTCGAAGCAAATGACTCTCAGAATCTTCCCTCCATCTACTTTTATAGCTGTGACTGTCTCTTGGGCAGCCCCTAAGAAGTTGCTGGTTTGGTTTGTTCCATATTCTTTCTCTCCATTATAGCTAACAATTCCATGCACTCAGGAGACTATGCTCCCAACATGCATTTGCCTTCCATGTTATTGTGCTGTTCTTATTTTTAAGTTCTTGCTGCTGATTTCCAGATGTAAAAAGCAATATTATAAGTATGTGAAAATGTTTTTTTTTTTTAATAAACATTTTTCCAGAATGTTTATAAAACATTTTAGAACATTTGACTGCAGTTTTCTCTGCACCGAAAAAATCCCTGTTATTTAAACAGTAAAATGTAAACTGTTATGACACAGTATTGTTTACCTTATTCATCAATGCTTTGGATGAAGGTGCAGATCCCTCCTCAGCAAGGTCACTGGTGACACAAATCTGGGAGGAGTGGCTGATACCCCAGAGGGCTGTGCAGCCCTGCAGAAGGACCTTGATAGGTTGGAGGAGAGATGGGCAGAGAAGAACCTTCTGAAATTCAACAAAGGCAGGTGCAGGGCCCTGCACCTGGGGAAGAACAATCCCAGACACCAGTACAGGCTGGGGGCTGAGCTGCTGAAAAACAGCTCTGTGGAGAAGGACCTGGTGTCCTGGTGGACAACAAGCTCTCCATGAGCCAGCAGCGTGCCCTGGGGACCAAGGAGGCCAATGATCAGATTTGCTGCATTAGGAAGAGCAGCAGGTTAAGGGAGCTGATCCTGCCACTGTATTCAGTCCAGGTAAGGCCACATCTGGAATGTTGTGTCCAGTTCTGGGCTCCTCGGGACAAGAGAGGCATGGAGGTCCTGGAGCAGGTCCAGTGAAGGGCTGTGAAGATGATGAGGGGACTGCAGCATCTCTCTTATGAGAATAGGCTGAGGGAGCTGGGCCTGTTCAGCCTTGAAAAAAGGCAGCTGAGAGGGGACCTCATCAATGTCTGTGAGTATCTGAAGGGGGTGTCAAGAGGATTGTGCCAGGCTCTTAGTGGTGCCAAGCAACAGGACAAGATGCAATGGGCAGGAAGTTTTGTATGAATAAAAGAAAAAAACTTTCCTCTGTGTGTGTGACTGAGCACTGGAACCAGTTGTGCAGAGAGGTTGTGAGGTTTCCCTCACTGGAGATATTTGAGAACCATCTGGAAGCAATACCATGCAATGTGCTCTAGGATGTCCCTGCTTGAGCAGGGAGGTTGGACCAGATGACTGGCTGTGGTCCCTTCCAATTTTACCCAGTTTTTGATTCTGTGAAAAAAAGAAAAAGTATTCTTGAAGTATGTTTCCCCAAGATGTGACAGCTATTGAAAATAGAAACATTCCCCCAGTTCAGTCAGCAAGAACCTTAGAATGGTAAGAGCAACAGTAAAGGAAACACTAACAGGATATAGTAAGAGGGAAATTATTTTAAAATATTTTTTCTTTAAGTTTATTGCTTATTATTATTGACTTCACATCAAAAGCAACATATTTAAAATAATCACATTAGGTAATTGTACATCTTTCAGTGAAATTTTAGGATTGTTTTTGCTAAGAAACATTTTTATGCCCTAAGTGAAAAAACCCTTAATTTGACAGATTTGTGAAAGCAAAGTATCTTGGGTCTTTGAATACAATCCTCTCAGTCTAACCCTTGGTTCAGGACATCTTTAAAGTGCAGACTGCTGGAAGCTGAGATGACACATTGGGAAAGTGTAGCTTTTGTATTCATGGCCTGTACATCTTGTAAAGGTCATGTATTTAGGTTAACAAAGTTTTACTTGGGGCAGTATCTGCATTTACTGTTTTAAGGATTATCCTTACATATATGCATATGTATAGACATATATAACCTGGTTACAATATGATATTTTGTGATGCAAACCAATATCAAGATTAATGTCCCACAATTTATGATCTCTCTATTCCTGTCATGGCCTTTATCCAAAACTCAGTCTCATGTGCAATAAATTATGTGATACATTATAAGATTTGTGCTTCTTTCTGTTTCCAGGTCCTTGGTACTAAAGTAATCTTAATGAAATCTTTTAGACTACTCATCCTGCTTCCCTGCTACTTCAGCTTCTTCCTCCAGTTTCTGTTTTCTCCTCAGTCTTCAAAGTCTTATCCTTTCCTTCAGTCTGTCTTTCATTAGTAGCCCTTTGTATTCCATCTCTTTCAACACTTATTTCCATAAGTCACTTTACTCTGTATGGTGTTCTGCTCCTAGAATTACTTTTGAGCCTGAATATCTTAAGTTACTTGCATGTACCAGATCACTGCCTACTACCTTTGATCAAATTTTGGCATTGAAGTAAGTTTGTGCTGTCTTTTGAGGTGAGAAAGATAGTGAAATGGAGCTCATACAAGATATGTATCTCAAATTTACACAGTGTAAGCTGCTTTTCAGAAGTCAGTGCATGGCCTTGCCTTCTTCTGGGCCATGACTGATTTAAAATAGATGTCTCTTCCTCTAGAGCATGACACAGCTTTGACAACAGAAGTGAAGTTCATGCTGGCTGCAGGAGTGATGAATATCAAGCTGTATCAGAGGAGCAACATGCATCACATCCTTTAAACTGATCCTTATCAATTATGCTTGGCTCTACCATCAGTCCATTCAGTTTGTGCATGCCCTTTGTTCTTGTTGGAAAATCACAAGAAGCTGGATCACTCTCATTTCTTTGGTGCAAGGTAAGAAACCTTCAGCTCTACTGGTGACACTGACTATGTTATTTAACTTCATTTTACCCTGTGATATCAAGTTCAAACAATAGATTGACATTTCTATAAGGTTCCTATTGAAATTCTGTTACTCTCTGCTGATATGAATAAGATAAATTAGGAATACTTATCTCTGTACTGTTCAAAATAGACTAGCTAAATGCTAGGTGACTGCTGGAAATGATTTTTGTGAAGTTTAACTCCTGAACCATTCCAGTTTAGCAGTGCTGTAGCTGTCTTGCCAAGAGAAAAGTAACATTTCTTAGACTGGTTTCCTAAAGGCAATGGGCTTATGCAAGCAGAATGTCTATCTACTGAGCCCATTCCTTGCCTGACAGTTTTCTAGCCTACGGAGCAATTTAAAAAAGGATAGGAAAATCCCAGAGACAATTAATATCCTAGAAGTTTTAAGAAAATTAATAGGGGGAAGACAAGAGCTCCCAATGCCAGACTTACTGTCTATTTAAGAATAGCTCTATGGCCAATCAGTGAAAATGCAGCTGGTACCAGGCCTCAGCTCATGCTGTCTCTTCCCCAGTGGAGGGTTCAAAGGAAGACAGAAGGAGCTGCAATCATCATAATAAGGTAAGCAGCAGGAGAGACATTGGGATAAAGGTTACAAATCTACAGGAAACCACATTTTTGCAGTTCTGCTGCTCCTGGGGCAGAAATTGTCTTCCAGTTTTTCAGGGTATTTTTTTTTTTTTCATAAGAAATGTATTATTTCTCTGAGTGCTTTTACCACAGTTTCTCTCATTATTTTAGGTGTCAAGTCTTAGGTGTCAGTACCTATTTCTTTTGTCAGAGTTTACATGCAGACATTTTCATTCTGACTGATAGCTCTAATATATCTGTAATACAAGTAGAGGAAACATTCTTATGATGCCATGGCATAATAATCAGTGCGAGCCTGGACTGCAAGCAGCTGCTGTCATGATTCTTAACTATAAACAAATGATACTGTTTCTTGAGGACACAAGATGGTGTCTTAAGCTATTTTTATTTATTGCTTTAAAATGAACCTTTCAGAAACATCAAGAAGTGTTGCTGTTTAAAGTGAACACACTGTAGCTAATGCAAGAAATGAATGAAAAATACAAGTAACTGAAGTACAGAAGGCATACAAACCAGCTTATAAAATACTAAGATGTAATGGTTATAAATTCATTCAGTAGAAAATTTCCTCAAACTAGAGAGAAACACAGGAATTAGAGAAATGAAAAAAGAATCAGTGGAGCATATACTGCAGAATATAAAATGGAATAGCTGCAATGTGCTAATAACATTGTTACTAATAATTCTTAAAAATTACAATAATGTGGCAGCAAGGAGTCTTTGCCAGGAGTAGAACCTCAGGTTGAATCATAGGGAATGGAGTCTGTTGCTATCTCAAACCCTTTCAGTGGAAGATGAAAATGTAACAGGGATACTGGGGGTTTGCAAGGTAAAAACCCCAACACAACCAGCTTGAGTGAATAATGTGCAAGGAGAGCCCATGCAGACAGGCTGCACAGCACTCCTTCATCCTGCAGCACTGCCTCCTGCAGCCAGCACCCTGGCAGCTGTGAAACCACAGAGCTAGGCTGTCTTTGTGTGCTTGATATTTTAAGTAATTTGTGTATTAGCTTTACAGTGGATGAGGAAATTGGGGAGTGCAGCAGTGATTTTGAGTCGATACATAGCTATTTATTTACTCTTTCTTCACTACTTGCACAAGAAATCTAACAGTCATTACCTTTGGCTAGGAACAAGGGAAAATGACTGTCAAGTACACACATTTTCAAGTGTTGTTTTTTACCTTCAATGGTAGAAAATATGATTTGAGTCTTAAGATACTTCTAAAATGTCTTTAGTTGCTTTCAGAAGCTTTTGGAGAGGACAAGGGACTCACATATTTTTCAAGGTTATGCTACAGACATGGATATAGGGCTAGAAAGCAAAGTACAGCTTTGAGTAATGACAGTTACATGTGACATATCTCTTAGTTTGGTTTGAGTGCATTTCTATAGGTAGCTTATGTCACTATGGAAAAATAAGCTAGGCTAAGCAAAAGAATATCAGGTTCTGCATCAGTTGTAGCTAACTTTACCTTCAGAAATACAGACCCATAAAGTATTAGAAAACTTTAGCTGTCAGAAAGACTGCTAGAAGTCAGAGTTACAGTTGGTAGCACGTTGTGGTCATTGCCATTCATTGTCCAGCTGGATCCTGCAGAGAAAGTAAAACCCTGATTTTGTGTAGTCACATACTGTTGAGCAGAGGTTGAGTTTAGTAGCTGTTCAATAAATTGCTGAAAAGCAAATTGTTTTCATAAAAGAGGACTTACACATATATAAACAGGTTTTGCGATGATTAATAAATATGCCTCTCCCCATCTGCTCTGAAGGAATGGTTGGCATGACATTTTCTGTGCACTTTGCCTCTCAAACCCACAGGAGCAGCTGAAAGCTACAAATCTTGGCTCTGCTAAGCAATCCACTGAAATCCATGTGGAGTTGTGGAATGCTTTTTTTTAGCTACCCCAGGCAGCTTGGCCTGGTGTATTGATAGCAGGTGGAAAAATCATTTCTCTTGTCTCATCTCTGAACATGAGAGCCTTGTTCAAGAGGGGAAAAAAATTGTGGCCTCAGAATTTTATTTTTAAACATTGTATTTAAAAGATTTTAGGACAACAAGCACAACTTAGATTGGGGTTTCTAGACTATGTGTCAAAATATAGCAAGCTGTAGCCAAAAACATCAGGGCACTAGGATTTCTGTTTCTGTTCAGCAAGGGCAATCTTTCCACCCACACAATGAAATTTTGTATATTTTTAACAACTTTGCAGCTGCTGTCGTCATGAATATCCTTAGTTGCTGTTCTGAGATGGATTTGTTGATAACCATATTCAAAGAGGAGGGGCAGTGTTAGTCTCATGAGGAGCCTAAGGAGAAAGAAAGGCATGGGCCTCTCCCTCCTTTCACCCACATACTGAATGATTTGGATTTCTTCGTAACTTAACCCAGCAGAGACATAACCACGTACTGGGCCTGGGGCTCAGACTGGCTCCTTTTTTTTCTAACACCTGCTCTGCCCAAGAAGATGCTTCTCTTTTCATTATCAGTAGGCAGTGAGATTAGAATAGCATGACAGCTGGATTTATTTATTGGGAGTTTATGAATTGGGCTTTGATTTAAAAAAAAAACCCCAAAATCTCAGGCCAAACTGCTGAGTTGGCTTTATTTTTATTCAGATTTGATGGCCTTTTTTGAATGGTTTCTTAAACTATCAAGCCTCTTTTGCTGAGCTCTGTGTTTGTAAACCTACACCTTTGAAATGAACGAGTGAAGACAAAGAATGTGATGTGTATCTTCCTTAAAGTCTTACAGAATATTATAGGCAATCCTTAATGCTTAACTATTAATGATATGACAAATTTCCATAGAGAGAAAAATAAAGGAATTTTGGCTGAGAGGTAATGCAGGTGAACCAGCAACACAGTAAAGCAAGTTGGACCAGATTTCATTTTGTGAATACATGCAATATGGCCCTTAGAATAAATTAACAGATAATAATTGAGAGCCTTATCAAATCTATTTGCTGCCTTACGTAAAAAAGCATACATGATGGCAATCCAGCTATGAATCACAGCATCTTATTCAAGCAGTACGTTTTATATTCTAGATAATGAATTAAGATATTATCTCTGTTCTAAAACCAGATCACTGTGTCAGCTTTGCCTTTGTCACTGTGCAGCTCAGCTGTAGCTCTCATGTGTTCAAGCATTTCTCTGTAAGACACAGTTGGAGCTGAGGATCACATTGACAGAAACATATGCGGAACCGGCAGCCATTAAATCTCTCAGTCAGAGTTTTCTGGCAGACACAGACGAAAGTTGTAGCAAGCTCTCTGCATTTTTCAGGGAAACAGAATTCCAGTTTCATGTTGGGCTAAGAGCACTGAGTGGCACATGACAGACTGCAAGAAAAAATACTTGGATTTCAAATACTTTTCCAGTGGGTTAATATTGTTATTAACCCACTTTTTCAGTAGCGGCTGTTTATATTTAGGGAACTAAATCCCTGTATTTAAATGCTCAATGGAAAACTCTCCTGTGTGCAAAATACTGATTAATGTGCTAGTTAAAGCTTCCTTAAATTTTTATGTTTATTCTTGCATGTTTCTCTGGTATTCCTGAGAGTCCTAAGGACTAGAGTTCCTTTGCTGACTCTGAAAAATCACTAAGTATCACTTGTGATTTTTGCTTTATAAGAGAAATTCACATGCACGCCTCCCACTTAAATGGCTGAAATATATTTACTATGAGATCCTGACCATATTTGGTTTGGTAGGGTGCTTTTTGCCATTGTCAGTAACAGAATGATATCTGATCATTTTATTGGGTTATTTATATGCCATTCTGTGTCTCTGTCAGCCAGCTGAATACTAGCTGAGTATTCTGTGTTAGCTAGTGAACTTTGTTTCTTTGGGGGATAAACCAGAGCATCTTTGAACAGTTGTGCATTACATGATGTAGAAATACAGATTTACAGAAGTAAGGGTGTTGGGTCAGGTTAGCAAGGTGGGTGATTATTAGCAATATGCAAGACAAAGTACAGGATGGTAAACTGATGAAAACTCAGGGGTCAGTCATGAAGCAGAAAGGCAGAGTATCCTCCCCAGCTGTGCAGCAGGAAGACAGTTTGGATTTACACTGCTGTTAAGGTTTTGTGAGATGCTGCAGAAGAAGGTCACCTTGCTGTCCTCTCGCTGTACTTGTTTCTTTGCTCTTACATTTCCTGCAAAAGTAAAAAGCCATGCAGGGTTGTTTTTAGGTATCAGCAGCTGACCAGAACCAGAGCAAATTTTGCTGTGACATTGCATACTAAGGCAGTTCTGGTATTGACTTTCAGTGGAACAGGAAGAGGCTGGTAAACAGATGCTCTGATTAATGGCTGTTGTGTGTTCTCAGACTGATAGTGGGATAGCAAAGTAACATCTTGGAGTGGAAGGGCTTGTTTGTTTCTAAATAAGAAAGGAAAGCTTGGCTTTGGCTAGACATTGGGTAGGCTGGTGGTAATGCCAGTTACAAAGCACAGCAGACAATGGATGTTTATTGCTCTGTAGAATATATAAATGGCTCCCATATTTGATGGATGACAATGTTCAGAACTGGACACCCTTCATATAAAGAAACCTGTATGTACTGAGGCAACTGTTTCAAAGAAAATGTGAGGGTTTTTTTTGAGGGGGGGGATACAAGACCGTTGTACTACAGACAACAGGTGATTTTTACCTTCAGATTTTTCCATCTCTCTTTTTGTAGGGAATCTTTAAAAAGTTCTACACAATCTCCAAACCAGCTATTCAAATTTTAACATAATGCCATGTCAGTCATATCAAAACAAAGAGAAGCAAAAGAGGGCTCCAAGCCAAGCAGTTGCTACTGCAGTTGGTACAGCAACTGGATGTTAAGTAGAGAGTGAAGTTAAAAACAACTTTGGGTCTCAACTTTCTGTACACACATTCAACCTTCTTTTCATGCTTCTTTCAATATAGATTGACATTAGAAAGTTGTGTTTATCTGGACATAGCTTTAAAAAAATAGTAACTATGCCTTTTAGATGTTTACACTGTGAGTGTATCCAGATTTTTTTCTCTGCTTTGCCTTCAATGCACAGTTAGACTACGTGGGGGCTAGAGATATATGCAGATACTTGGCATGTGTAATTTTCTTTATACATATTTTGGAAAGGTGAATATATGTACTCCAACTCTGAAACTCTAAATGTTTCCAATATTCTGAAAGTGCTGAAGCTTGATTGAATTCAATGGAGAATACTTTCCTTTATCTCAGTTGAGGCTTCATTTACTCTCAGTCATATCTTGGATTTCAACATGGTAAGAGTATATGCCTATGGCTGATTTCGAAACACAGAATGTACATAATTAAAACTATGTTCTTAATTAAAACTATCCCTCTTCACTAAAACCTGTCTTTAAATAGTGCTGATGCTAGTGTTACTTTATATGGGTCATTGTCTGGTCCACATTTCTACTTAGTAAGAAAAGAAATGGTCTGGTCCACATTTCTACTGACTAAGAAAAAGAAAAAAGAAGGCTATGAGCCTGTAATAACTCAAGATGTATGATTCTCCCAAGGTCTGGTGGTTCTGTACACAATAACTTAGCTTCCAGATAACAGCAGAAAAGATCAGCCCCTCTGTACATAATTCAGTTATTCTATACCAGGTGCCATACAGGAAGAATCAACAGTTACAGAAAACCCTTGTAAACTACAGAAAAAAAAAATAATCTAACCCTTAAAAAAAACTTCATCTAAACTGCTTGTCACATTGCTCAGAACCCAAAGCTAAGTTTTGCTTATTGAGCTAAGACAAGCTGCCAGCACCAGTGACACAGTGACTTTTAGATGTGTGCTAGGGTGATGATTGGAAAACACCTAAAACTCTGGTCTTGAAAGAATCTTTGTGTGCATGGATGGCCCCTAAGCTTGTAGTACACAGCTTCATGCACAATGTGCTATTAAAGGATTTGTATGTCAGGAACAAATACTAGCTTTAAAAATTCACTTACTGATCGTAAAGGCATTACCCATTTGGATTAAAAAATAAATGTTTTCTCTTATGACACATACATGAAATACATTTTTCCTTGGCTCCAAAGGTTTTTCTGTATGTTGCTAACCATTGATTCTCTGAACACTGAATGTCAAATTCATTAGCAGGGGCTTATCCACTGGAAATGGGTGAGGAGGAGGAGGAGATATGCTCTCCCTAATAGAATTAGTAACTACACAGTGGTTTTCAACATGAGCTCAGAATATATGATGCTGCTATTTGGCCTAATCTTTTAGGACATGGCAAGTTCCAGGGTATTGATAATTTCAGATTAAATTTAGCTCTTAAATTTGAATTGGTCCCTCCAGCACTGCTGTCAGACTAATAGCAGCAATAAGAAAGATCTCTTTCCTTCTTAGATAAGAAACATTCAGGCAGGGCTTTAGCCCATCCCCCAAGCACAGATCTGTTACTTTCACAGCATTAACTGCATGATGACTGTGGGTAAAATACACTGCAGGCTTTATGCTGGCCATTTCCATTTGATTTTGCAAATCAAATCTGTGTAGTTGGGATCAAACTTCTTGGCTGATTGGATTAAAAGATGAGACATTTGGATGAGGGAAATAGATTATGTACTCTCTCAGATCTGAAAAACGTCTAACTATTCAATTTCAGCTTTACTCAAATATGCCTAAAAGCAGGATTTGGCCCACAATTGCAAGCTTTGATGATTGTTATGATACTTTCTATGTACAGCTTTACAGGAAATCAGGCACCTGGAGGTAAAACTAGTGCCCTTAGGCATGCAGGATGAGAGCTGTCTGGCTGGGGCACAGTACACACGGTGTGTGACACAGCCTGGCACCTTGGGCACAGAGGGCAGATGTGGTATGAGAAGGCAGTAGAGGCAGGTACTCTGCTGCTTCCTCTGCTCCCAAAGTGTTACCTTCTGTTGGTGGAGCCCCAGCAGACCTACCCACCCAGCTGATGCAGAGAGCAGTAGGGATTCCATTTGTTCTTTGCTTAGTGCTCAATCCACCCTATTCTGACCAGACGCTGACACACATAATTAAATGATATTTAATGCATAGGGAGATATTGCCAAGTTTTAGTGCTCTTTATTTACAATCAACAGGGAAACATTCTGTCTATCACACACCTCCTTAGGTGAGGCTATTTATTACCAGTAATTAATACAGTGGCCTCAGTAATTAATATAGTGGCCTTGGTGTTTGCCACTAAAATGGGTAAGTGCCTTAGAAACAGTGCTTATTCTGTAAGTAAATAAAGTAGAAAGATAGTTATGGAAATGGGTTTTGTTCCAAGGAACACATGCCATGACATGAGAACACGGTAACCATCATATGAAGAGACTAAAGCATCATAAACCTCCCTTTCTGCTTCTGTCCAAGCTCCCTCTTTCCCAGCTGTAAACACAGCCCTCTATCCCATCTTGCAACCTCCTTCACTGCCCCACAAATGACATACCTTAATCCTTGGTGACAATGCTTCCACAGCCTCCCTTCCTTGGCATCTAGGGCAGTGAGACGACATGGTCGCTTCACTGGCACACTACAAAGCCAGTACTTTACGCACCCCAGAGGGAAGGAAATTGAATCAGGAGGATATTTATAGATTATTCAGATGGACTTTCTGATTGCTTTGGAAAAAACAGCAACTAGGAATTAACCATGAAACAGTTGTACCCTTCTTCCTCTCTCGAAAAAAAAAACTACTCTGCAAAAAGAGGCAATCAAAATTGTGGACTGTCAAAATGAAAGTTGCTTACACATTTTTAATTCTGTTCCTCTGTACTTATGCATTATGAAAGCAGAATTCATTCTGAGCTGTTCCCATGGCCTGTTCCTATAAAAGTTGTCAGACTAGATGATCAAGATGAGCCCTTCATAGTTTTGTAACCTATGGAGTTCTGATCTAAAATGACATGATCACACACCATTTTCCCCTCAGCCATGCCTACTTCAGTGCACCAGGTGGATCTGTACTGTGGCTGAATTAGTTTACTATCTCTGGGATAACTGTTCCATTTGTTGGAGAATTTGTGAGATATATAGGGGAATGGGTAAGCTTAAAAAGAGTAAAAAAAATGGACCGTCACTCTAGGGAGCTGAATTCTATCCTTGAGTCTGTCACATAGTTTTCATGTAGTGTAAATTTAGACTGGCTTTCAACACGCAATCATTCATTTCTGAAGATGTGAGTTGTGCTGCTGATCACTTAATTGGAAAGGCTGGGCATTTAAAGTTGTAACTAAAAGCAAAACCCGTCTTTTGTGCATAGATGCACAGAATTACAATTTCTTTGCAGAAGGACTTGAAGCTGGGAATCCAAATTAGTGCAGAATTCTGACATTTATGTGTCTGACAGAAATACCATCTTCCACAGTAATGAATATGAACGTGAATAATTGTGAGGAGTTATGAACATTGGACAAATGCAGGTAAATAACTGGGTGTTCAGAAAAGAGATCAGTTTATGTGCCATAAGAAAGACAGTATCACACAACCATTTATGAAAATTTATCAGAATAGGAAATAGCTAATCTTTTTCTACTTCACAAAATGAGAAAATACATCTAATTTACTAAATATTACTTTAAAGTGTATGAAAATGAGTGGATATGATTTTCAGAAACATTTTAATGATGAACAAAGCTAGATGAAGCACAAGTTCTTGGCTTATTTAAATTGTGAGCTGCTTTCATAAAACCTGCATTAGACAGAGATCTTCACAGACCCATTGAATCCAGAGAATACTTTTTTCCATGGTGCTTTAAAATCAACAATAGCAAAGAGCTACAGAATAAATTCAAAGAGGTTAACATGCATTTTACAAAGTAACATGATGTACTTTAGTCTCAAGATGACTTATGGGTCTGTTATATTCCTTGGTCTGTCATCTGGGAAATGCTCATCAGAAATGCTTCTGTGATAATATTACTAAAATATTAGAGTTGCAGTATTTCTCACCCAACTATGAACATTTCTCTTGATTGTTTAGTAGCTTTTTTGAACCATTGCAGTCTGATGTCAGACACCTTGTCAGAGCCAGGTGTAGAACATTCCAGAGAAATAACTGCAATCTTCCAGTACATGGACACACGAGGCCACGGATAATAGCTCAAAAAAGTGCACACATGTCCCTTACACAGAAGCATTTTTCCAATCCCTGTATCAGATTCATGAATTCTAGTATAAGAACTAAAGCACATTTCTCTGGGGACTAAGGTCACTTGCAATAAATGGTCCAACAGTCAGTTCAATAAAGGAATAAAAAATTTATCAACTGGCCCACCCTTTTCTAGATGTAAGAACCTTCCAAGACAGTAGGAAGAATCTGATTCTGCTGTTAAGACATAGCTGTGTTTTCTAAACTGCAAGAATCACCAAAAAAAGGATTTTGGAAGATGAATCTGATCTACCAGTTTACTGTGCTAACATGAATTTAACAGGTGTGATACATCAACACAGCATTATGAACTTCAGATGAATTAAGGTACCCTTTTTCACCAAGCAGCAAGCTGCAGTGGCATATTGCACAAAGCTCAGTGTGTTCAGTCACTAGGCATTTATGCCTGCTGCCGAAAATAGAATGTCTTTCTGTGATGGGTTAATCCCTCTTTGGCTCTGATCCTGGGTAGATTACTAGTTATAGCATGCTATGAAAGACTGCTGTGTAAGGCAGGAATTTCACTTAAGTCACTTTGCAACATTCTTGGGACAATAGAAGTTTCTTGTGCATTTTCTTGCAATGTGGGGAATAGTTTCATTGTCTTTGCTCAAGCTTCCAATGTATATTTTGATAATTGTTTTTTGCTGTGTATTAGAATATTCTTAATCATAGTACACTTTAAATACTAGGGAAGATATCAGTCTTTGATTTTGCCTAAGAGTTCTAATCAGTGTGTGTTCTTAATTAGAGCACAAAATGTATTTGCTTATTCCATATCACTTGGGTTCTTTTAAATTCTGGGAGCTTAAACTTTAAGATAAGACTGCAGTGATAGCTGCAGTCTACTTTACCTGAAGGTCAATAAGTATCAGAGCTTGGCAAAAAAACCAATATTCCTTTCTCAACAACATTTCTCTGTAAGAAAAATGGGTTTATTTCAGCTGAAATTATGTCACCAATTAAAGACCTTTTCAGTAATGTTTAATTAATTGAATTTTCCTGAAATGACTGTGTACAGAAGCCAAGCTAAGCTTTAAAAAGTTTACACTTTTGTGTCAAAACCAGATACATTTAAAGTGCTTGATTTTTAAGGTGGGCTAAATACTTATTTTTATCCAACCAGGTAATTTTAAAATACTCTTGATGTTCAAATCACTATCCTCATGACATGTCAGCAAAACTTTGTTGATTACAAGTTGCCAGAGCTTGATACTTAGTCAGAGAATGGAAATAGCCCTGTGCAGTGACCATGAATAACCACTGCTCCCAGATACTGTGGGAACTTCAGGGGGAAATATTGAGACATTCGCTAAAGAGAAATGAAAGTTTCACCTCAAAGACCTGAGTTACTATGAATAAAGATAATTCTTAAGTATCTGTTAACATTTGTGCACAAAAGAGGGGAGAAGCACACTATTATCTGCTGGAAATATTGAAAAGGAGCGGGATATTGCACCAGGAGAGGTATGGATTACATGCTAAAGAAATTTTTTTCACCGAATAAGTTGTAAAGTAACTACTCAGGGAAGTGAGTGACCACCCCTGGAAGTGTTTAAAAAACATGTGAATGTGGTATTTGAGGACATGGTTTAATAGTGAGCATAGTGGTGGTACTATTTTGGCAGCTGGACTTGATGATCTTAAAGGTCTTTTCCAGCCTTAATGATTCTATGATTCTGGGAGTGATAAGAAAAAAAAAACAAAACAAAACCAACCAACCAACCAAACAAAACACCCCAAAACCTACCAAAACCAACCAACCAAAAAAAAAAAAAACCAAACAAAAAACCCCCCAAAAAAACCAAAAAAACCACCAAAAACAAAACCAAAAAAAATCAAAGAAATAAGGTAAACCAGGGATATTTTTAAAAAAATATTGGTGAAAAGGACTAAAGTTTCATTTCTCATAGAAGAGAAGGATCAGCATCAGGGCCATGGTAGTGACTGCTGACACCAGATTTTTCAAGGTCGACTAGAGCACTTGTACTAGAGATATCTGCCAAAATCAACAATACCATATCACACCTGTCAGAAGCTACAAAATAATTGCCCTTGAGTGAGTCATGTTAACATTCATGTACTCAGCAAACCAAGCAATTATAAACAGGTCTCTGCTCACCCTGCCAGTCATTATGCTTATTTATTCAATTTGTTGCTTTGCCTCAATTCTAGTTGATGTGACTTATGAGCACTTAGTGCATACTGACTGGAAAGAAAAAGGAGAAAAGCGACTCTGCTGAGTGTCTGGGCAATCGTCCAAAAATCCTAAATCTATAGTGACAGACAAAATTGGTTCTGACTCACAGGAGAATGCAGGATTATGGAGAGGGACGCTGCTAGCTGGCAAGAAAACAGCAACAGTGAAATTAAACAAAAAACTAAGACTGTAAAGGAACTGAAGTTCATTTTTTCTAGGGCATGACAGTAAATACTTCTGTAGCAGTTTCAGGGATTGCTGACTGTGCTGGTATATTTACATGATGAAAAGCTCACTTTTTTTTAAAGTTCGTTTTGTAAAGCATACTACAACAGGAAAGAAAATTTATATTAACCCTATTATATTATATGGAAATAAAGCAAATTATGTCTTTATGAACTTGGCTACCTGTAAATTCATCCAGTATTCAGGTGATGACTTAGATTTTCTAAATAGCAGATGTTCAGAAACTGGGAGACAGAAGCTGGCCAAGAAAGCTGCCTCAGTAGCAGTGCAGGTTATAAATTCAGCATGGACAATCTGTTCTCCAAAACAGAGCTAAAGTGATTTAAAAGGTTCATCAAGGTCACTGAAGAATGCTATACAGCAGTGCTCCAAAGCACCAGCTGTCAGGACTGTCAAGTCTTGCTAATGAACTGTAGAATCTGCAGAAAATAATACTAATGCTAATTGAAGCCTGAATAGCTTGAAATCTAGTAGGTCATGGCTATTAATTTACTTCCTATGGTAATATCAGCTATGCAGCATGGGACAATGCCTAGTTACCTATAGTAGTAGTTAATCCATTGCTGATGCCATTCATACAAATATCTAAGAGGTTTGAAGCCCTCTTCATGAAATGAGGACTGGTTGCCTATTTTGCAGATGGTGGATCACTTTTTGCTTTTCCACTAAATCCTGAATAGTGGCCTAGTTTCAAAGAAAGCATACAGGTGCTCTGAGACCAAGAAGAATTTGCTAGTTAAAGATTCTTGTGGGCAGTGGTATGGGAATAATCTGAGTTAGAATTCAGAACTCACTCTAGCTCTGGACCCAAGCACAGTCTAAATGTACACTTGAGTTTAACAGAACCAACAAGCTCTACTTCTTGGTTCAGGAATCTTTGCACTGTATGGATAATTCCCCTTATGCCCTTTTTTGAATCCAGTTGCATTTTAAAATTATGACTTAAATTCTTTCAGGAGCAATATCCATGTCTAAGCAGCTCTCAAGAGGATACATGAAACACATAACAAGCATGCTTAATTTCAACACAGTTTCTAGGCTGTGTGTCCAGACCATTCAGAAAACATTTATAGAACATCAGTCTGGGACTTGATAGTCCTTGAGTGTAGAGGTCCAGGCAGGTTCTCTACAGTAAGTTATATTGTTCCTTTAATTGAATTTTCATACTTTATTTTAGAATTAAGTAAATAGGGATCACAACATATGAATGGTGTTTGTGTAAATGTTCTATAGGAAGGCACTTTGACTTTTGGGAATGAAAGTCTCTCTCTACCGCCCAAAAGGTACAGATCCTCAGAGTCACTTATTAATTTATTACCACTGAAACACATACTTGCCAAGTCCTCCCTTTGCTACTTGTCTCTGTTTGTACTGTACCACCATAGCAAATGAATCAATTTAGTGACAAGTTACAATTTTCCAGATTTATGCTGTGTTGGAATAGTCCCCATGGTATCTGTTTGTACATATTTTCCAATTTAGCCTCTTAAGTAAATCTCTGGATTTTGAATTGCAATTAGTTTCAACTAGCAAGCAATTAAATGCAAAATGTTTTCTGATGAGTGTTCTAGTGGCATTTATCATCTTCAGGTTTCATTTCACACTATGAAGATTGTAAGGTTTGCTTGCCAGCCAAATCTTGAATTTAAGAGTGGAATTGTTTTAACTGAGCTATGCACTTTGTTTTCTCAGTGTTATGAATAAACTTTGCTAATGTTTTACAATTGTTTTTATTTGACTCTGTCACTCTCTGAGACTAGTTATAAACTGCTGCTCAGAGATATACAACAGATATGTCTCACTGACCTATGCTGATCCTGAGTAAAATAAAAAAGAGAAGTAGTTCAAATCTCAAGAAGCCTAGGATTTAAACAGGGCAGTTCAAAAGGCACCAACTGATCTAAGCATGGTAAGATTTTGTGTTCTTCATATTCAGATCCATATTTTCAAGGAAAGACAAAGCAAGTGATCATTCTCTGATACAAATGGGAGGATTATCTGATTTTTCTCCAAAAGATATTATTTTTGGTACCCCTTTTAAACCACTGGCAGAACTCCTTGAGTTTTACAATGCATGGCTGCAAAGAATGCAATGAAAGTTGTCTCTTATTCAATTAACTTTTTTGAATAAGCTCAAACTAATTACATCACATTCGATCTTTTAATATTTTCTTTCCTTAACTCACTAGAGAAACACCTTTGTTTTAGCCACCAGAAATCCCAAGGTGGCCATCAGAAATGATTCTACCTCTGATACTCAGCCATGATTGGCCTTTTCCCAAAAGCATGCAATGTGTAGCAAACAGTTGATAACACTGGCAAGACATTTGCTCCAAAGTCTGGCTTTCTGGTTAAAGTAAGAATGCTGCAGAAACTGGAGATCAGTGTGACTGGATACACAGGTTAAAAATAGCTGATGCATCAAATGGGTCAGTCTTCATGTGGAACTCTTACAGAGAGGGGTTGAAACTGTTAACAACTCTTGAAGCATATATTTTTGGAAATTAACCATTTGGAGGCTTGACCCAAATGACCTCAGTCCCTACTGCAGAGGTGGAATTTATACAGAAATGATCTAGTGACTAATGCACTGGGAATGCTCATAAGTTGTTCTCTTCATTTAAAAATGATTACATGATTACAGATTTTGATTCAAAATGCCTTTAGGTGTATAATGAAGTGTCAGATACTATATGCACTACATGCTCTATATAGGAAGTGCAGGTCTCAAAAATATTTGAAAGTGAATGGTAACAGACACAAAAAAATGAACATAGAGCACAGTAAATATAAAAAATATAATGCATGAATAATGAAATGAATAATGAAACGGTAATTTAAGCATGGCAAGTTTCATGATGGTGCTCTACATTCTTGGCTATCTTTACTGTTTTCAATGTCTTGATAGAATTTGTATATCATATAAATACAGTACTCTGACAAATTTTATCTTGCTTCCTTTTTTATTAAAAAAAACCCTGAATGTAATCAGTGATTTTCAGAACACGTAGCTTGTAAATACAAGAATATTTATTCCAATTTCTGCATTTAAAAAAATTGCTGTAAAATAGTGGATGCTTAAAAACCGATAAAATATTTTTTGTTCTTAATAATATGAATAATTCTTATTATAGATGCATGAAGTAAGGACAGCAGTGGTATCATTACTTTGTTTTTCTAGGAGAAATAATATTTTGATAAAGAAAAAGAAGGAAAATAAAGATAAGAAAATAGGTCAATACACCTATACATCTCCATTTTGTTGACCACAATTTCTGACCACCTTAAAAACTCAATAATACATTCTTATCTTAGCATAAATGTGTAACTCATGTTGTCTTAGGTGAAATTTAAGCAGAAATGGAAGTCCTTTATTAAATATGAATGTGATAACTCACTGGCAAAACAAAACAAGTGCTTGATCAGGACTAATCAATGACAGTTTATGAGGACAGGAGTTACTGGTACATCACTCGATGTGTCAGCCATGACTAAAATGTTTGTAATGTCTGTAGTGCATTCTCTAAGACGAGTCTGTTTTAGGATTATAAGCTCAGTTAAATCTTCATAATGAGAAGCAAAATTACTTGATCTTTTACAAATCAAGATTCTCAAAGACTATTTGGCCAAATCTAAGCAGGCAAGAAATCCTGTTAAACTGTTGAAGCAAAATCCTAAATTATGCCTGTGTGGCCTCTTTTTCTCACTATTTAGAAATGAATTTAATGACTCATTAGATAGCCCATTGGCAGTTCTACCCTACTTGCAAAAGAAAAACACTACAAACATAAGAGGATTATATTATCATTAGGACTCCTGAATTAATAAGCTTAGGAGGAACCTGAATTACAATAGCAGAAGATGAGTTACGGTAGAATATTTTACATGGTACCTTGAGTCTAGTTTGGAATCTCTCCCTGCAGCTAATTTGGATGATGTCGTTTAGAAGACTCCCTTTTGTCACTAAAGCTAATTAGGAAAGGCTCAGTTTAGAAAAATTTAATACTGCTACTAATGAACAAAGATCAAACTATCTGGCAGCTGCTGCTGAGAATATCTTATTCAGTCAGCATTTATACTCCCCTTAAATTTTGCTGCTATCCAGTGTTGTGTAAGAGTGTATTTTCCCAAAAGTAACTATTTATAGTGACAGACAATACTAGGGCAAGGAAACAGTACTCAAAACAGGCAAGTGCTTTGCAGTGGCTGTAGAATGGCATTCAGTTACACATGGAGCTCTACAGGTTGTATTACCAGCTTTCCACAATTCCTTCCTGATGGATGAAAGAAAACTCAGAATGGATAAACATCCAGCCTGCATGGATGAATGGGGAAGGGATTGTGGGGATAAACAGATGTTCTGTCTTATGTGGGATTTTATGTTTGATCCTTCTAGGGCAATGGACAGGAAGTACTGTCTTGTCAGACAAGCAGTTTCCCATCATAGGCAGAAGATACTGAAATAACCTCCTGAATTTCTTATTTTAACTTGAGCAGAAGAGTCTCAGGAGTCGCAATGTTATTTAGATGATTTTAAAACATCTTACCTGAAAAAATAATGGAGACATCACTTCTCACTTGCACTATTTTGAAACTTGCAAAATATCATAACTGGACATCTGAACAGAAGATAAAATGTCTTTGGGTTCTTTAAAACATCAACAGAAACATGTTTTCTTTCACAAAAAATGTGGCAGAGACTAGGAAAATCATTTCAGAGAGTATAAATAGCAGCTGAAGTGTTACCATTTTAATACAAAATGGATTATTAATACTTTATCTGTGATTTAATGGTCACATCAGATCACATTACAGGACAAGTCCTTGCTTTGTAAGGAATTATTGCATATAATATGTGAATAAAATAAACATACAGTATTTTAGATACATCTTCATACTTGGATTTCTAGACATCAATATATGGCATGTTATGCATGTATTGTATATCTCAAAATTATAGTTGAATGAACTCATGGCAGGGAGACAGAAGGCAATATTTTAAAAACTAGTGGTCAAGTGTGTTTTTCTATAGTATAGTTCAACAATAATACTCCTAAACAAAAATATATTTGGTCTTTAGGTTTAGGTTAATATTAAAAGCAAAATTTTGAAAATCATCTACTGAATTGAAGACCCCATATTTCTTTTTTATACATAATTCACTGAAGACCTTATGTATTATTGAATTGCAATGAGATTTTAAATTCCATATAATTTATCAAATGTAAATTACATTTCAAACATGCATAAAGTCTTCTGGAAATTTTAACCATAAGTGTGGTATTTTGAAAATATCACCCAAAGTGATATGCCCAGTGGATGCAGGTTATTATTAGTGTTTTATAGGGTAGCTATACTCTGTCTTCTCATTGTTCATAGAATTGACAGTTTTAAGATTTCTACCACCAATTTGCACAAAATAAACTTTTACCACGTCAGCAAGCTTAATAAATCCTGTTAACTCATCCTCTAAAACAATCTTTAGCCATGCTTAGAATAGTAAAGAACTAAATAGTATACTTAGTATAATCATTAGAACTGAGGTGTCCAAACCCCTCAATTTTTTGTTTGTCTAGATAGTAATGAGCAGGAAAAGATGGAATTAGGTTGGCTGTCACAGCAGACACAAAATAACAGCAGCCCAATTTTAAAAGGAAAAAGAAAAAAAATAGCCAGTCCATCTTATTAATTAGATTTATCAACTTTTCCTTCAATGAACACAGATCCTGATGTATTGGGACTGAATTGTGTGATTTACAGTTATTCCTTGTGTAGAAGAAATACATGTATGTCAGCATCGTTAGGCATGAAATTTTGTCTCAAGACTGTGAATCATTCAGTGTTTTGTCACTTGACCTTGCTTTTCTGCCTGTTTGTGTATCTGAAACTGTGTGTTGATCTTGAGGTTATTTCAGCTGAAGTGAGCTTGCTGGGCTCCCTGTTGAGCTAGGCTGTTAGGCAAGACAGTTGCATGACATTTGCTTTAATTTGTTGACACTAAAAATCCCTGAGTTCAGCTCTGATGGAAGACAGATCATGTAATGCCCTTGTGTAGGACTTGGAGCATTCTTCACGTAGAGGCTTCAGACCAGAGAGCAGTGTTTTAATACTAGATTAACAAGAAGCTATAACATTTTGGTAGTCCTTGTTTTAATGGATATCTGAATTTTGCCTTGTGGCTTAACACATTTTACACACTCTACAAACAGTTGAAAAAATATTATTGCATTTTAAGGTTTCATTTCATTATTCAAAACACAGATTGCAGTAAGTTGCACATCTGAAAAAAAAGTGCTTATCATGCCTGTCTGCCCAAAAGGCATTAAACAATCTGGATTTATTTTTGCATGGCTAGCAGTTATATGAAAATAAAGAAATTAGAGCAGTACTTATAGACAATGAATACAATATTTCTGTCAGCATCTTATTATGTAGAAAAGATTAAATAAAGCTTATGGTATCTGAATTTTTTTCATTATTAGGTATTCCTAACAATCAACCTCTGCTTTTAATTCAAGAATTGATTCCTCAATCTCTGTTAAAAGTTTAATTTCTAGCAAAAAATATAAGATGCAGCTATTTTTGGTATGTTACTTATATATCTGTTTCATGAAAATGAAGAAATGCATGCCAGATAAAAATCCCTGCTACCACCTGTTCTCCAGGTACCAAATCCCCTGTGCTGGAAGACAGACAGGAGGCAGAATGAAGCCCCCAGAATCTGAGGGGAAATGCTCAGAACCTGCAGTACCACACAGACATGCACAAGTCTATGGGACCAGATGGAATCCACCCAAGGGTATCAAAGGAGGTGACAGAAGTGCTCCCAGAGGCACCCTCCATCATCTCCCTGCAGCCCTGGGTAGCTGGGGAAGTCACAGCTGACTGGAGGTTATCACACATGGGGTGTTTCTACAGAAAAGCCTGGAAGGAGGATACAGGGAACCACAGGCCTGTCAGTCCCAGTGCCAGGGAAGGTCACAAAACAGATCATCCTGTGTGCCAACATGCTGCACATACAGGACAGCCAGGGACTCAGGCCCAGCCAGCATGGCTTCTTCAAAGGCAGGTCCTGCTCAAACAACATCATCTCCCTCCATGACAAGGAGACCTGCTTAGTGGATGATGGAAAGACTATGGATGTTGCCTTCCTGGGCTTTAATAAAGCCTTTCACAATGTCTCCCACAGCCTTCTCCTGGAGAAACTGACTGCTCACGGCTTGGCTGGGTAAAAAAATGGGTGGCTGGGCCAGAAACTGGTGGTGAATGAAGTTAAGTTCAAATAGTGACTGCTCCTGAGGACTCAGTATTGGGGCCAGTCCTGTTTAACATTTTTGTCAATGATCTGGATGAGGGGATCAAGCACATCCTCAGTCAGTTTGCAGATGACACCAAGCTGGGTGGGAGTGTTGATCTGCTGGAGACCAGGAAGGCTCTGCAGAGGGATCTAGGCAGGCTGGATCGATGGGCCAAGGCCAATGGTATGAGATTTAACAAAGTCAAGTTCCAGATCCTGAACTTGGAAAAGAAACCCAAACTGGGCCATACTGAAAAAAATAATAAAAATATTGTGTGTCCCAGATCCACCAGTCCTCAGGGTGACTGTGCTCTTACAGCCATATTTTCATGGAGAAGAGACCCTTCAAAACCGCCCACCTCCTGTCCATGCTCTGACAGCCAACTTAATGCAATCAGCCAACTCACATGCATGGGAGAAAGCTTCAGGCTCTGCCCCAGAGACTGGCACTCAGAGGCCACCATGTGCCCCAACCTTAGGTGGCAGAGTCAGGGTAAAAGAGAGAAGACTGAAAATACAAAGAAACATGGGTGGAAAGCTAAATAGCCCTTCCTGTTATTTCTCCAAAAAGGAAAGCTGTGATAAAAATTAATTAACATAATGAAGGAAAAAGAAAGACCTGAAGGGAGGAAGCTGCCTGGGAAAAATAGGGTTTACTCTAGTTCTGAATGGCTTGCATGTCAAGAGCCTGGGGAAAATAGGGTACAGGGTAGGAAGCCCAGTTCCATTCAGGATACCTGCACCAGACTTCTTTGTCTAGAAGAGTTTAATGATTGCCCTTAAAAATCCTGCCTGGCTTGCTGGATGACTGGGAGATGCTCAGAAGTTATATATAGATCACCACTGCAACTTTCTAACATAGGATCTGAAGGAATTAAGAAGAATGACACAGTCTACAATGTTCCATATTTTTTTCTGTTAACTTGCCCTTCTGTATTTTTTATCCAGATAAAGAAATCCATAAGGTAACTCAGAGCCACTCATAGCAGCACATTTTATTAAGAAGACATGTGTTTACTGGGAATCTGTTACTTGCTTGTTTCATTTGTTTTTCCTTAATACTTTTAGGGTGATAATCTCATGAAAATGAAATCCACTGAATATATACAAATACTTGATGGCGAGCTTAAATATTTTGTGAACCTTACCTGCCTTTGCAGCATACAAAACATAGAGGAGTTGAACATGCTTTGTTGCAGGGCAGCAGTTGAATGAGAAATAGAATGGAATGATTTAAATCACAACCAAAAGAGCTCCTGCTAGCACCATTGTGTTGATGTGATGGATCTGGTCTGAAAACAAACAGGAAGTGGTAAACAAACAGAGTGATGCTCAAAATTGATAAATTTTTTCATAAAATGCTTTTTTTGGTCCTAAAATATCACATAGATGAGAAAATCTGTTAACACCCTCTGCAGAATGTTATCTGTAGTAATTTCTCCCACAGACACTTCAATGGTAAACATTTTAAAACTTCATTGTGTTAATGAGCAAAAATGAGCTTGCCTGTCACTTCAAAGCTAGTTGTGTGACATGGTGAAATAGCTGCAAAGAGAAAATAATATCTGTGATCCAAAAGCTGTACAGTTTTGGAGTTGTGACTTTACACATGTGGTAGAAAAGGTTTTTTAGAAAATGTACTTTAAACACTGCCTTGTCACAGCTTTCTTTTGAACTCCAGGTTTCAAATCCTCTCCTGGAATGAAGTTTGTAATTCACTGGGCTTAAGTCACACACTTTGACATGAATTACACTGTTCACTGAACTGGAGTAACTTCATAAATAATCCTTATTCCCTGGAGAGTCCAGTCTATTCATCATTCCCTTCGATGTTTTCTCCCATGCAGATTAGAATGCACAGATTACCAAAAAAAGGAGATGCAACCAATAAATGAATGCTAGCTCTTTGTAAAAGGTGATAACAGTAGCATTTCTTATGCTACAGACTGGAGAAGTCAAGCTGAATTATACATTACAAACACCTTACCAATTCTGCAGTGTCTGTGTTGAAGGCTATTATCTTCTGTCCTTTGGGAACTGCAACGAAGTAAAGACATGGAAGCTTAACAGAAAAAAAGAAGAAAAAGGAGTTTAAACTTTTTTTTGCCTAGAAGCAAATTTTAGTTTGTTATTCAGCTCAGCTCCACTGTGTTCCACTTTCAAAGTTTCACTAGCTGTTCCACTTAAAAAGCATATGATAGCATGGAAAATAAAGACTCCTTTAAAATAGTATTTCTTCAAAGGAACAGGTAAGGTCTCTGGACTTCTGCCTAACATGAAAGAAGACGGATTTCCCAAAATAGATTAGACAGTTTTCACTTAGATTTTCTTACTTCTATGAAATATAGTTCACCAAAGTTTACAGCTCTTTATGTTGACAAGCAGTAGTTATGTTTAGACCAAGAGGCTACTTGCTTTTTGACTCATATTTCAACATTAAGTAAATTCAGAACATGCTCCAGATCACTCTCTTTAAGAGCCTCATGTATGAGGGATTTTTCATGTACAGAGAATTTATAGATATTAACTTCCTTCCCAAGATACTTTAGGTAGATGTCATGCCTTTTTGCCCCTCTTTCCTTGGGGCAGTCATGATGTCTCATTGGCAAGCAGCAGTATCCCCCCAGAGATTCAGGCTCTAATGTGACTTGATCCACACTTTTAGCAGTCTGCACCATCTACTTGCTGAAATATCATTTGTGTGCTGGGCTCCACTGTCACTCTACACACTTTAACAGGATGTGCATTAGGAAGAGACATAAGCTTTGCTGAGTCTGATAGAATCAGTATTTAAAACCAAAATAACAGCCCAGTATTAAACATGAGAATTCCAGCCTGTGAGAGAAACAGTGATTATGATTTTTCTCTTGCAATTGAACAATTTTTTTCAAAAGCATCATAGAGGATTTTTCCATCTATCGATTGCACCATTTTTCTCAGTCTCAGAGCAGGAAATGTCAGAAGACAGCTTTGTCAGAGGAAAAGCATGTAGTTTTTCTGTTCATGAGTAAAGTCACATACTACTGTGTGTGTGAATATATTTATGACTGGGTTTTCTTGACGGCATAGCAATTGAAAAGGAAATATTATGCAAGTAAACTAGGGCACAGGGGTTTTGGTATGGACTAGAAAAAGAATTTACCTGTTTGTGTGGCTTGCTTCAGATCCTTTCACATCTGCACTTCTCTACATTCAGAAAGCAACATTTCAAAAAGAGAAAGTGCTCATTGCTCAGAACTCCTCTGGTCTAGTAAATAATAGAAACACTTTGAAAAAGCCTGTTCTGCACTAAACAGCAAATAAATCACATCTTTTCTGGAAATTCAATCTCTTCTTTAGTAGTCAGTTTGCATTTAGATGAGAATAGCTCAGAATTTCAAATCTGGATCATTCCATCAAGCCAAGCTTCTCTTATCAAGACAATGATTTTCATAACTTCGTAGAGAACAAGTTATAAAACTTCCATGTAAATATTAGATATTTTAACTTGTAATTATGCACAAAACAAAACAACAATGATAAAAGCCTAAACATAAATGACATTTACAACAGAACAGCTTGTATGCTTGTATGAGGATAACTTTTGCCACTTCACACTCCAGTGAAATAGTACCTTGATAAAATGGTTCACTGGAAACAGATGAGAGCTGTTGGGATAAAAATGCCTGTAGCAAGTTTAAGCAACATCCTATCTATCTCATCTAAACCTATGCCTGACAGCACAGAAAGTAAAATGGCTCTTATACTCTTTCAGTTGCTTATGACAGCACAGGTAACATATGTTTTTTGATTAACTTTTGGTGTGGTAGAAGCTGCTGGAAGCAAAGAATCTGCTATTTATTGCAGGCAAGGGAATGGGCACTTGAAAAAAGAAATATGATAAGGCAAATTTATTGTCTCTGACAGAACTTTCTCTAGGGTCTGTCTGAAAAACAAATGGAAGAAAAATATATATTGGCATTTCCATTTCTTAAGACCTGTGTTCAGATCTTGAATTTCTACCACAAATTTAGAGGATTAAGTATCAACAGAAGAAAAAAGTGAACCTGGAAACACAGACAGTGTCTTATATATGAAAATACAGGATGAAAACCGGACCTCTGTTACCTTAGGGAATATAATAAAACTTCTGCTTGATTAAAAACAATGCCCTAGTTTCCTCCCTCTCCCTTTTAATGGAAGATAAATATTTGAGAAAAACAATACTGATGAATTTTTTCAGTCTAAAAGCAGAAAAAAGCACCATCTCAAAAAAGTGTCTTCTTTTCATCTGTACCTTAAAGTTTATGAAAGTTAGCAGAGATTAATCAAAACCAATCATAAGCAAATCTGAAACAAGCTCAGTGGGGCATCGTCTAAAAAATTCATTTATTGTCAGGTTTTCTACCTCTTAGATTCACTTGGGTTTCCCTCCATTTTGCTGCAGCAGCTGTAAATAAAACGTGTCAAGCTCTGTTGTAAGCTGACCCTTTGAATCCTAGTTTTTGCTGACATCTTAAAAACACCAGCTGTTATACTTCTTTAAAGGATGAATATATTTTGAACATGCCAAGAAAGAGGTTATATAACATTTTGTCTTGACTGTAGCTGTAGTCTAGAAGTCATCCCTAAAACCAGCTCACTTCTCAGGTCAAATCTTTTACTCAAATACCTCCTACTAGAATCCATCTGAGATTTGCACATCAATTACATGTAATTGAAGAAAAAGAGAAGATATTTTGAACCAATCTAAACCACACCATGAATTAGTCCTCTGTATGAGTTTTACAAAACCACACCTAAAACTCTGTGTTCAGTCCTGGGTTTCATCAATATCCTACAATTTACAAGGACAAATTTCCTTTGATGCAAATTTTGTCACCTATTAAATACACACAGAGTGTACATATCTAGACAAACTCCTGACCTCTTGAAATTAAATTATCCTCTTCCAGTGCATCAGATTTAAACTGATTTTACAAATTGGGATAAGCTCAATTTATCCTAGTTTTTCAGATTAAATAATATTAAAATCCTCCCTTTTTGAAGTCACCTTTCTGAAGCCTTCCTGTTACAATGTCCTTGAGAGTACTATCAACATTTGTTTAGCTTTGGGACATTAGGAAACATTAAAGAAAGAAAAACAATGAAAACTTTACTTTGATATTTCCTGGCTTATTTCTTATTTTTTTTTTTCAATGATATATATTGCATTGGTACACCTATGATTGGATTATTATGGATTAAAGTCCTTATCCAGTGGCAATTTTTAACTGAGTTCTGCTTTAAATGCAATCAATTGTTTTGAATATAAACTCCATAAATTTACAAAAATGATACTGCTCAATCTAGTTCCAAATATCATTTAATGTCCAAATATAGATTACTTTGTTTTTACTTTGACAAAACTGAAATGAGTGTTATTTTTCCACTGAGATAAAGACTTGAATTGTTCTCCCCAGCATTTTTGCAAACCACATTTTGGTACAAGTATCTTGTCGTTTCAGGTCTGGCAAAAGAGTCTAAAAGCAGTTTGTAAAATTTCAGGACAAAACTAAAATCTCTAGGCAGAAGACAGTTTATCAAACTAGATATCACATGCATGTATAGATGCATGTATAGATCTTTTCTTAATACTTGTAAATTCATAGTTTTATTATAAAAGGTGAAATCTTGAGACAGTTTTCTAGGAGAAATGAAAACGGCTTCAAAGTGGTTATCTAAAAGTTCAGGTATTCTACAAGCAAATAAAATAGGTGAGAGCTGATCTCCCTACCTAAGAGTGAACAGAAAAGTTTTGGGATCTAAAATAGGAAAAGTACAGGTTTGGATTTTTATTTTTCTTTTTGCCTGATCGTTTTTTGTTTATGTAGAAAGCCACATTGAGCTTATTGCATAAGTAACAAACAATTTTTTGAAAAAGGATTTTTCAGGGATATTTCATTGAATTTCTTTCAACTTTTAACTGCATATATACTACAACATAATTTCAACTACTCCTGAGATCAGGAGCAATTAGGGAAACCCTTCAGTTCAGATAATATTTTCCAAAAAGCTGAAATGAAGTAAGTAGCATGGAAGAACTCTTATTGGTCACAAGCCATTAACAGAACCCTTTATACAGAATTCCCTGCACCCTGGGGCAACCCTGGATAGACACACAAACCAGGAATGAGAGGCTGGAAAGCAGCACCACAGGAAAGGGCCCTTGGGGTCCTGGTCTATGGCAAGTTGGACATGAGCCAGCAGTGCCCTGGCAGCCAGGAGGGACAACCCTGTCCTGGGGGGCATCAGGCACAGCATCACCAGCTGGGCAAGGGAGGGGATTGTCCTGCTCTGCTCTGCTCTGGGGCAGCCTCAGCTGTGTGCAGTTTGCACCACAACTGCAACATGTAAGAGTGTAAAGCTGCTAGATAATGTCCAAATGAGATAGTGAAGGGCCTTGATATGAAGTTGTATGAGGAGTGGCTGGGGTTGCTTGGTCTGTTCAGCCTGGAGGAGACTGAGGACAGACTTCACTGCAGTTACAACTTCCTTATGAGTGGAAGAGGAGGTGCAGGTACTGATCTCTTCTCTGGGGTGACAGTGACAGGGCTGAAGGAATGAAGTTATGCTGGGGAGATTTAAGTTGGATATTATAGAAAGGCTCTTTACCCAGGTATTTGGGCACTGAAGAGACTCCCCAGGGCAGTGGTCACAGCACCAGCATGACAGAGTTCAAGAAGTATTTGGACAATGTTCTCAGGCACAGGGTGTGACTCTTGGGGCATCCTGTGCAGGACCAGGGGTTGGACTAAATGATCTTTGTGGGTCCCTTCCAAGTCAGATTTTAAAAACATTAAAAATTAATTTTCTGCTCTCTGATGTATTTTATTTCTGACATCAGGTGAAAGACCTGCAGCAAAGATTCGTGTATCCTATGTGGACTTATGGAAAGACTTCACATCTCTCTGATATTTGATTTCTATTTTATGTGTTTGCTGATGTGGTAGCCTATCTTTTCTTAAATGTTCATCAAAATATGATAGATAACCTCCTGAACCATAGAAATATTCTGCACCATATTCCAAAATTTTACATGATTCAAAAACTTCAGTATTTACCAAAAGTCCTTGAATTCATTATATTTTTATTTATATAAAATTCTTAATTTCTTATAATAAGGGGGTTTTAAAAAATGTGGTTTATAATAAAAGTAAAATTCACTGTCAAAGAAATTTATCAGACAACTCATAATATAATAACCAGACAAAAACTTTCAAATATGTTAGATGTCATGTGTTAAAGTTGAAACCCATGAAAATCTAAATGGTTTTGAGGCAATCTTTCTAAAAAATAATTTCTTTCTAAATTATTATTTCTTCTTAGTGTTTTTAAACTTATTTTTTAAACCAGGGCCAGTTAACTAAATTGTAAAATTATACAATTGTAAAATCGTAAAGTCCTTTGGAAAAGCTTTGCAGTACAGCATAGATGATAAGCATTTGTAGTTTTTCAGTAAACTTAAGGTTAAATATTTCTACCAATTAATAAATATATTCAAGCTTACAAGTAATAGCTTGAGTTTAATAGCTATAAGTAATAGCTTCAGTTTTGTATAATTCAATACTCAAAATTCCTAATTTTATATGTTGGCAAACTCAGTGGGTCACAGAGACACATTATTTAAAAAGCTTAATTAAACTGGAAAAAATAGTAAGTGTTGGTAAGAGATGGGCATGCAGAGACATATTTTATTTCTGTATGACTTCTGTGGGTATCTGTGTGAGTGTATGTATGTGTAGGTGCCAGTGGACAGGCACACACCTACCCACTTCACATTAACATGGACTCTAGCTAGTCTTATTTATCAGCTTCTTCAGAAAAAGACTTTGCTCACACAAAAATTCCTTTTCTTCCCCTCAGAAGTTCCTTACTGTTTAGCTGAGACAGAAAAGTTTAAAATTTTTACCTAGAAATGCTAAAGTAAGTAGCTGATAATTTCAGAAAAAAAATAGTTCCAGAGAGATGACCAAGTCAACAAACCAACTCTGCTTTATGCTGGAGTCATTATGAGCCCACAGACATGTTCTATATGACTCCTAGGAAAAAAATCTAAGGCTGCTGCATTGTACAATGCACACCCAAACCAAATATTTTCTTTTTCATAGACAGCTGGAAAAAAAACATGTACTGTTCAGAATTTTTTTTTAACAGTTTTTGAGGCTGATGTACTGAAACATTTCTTTGAATTTATTCAATTTCCTGTGTGGTTCTGTATTAGGCTTTTCCCTTCTGGACATCTTGGGTTTGACTCCTTCTGCCAAAGGAGTCAGAATATCCTCCAGTTGGCAGGACTTCGTTTTTTTCATCCTTTCTACTCAAAAAAAGTTATTATTTATCTCTTCTCATTGTACTGAAAAGGTAAGCTAGCAAAAGCTTTTGTCTAGAAATGTTCTCTGAAAATTTGAGCTGGTCCCATTTTCTTAATGTGGATGGGAGTTATGCATTAACAGAGGGAAATGGAGAAAGATTAATTTATTCACTTTCCCATTAAATTTTGCCTTTCAAAGGAGGATAAGTATGCTTTAATTGGTGAAAAATAAAAGTAAAAATAAATCAATAAATACATAATTGATTTTGTTCATTTACTTCCATAATTTTTTTACTCAGTTATTTCTGGTAATTGTGTAGTTTAATGTAGTAAATGATTTGTAACAGATTGAAATCTTTTTTACTGGAGTACTCTGTTCTATTAAGGTAAGGTAGTATCTTCTTTGTCTAAAATATATCTGTAACAACAATACTACCTACATAAATGGATCTCAGTGACACACAGGTAGTTTCAAAAGTAAAATTCTTTTTCTCCTGTGAAACCAATGAGAATGCCATCACTAATGTTAACTAGTTTTCTGCATAGACACTAAGATGTCTAAACCTCTCAGTTTAGTCATTGGCTTCAACCAAGCTGGTTTCTTAGGATGGTCAAGTCTTCACCCTTGCTCTGCTGGGACTTTTCCTGTGTCTCATGGTTCCCTTGGGACAGTATTTCACCTTAGTTTTTTTCCCTTTTCCTTTTGATTCCCATTCTTGACTCTTTCAATATCTCTTTCTGCTACACCTGACACGCAGCTTTCAAGTTTTCACTTTTGACCAAATATTTTTTCTTGATGTAGTTTTGTTTTTTTTTTACTCTCTTATGTAACTTTCCTTGAAGTAAGGAAATGATACAAGGATTGCCTTTCAAACATGAATGAACCAGTATCAAACACTGTGTTGTCCAAAGCAGAGAAGTGAATTGATTTGGGGAAATTAAATATTGATACTGTGTTCTCAGGGCCAGCACAAAACTAGGCAATTTTGCAAATTTTGCATGGCCCTCTGAGAACTGGTGTGAAAAGATATTAAAGAAAAGTAGGACAAGTGGATACAAGAGAGAAGTCTTTAGCTGTCACACCAAGATTCTAACCTATGGTGTGCTAGTTTTGGTTGGGATATAGTTAATTTTCTTCACAGTAAATAGTAAGTAGTTGTGTTTTGGGTTTGTGCTGGAAACTGCATTGGTAATACAGTAGGGTGTTTTTGTTATTCCTGAGCAGGGCTTGCATAGAGCCAAGTCCTTTTCTGCTTATCACCCCAGCAGTGAGGGGACTGCAGGTGCACAAGAAGTTGGGAGTGGACACAGCTGGGACAGCTGACCCCAGGTGACCAAAGAAATATTTTATACCACATGAACAATGTATAAAGAGTGGTCAAAAAGGAGGAAGGGGAGAAGGTTCAAGTGATTGTGTTTGTCTTCCCAAGTGGCCTTTACGCATAACAGAGTCTTGCTTTCCTAGGGATGGCTGAACGTCTGCCTGCCCACTGAAAGTGGTGAATGAATTCCTTGGTTTTTTCCTTGCACATGAAGCTTCTTCTTTCCCTATTGAGCTATCTTTAGCTCAGCCCACTAGTTTTCTCACTTTCATTCTTCTGAATCTCTCCTAGTAGTACCGGGGAGGGGAATCAAGCATCTGCATGGAGCTCAGCTGCTGGCTGGGTTTGAAACACAGCACAAGTGAAAAGTTTTGCACAGCTCCATGGAACATAAAATGGTAAAGAGCACAATATATTTACTCAGCCAGAAATACAGACAACTTGATTCCATTTGAGTATGTGTAATTGTACCTGCATTAAACAAATGTGAAACTGTATGGGAATTTTATTTGGAGCTGGTCCTTGACATGAAACAAACCAAAGGAGTTCCCCTCATAACCTGCATAAATAACTAAATGGTACAAACTTCTGGGCCACTCATCAGTCAGAGAAGGTACTTCTATGGAAAAGATTTGGTTTTTTATGCATCATAAGGCTGAATGTTAATTTTTGTACTAGCAGTTCTTTTCTATTTTGCATTATGAAATAATAAGAAGCTAGAGAATACAATAAAAATGAATAAATAGTATTTACTTTTTTAAACTAATATACTAATGCTATTTTTAATTGTATTTTTAAGTTGGACACTAGCTTTTATATCAAAAAATGAAGAGCCTTTTACTTTACTGGTTATTTTTTCACACAAAAAAATTGTGGCCCCAACCCCTATTATATATTTGAAGAACACTTACATCATCCAAATATACCTCTCTACAGAATATTGAAATGTCATCCACCCTGTGTGTGTGTACATGAATGCAGAGAAAAGGACAGGTCATGAATCTCTTACAGTATAGACACTCTTGTTCCTAGGAAGGGACACATTGAAAAGTAGGCCCTAAGTTGATCACTCAAAGCCAGAAACTTGGAGCAGTCTAGCCAGTAGTGTGTGATGGTCAGCAACGCTGTTTTTCCTAACCTTTGTTTTGTGTCAAATTCAGAAGAATGTTTTCTATTTACAGTAGTGAATACATATTGTATTTATTTCCAAAGGAGGGCTGGTGTACAAAACAACTTTGCAATTTGTATCTACTAAAAAAAGGTTCATTGTCTTTCTTAAAGAGAGTATAATGAACCCACTTAATCAGCTCATTAATTTAGCATCAATGTTCACTTAACAATTTCAGAACAGAAAAGTTCTCTCCTATTCTTCTTCTCTATTCTAGCTTATACTTCCTTCTGTGAGCAAAACTCATTTGGATATTGATATTAAAGAGGCAATCAATTGCCACCATATCAATGACTGCAAATTTGGTTCTGCAGTCTAAAAAAAGCACTCTGAAGCAAATTCAGCATCTCATATGTGTTTTTCATTTAGAATAAACTGTATCGTTAAGAATATTAAATTGCTGAATTTCAAATTGCTCAAAGTCAAGATAACCTAAAAGAGGAAAAACACCCAAGCCAAACCAGAAACTAAAGCTATAAATATGTTTTATGCTTCATTTTCCCTAATTTAAATCTTCAGTGAAATATCAAACTTCTGAACTTTACTTATAAAACTGTTTATCAACCGTATTTTACCAGTTCTTGAGCCTTTTATTGTTATTTACATTTAAATGAGCATTCTGATCACTTACAAATACGTACCAGAGTATTATCTGTAGGTCAATTTGCAATATATTTTTTCGTTTTCTGTACTTTATAGTTCCTACATCTTTCTCCTTCCCAGACTTTCAATATTGTTTTCATTTTTAAAAGCCTTCTGTTTATTGCTTCCACTAATCTTTATATCTCTGCTTAACCTCATTGCCTGCTATTGCCCTTTTCTACATTTAGATTTAACCAGCATGTCAGTTACAGTCTCTCCAGAAGGTTTCTTACAAAAAAAAAAAAAAATCCACATTTACATGTTACTCATTGTACCACAGCTTTCCTCAAGTTACGTGTCCTGAAAAATCTATATTTCTCCTGTTTCTATAGGATATGTTGTCAATAGAAGTGGAGAAAAGATTTTGTTGTTATTTTTGAAAAATATTCCTCCCTTTAAAAAAACTCAAAAAACTCTTTGTACCTCCACGTTCCCTGTCACTTGTGATAGAGTTTGGAGAGAAAGACCAATCACAAATGGCAAATGCATTTAAGCCTGACACAAAGAGAAATGCCTGAAAGAAGTCTAGTCTAAAAGAATTTATTAAGGTATACAACCTGCATATGAGAGGATAGAAGTTATAAATGAATCCTTAAGTTTTGGAATAGAAGTTATTATGGCCATTTTTTCAGAGTTGTTTATTGTCAGATTTAAATTTTTTTTGTAGTTCTAGTGTGTCACACTTAGTGCAGTCTTCATTGCACTAAATGTGACACACTAGAACTCACTTCACTTTCAGCGAACTCATCTTGGTTATTATTATCTACACTTAAGGACAGGTTTTCCTTTTTAGCAGGCTCTTAAAGGAAGCCATTGTGGTTTATGTTGATCTTGAAATCTTGAGTCTACAACAAATATTGAGATCATCATTCTAGAGTGTCTCTTTGAATATTGTTCATTAACTTGTGTGGCATATTTTCAGACACACCCCATCCTTTTAGAACTTGACACTTTTTCTCATTGCTGTATCATGTAGTGGTGGCTCAACTTTATCATCCCATACTTCTGCAAAATGAACTTTAAAGCCTGGAGCTGTAAACTCCTACTGCCCTGATTTGACCATTTTCTCACTTGAATCACCATGCCTAATCTCAAAATTTTGACCTCCTTTATTTAGACATCCCCTTTACCTTGCTAGTGGTATGGCAAACCCACATCCTTAATTAAGTATCAATAATTTTATATTGTGTTTGTGTGGCCAGGATTTTGTTGTGGGGAGACTACAAGGGTGGTTGCTTTGCTTTGCTAAGAGCATCCCCTATGTCTGAGAGAGCCAATGCCAACCCAGGGTTCCAAGACAGACTCGCCAGTGTCGTAGGCTGAGCCCATTAGAAAATGCAGTAACACCTCTTTGAGAACTTATTTCAGAAGGATAAGAAGTTATTGTGCATAAGTAATTGTGGCCAGAGAAGACAGGAGTGAGAATATGTGAAAGCAACAACTCTGCACATACCAAGGTAAGTGGAGAAGGAGGAGAAGAAGGTGGTCCAGCTGCTGGAGCTGAGATTGCCCTGCAGCCTACAGTGCAGACCATGGTGAGGCAGGATGTACCCCTGCAGCACATTGGAGTTCATGGGAAGCAGAAATCCACCTGCAGGAGTCCCACGCCAGAGAAGGTGGATTCCTGAAGCAGGAAGTGTCCTACAGGAGAATTTCCTGTCCTTTGCCACCCAGTGGAGCAGGCAAAGGACTCCTCTTCCTTAGGAGGAAGCAGCAGCAGAAACAACATGCAAAGAACTGACTGTAACCAGCATTGCCCTGTGGTGCTGGCAGGGAGAAGATAGACAATTGGGAATTAAGTTAGGCTTGGGAAGGAGGGAGGAGTGGGGAGAAAGTGTTTTTAGATGTATTTCCCATAATCTCTTTCTGATTTTGATTTATTTTGCTAAATTCAGCTAATTTCTCTAAGTCTGTTATGCCCATGATGGCAATTGGTGAGTGGTTTCTCCCTGCCCTTATCTCAACTCATGACTCTTTTGTTGTTTTCTTTTCCCTGTCCAGCTGGCGAGGGGAGTGATAGAATAGCTTTAGTGGGCACCTGGCATTCACCACAAATTTACTCGTTTATGGTATCTTGAATGTTTTCAAATTAGTACAAAGGAAGAACATTTTCTATTGATGATGCTGGAAGTGATGCTGGAATATATCAGTCAGTAGCAAAAATTTTGTATTCAATATAAAATATGGTTCTCATTTCTCTGGATGTAAAAACTTCTCAAAAAGCCAAACTCATGGGACTCTACTGAAAAAATAAGTGGAAAATTACATTTGGACTGGAGGACACGGGCCAGTTCCTTGGGAGACAGAGGTAGTCATCTCCCAAAGTGCAGAAAGAGTACTATGAGCAGATGGTGTTATAGCTGCATTTGGGTAATAAAGCATGGAGTTGCATAACCCTTTTTTATTCTTATGCTTTAAACTAACATTTCCCCTCTCCTTGTGAATCATCCCACTTGAAACTCTCTTGACCCCCTGCATTTCATGAATGATTTTCTGTCTTGCTTCCCTCAGCCTGCCTCATTTTTTTAATTTTCTCAGTCTACTTACTTGAGTTCTTTCATTAGACAATCAAGAAAAAAAACCAATCCTTTAGAGGGATTAGTAATAAGTCTTAAGGTTGTGTCAAGCAAGCTTATGGTAAAAGGATTTCTTAAACATACCATGCATTAGTGAAAGTGATTGGCTAAAAAGGTATGCACTCTTTATCTGTTGCCTGGTTCTTCACTGCCTGCACCTCCTCAGCCAGCAAGCAGAATTGTTTTTCTGGCATCAACAGAGTACACTGTTAAAAATGTGAGAGTTCCAGCTAAGGATCACTAGTGCAATTTTATTTTACCTACTTTTGAGAGGTTTTGTCTTACCAAAGTACCATGTTCCTACAGGTGCTGTTGTGGCAGTCTTTGTTCATGTCAGTGCGTACTTGCTTATTTCTAATCCCTGCTTATAACTCTAAGGCACATGGAAGCTAAGTTTATATACCATGTCAGTAACCACATATTCATTTTCAAATGCATTGTACTTACAACTGACTCCCCTGATTTTTGAAATCATTCAACAATTGTGAACAGTTTTCAGTTAAACAGCAAAAATCCAAAGACGCAGAATTAAGGTTCAGTTTCTGACATGTGTAATGAATCTCCCAGAACACAGCTACTCTACTTTTTTGTCTTGAGAGTGTTCACACCTAGCACAAAGTGCATATCATGATAAATACCTCACAACCTTGGATAATTTCTGCCTTTCAGCAAGCAGTTCTAGCCAGGGTGCCCAGATCTGACTTTTGAAAGGGAAGAACATGTTTATTATGACTACCAGTCACTCTGATTGGAGCAAGGGACAAACTGACAGCAGCAGGGTCGAGATTACCAGCAACTTGCATAAACAGATGATGTTTTTCTCTCTCTTTGTCTTTTCACACTGCTGAGGAGAAGAAACAAACAAACGTTTTCCAGCTGTGACATTTGCTATTTTAAAGTACAAAGTCTGTTTTGACTTTTTTATTCATCCAAAATGACTTCATAGACAGTGGAAAGTTTAGATTTAAAATATCTGATCTACTTAGTCAGATAAATACAAGCAATTAACAGGATGAAATAAAAGTTTAACTTTCTGCATCAAAATCTTCCTGCATCTATCCCTTTCTTTAAATATCTGCAAGTCAATCATTGGGTGAGGATTTTACCATTAGAAAGAAATTATGCTTTCAAATATAAGGAATAATGAAAGTAGAGGCACATCCTCAACACAACTACAGATGATCCTTCCCAGTGATGCCACATACAATTACCAGGTAAGACTGGCCCCCAGTTCTGCTCATGCATATGTAAACAGAACCTTGAGCTTTCAAGACCCCATTAAAACCTTTTAACTACTTTAAGCAGAACTTCAAAGGGGACACTTAATAGTCAGCAAAGAACTGTGAAATTTGTTATAATTGAAAGGAGCATCCCTACATGTCTGAAAAAAAGATTAAATTGTGAATAAAGCTTGTTACATAGATGGGGAGAAGACAGAAGAGGAAGGACAGGATTGAAGATTTGAAACAGAAACCATAAACAGAAAACATAAGAAAGACCATGAAAACAGAGTCAACAAACCTAAACCAGTCCATCTGGACCTATTCTATTAAGAATTAATCACAGAGAAATCTGAAAGGGAGAGGAAGAAAGAGACAAAGCTATAAATTCCTGGTTTGGGTATCTTCTGGGGCTATTGTGGACTAAGATTAACTTAACAGCTAAGCCTCAGTGGTGTCCTGACATCTTGGCTTTTACAAGTCATTTTAGATTTGAGAAGTTCCCCATTAAACACTGCATCTTTTTACAATGTGACAATTATTTTCTATGAGAACCCTTCTTATCATGCAATTCATTACCTGCTTTAGGTATAAATCTAGATGGGGAGAAGATGATAAGTAAAAACCATAGTCCAATGGGTCCTTACTCAGTTCTGTAAAGGGAACACAGCAAGCTTTGCAGTATTGTTTTTGCAGTTGCTGAAAGAATTCCCTCATGTTGCTGGAGATGAACTGTAGAAACCACTGCAGCAAAAGATTCTTCAGCTTTATGTGGTTAGTCACAGTTCTGAACTACATTTAACTGAGGTTTGTTTTCATTATCTGTGAAGGATTTCTTGCTTCCAGAAGAGAAGTTGCATTGAAATGAGACAGGTATCTGAAACAGATGATTGACATTAATTACATTAACTGTCACAGTACTATGGCTGTTTCTGGTATGAATTCTAGTCTAAGCCTCAAAATTAATATAAATTTGTGTTTAGAGAGAGTTTAAAGTCACAGCCTCATCGATGCATAACAAGAACATCTGAACAATAGGAGATACTGATTAGGATAAACATTTTTGTCCCTTGTGAGACTATAAATAAAAGTTCAACTGTGGCCTTGTGATCAAATGATTTATTCATCTCTATTATATTATTTAGATCATTGAGAATTGTGTTACTTTAATTATTGAGAAATGGAAGGATTTTGTGAGGGAATAGGGAATCTTTTTAAAAGTCCTTAATGTACAGGCTGATGGGAATCGCTTCCTAAGTGGAAATAGGAGCTCCCATTCACAAAAGTAAATGCTGCCACTGCAGCATCTCAGGTGAAATTCTTTCTAGAATGCTTCAGTTCTAGTGAAAAGCCAGGAGTTTCTTGACTTTTTGTTTTGAGTGCAAAAATGTTTACGCAGTTCTTCTACTCTGCAAGAAACTTCACTCAGACAAAATAACAGAAAATGTTGACTTAAGAAACAGACTGTCACATCTGAAGTTGCTTTTTAAAAGCTTGCCAGAGGTGACCAACTTCATCTTATTCAGAAAGTCAAATACTGCAGAGACATTTGGCTGCTGCCAGTTTAACATAGCACCACCCTATACACATTAATCTTCTAAACATATATTTCTTTTTGAACTCATTGCTCTGAAAAATCATCTTGTATTCTTTCTATCAGTATCAAAATAGACCACAAATCTTCTGATGATATATATGTATTTTTAAAATTGTGAATCTGAAAGATTTACAATTAATTATTTATATTTATAAATATAAATATAAAATACATTTATAAATATCTTAAAGAGATATATTAGATCCAGGTAATAGTTATTTCAACCGGCCTTCTATTTTTCGTGTGCTTCATAGAATATTCCTAAGTTGGAAGAAGCTAGCTGCATTAACTCCTGTGACACAGAAGAGGCAAAAAACAGCTAGGAGGTACCTAAGGAACTATACCTGTAAATCTAATTGATTACTTATCTGACTACTTTTCCGTGACTTAAATACAGTAAAATGTTGAAGACTATTTATTTACACCTATACGACTAAACGTTCAAAAATGTGGTTCTTTGCGAGTTGTTTGATGGCAAGCTGCTCAGTCTTGCTTTGAGAACTGAGTTATTCTGAACACCCCAAGAAAAATAAATGTAATAATGAAAAAAATGGAAAATCAGGCAAAGGAAAGTGAAAAATTGACATATTTTACCTCCAGCCTAACTAATAACCCCCATCAGGAACAAACAGGAATAAATGCATCCGTGCCAAATAAGCAACCTTGAGTGTCAGCACTAATGATTTTCTCTAGTTACTTCAAGGCACCCCTGTTATTTAGAGTAAAATAGGTAACTGGAGAGGTCCAAAGAACTTCTGGGTATTGCCATATCACAATTCTCTCAAGAATTTCAATTCCCTCATTAAAACAATGTCATTACCATGACCTGATTGACATTTCTCTAACAATGCACAGCAGAGAGGATCATGTTATCCAAGTCCACCTCAGCTTTTTCCAGATCATTAGCTGAGAAAGGCAGTTTTGAAAGCAAACAGAATTCTAAGAGAATGCTTAAAGAAAATGAAGAAATTATTATTACACAAAGTTAACTTTATGAGGTAATGTGAAAAAGAGCAGCATCAGAGGCTGTTAAAGGTGCAGCACATCTCAAAATTCACTGTATGTATACTTCAGGGTCAGAACCAGTGCTGAAGTTTATATGCTGGGCTTTCTTATGCACATAAGTAGCATTTGGAACGAATATGAGGCCACCCATGTTTTTTCATGGAAGAATTTTCCATGAATTCTTCTGTAGGGCAAAGCTAGCGCATTTACTCAGACTCCTACGTAAATTGTCCCAGGATCCTAATTTGACGTGTTCCAGTGGAAAGTGATTAGGGTCAGAGGACTTAAGCTGTATTCTAACACATATTAGATTTAAATAATCCTGTCTCATCTCTTCTGGCTCCTATCCAGATTATTTTAACATGTTTTGCTGAGTGAGTTGGTTTGTAAGGTTTAACCAAGTTTTAACAGCAGCTAGTGACATTTCACTAGCAAGCAGGTGAGTCCCAAAAATCCAGGCTGCAAAGTGCATCAATGTTCAATTTTTGTAAGGTTTCACAGGAGAATGAATTTCTCAGAGGAAACTAAGGAACCATGGTTTGCCAGACTAGATATCTCAGTCGTTCAAACTGTATATATGTCTGGGTTGCTGCATCTCCATGTAGAAGCTTGAAATATATCTTTTATTTACTGTGCACCAGCTATTAATGGTAGCTAGTGCTAAGTGAGAAAATTGCAAAAAGCTTACTGAAAAAGTCACCACATGAGTACTGCAGTCTGATTTCTTTTTTAATTTTTAGCACCAGACTGACAGGATGTGCCAGGGCTCCTTATCTAGTCTTTGAGGACTCCCCAGAAAATATGAAGGAAAGCTTTTGCTTCTCTTTCTTACACCCTCATTTCTCTATCCATATGCTGCTACCCAACTTGGAAGCAGTGCATAAATGTATTTTGAGGGAAATTATAGGTTAATTAGGTTAGAAAAAGATAAACTAGAAGAATGCATGAACACAAGAATGTGTGGACAGACCACATGAGCATAATCTGTTTTATATTATCAGCTTAACTCTATAAACTTCAGCAATGCATTTTAATTGGAACTCTGAAAATACTCGATTTTATTTTTCCCCTTTATTTTTTCACAAGTCTTCATTCTTGTGACAATAGATTATAATGCAATTTTAAAATTATTTTTTTAAGCTCATCCTAGGCCATTTCACCTGAATGAGCCTGCAAACCATTGAAAACCCTTGTTCAGAATTTAACAATGAGACAGAAACTTAAGCAGCATTTCACAGGGTTGCTCCTTGACTTAGAAGATGGCCTTTGGTTTGGACACTGTATGTTCATATCACCTCCAGGTATTACAACTGGTTTTACTGAATCTTATTCCAGAGTCCATGGGGAACACTATCTATTTTTTAACATGGTATTATGCAGAAATAATAACTTTAGAAGAAGGTGAAATATTTCTTTATTCCAATGGAAAATGGGATGTAAATATACACAATACAGCAGAATTTTTATATCAATATAAGAAACTCCAGACCACATCAGAGACTGAAAAACTGACTGAGCACAGGCTGGTGAAAGGCAGACCAGATTGGAGTAATGCACTTTCAAGGACCTGAACTGGCTGCTAAGGTCTGCTGGCATAACACACCATCATAAGAAGAGGTCAGAGGAAGACATGTTTTGTGTTGAGTTCAATCTTTAAACACAGCTTCTATAGTCATGGTGTTAGGTAGGAAACTGGCAAAATGCAATCTCTGTTGCTGTAAGCATTGAAAACTAAAACAAAGGAGTTCTAGACTCCCGATTCTATTCTGAAAACCTCTTTATTGTTCCACATAGCATGCAATAAATCAAGTTTAAGGATAATCAGATCCATGTACATGTTAATACAAATGTCTGGAGTTAAACACCCTGCTTATTACCAGAAATTTGTCAGCAACACCTAACTTTAGGTGGGACTGTTTTCAGTACAAGCGGTTGTCTTGACAAATCAAGATAAGAGTTTCAGGACTGTTTTCTTGTAACACTAACAAGGTTATTTATGTAGAGGGAAAAGAGATATATTAAGAAGGAAACCTGAGTACAGACTTTGTGAGCAAAGTTGATCCTTTTGGCTGAGCTATTATATCAAGCTGCATTGGGACAAAAGGGAATTCATGAGGTTATGCTTCTTTGCATCTGTAAATAAATAGATATTACAAAATATGTTTAGTGCTTTTAAAATATGATTCAGCAAAGGAAAAGAGCAGCGTGGTGAGATAAAAAGATGATTTATCCCATGGCCACAGTGCTTCAAATTGACCGGAGAAAGTAATCTAATCAGACTTTATTAAACTGATTCTGCAGTACATCCTCGATGCCCAGAAGCATTGTCTGAGCTGGTCTGCAGTCTAATCCTGCTTTGGGATGCTTGCCAACTATTTAGCCTTTTCAAAGCAGAAACACAGACACATACGATTTAATTATTGCAAACTGTTTTAATTAGAAAAAAAACGTGAACTTTTGATGATTCCTAACTTCTGAGAGAAACTACATCCATGACAGAAGTATTTAAATAACTCTGAACAAACACATCTGTTTTACTCAGAGCAAGCCATAGCAGATATTGTGGCTCACAAACCAGCCTAAAGAGCTGCTGCCAGGTTATATAATCTTTGAGCACTCATCTAAGGCATCCCTGAAGGCAAGTGCAGAGGGGAGAAGTGTTAAGGGGTTGCTTTTGCTTCAGCCATTTCTCCCATTGCGTGACAATCCCTGCCCCGCGAGCTGACAATATTGATGGAGGCAGTTCCAGATCCATACTGAAAAGGAAGCTCCATTTGTGTGACAGAGAGGTCCCCACAGATCATCAAAAGAAACATGCTCAAAAAGTAAGGGCAGGATGTTGCTAGTCCTCTCTTGCACATGCAGATGTCTAAGTTTCCTGTCCTTATCCCTTATTAACAAAGTTAATTATCAATAAGTTCCCACATTTTGTAATAAAAAGATAACATGGAGAGATCCTATTTTTTTCACAGAGCTGAAGGATAATTTTCTTCATATCAGCTGGTAGGTTGCTATTTTTCACATTTGTGAACAAAACAGTATGGATAACCCAGCAGTTATTATTGTATTGCTGAGCAGTGCTTACACAGCATCAAGCTCTTCTCGGTGCTGCCAAAAAATTGGACAAGGGGCAATGGGCAGAAGCTGATGCACAGGAAGTTCCTGAATGTGAGGAAGAACTTCCTTACTGTGTGAGTGACCGAGCACTGGAACAGATGGTCCTGAGACAGTGTGGAGTCTCCCTCACTGGAGATATTAAATAACTGTCTGGATAAATCCTGTGCCACATGCTTTAGGATGGCCCTGCTTGAGCAGGGAGGTTGGAGCAGATGACCACTGTGGTCCCTTCCAACCTGACCCATTCCGAGATTCTGTGATTTCTTACCCTCAGCCTAACAGCAATCAGGCTGGGGGCACACAAGAAAGTGGGGACACAGCAGTGACAGCTGTCCCCAGTTGATCAAAGGCATATTCCATGCCACATGATTTTATTTTCAGTAATAAAAAGCTAGGGAAAGAAGAAGGAAGGGTGGGAGACATATTTGGAGTTAGAGCGTTTGTCTTCCCAAGTTACTCTTAGGCATGATGGAGCCCTTCTTTCTTGGAAATGGCTGAACAGCTGACTACCAGTGAATGAATTCTTTACTTTGCTTGCATAAACAGAATTTGTTCCCTTTCCATATGACAGTGTTCCCATCTCAACTCCCTGGTGTTCTCCCTTTTCCAATTCTCCCCTCTATCCCACTGGAGTGAATGAGCAAGAGACTCTACGTGGTGGAGCTGCTGGTCAGGATTAACCCACAACACTTGGACACTGGACCTTTTACTACTTTACTGAGGATGGTGCAACTGTGATCTGTACTGTCTACCCTGATACAAGAATAACATAGCACATTTTAAGTTAAAAATCTAAGAAAAACCCAACTTGCTGATCACACCCTTCAAGAAAGTGCTCTCTATTTTGCCTGCAGTAATGCTACAGTGCAATATTGCAAGTCCCACTTAATTAATCAGTTCTGTATTCTTTAATCTACCAACTTACATTATTCTTCCTGTTATCTCCCTCATCTGTGGGTTCTCTCACCCCACACTCTGCAACACCATCTGCTGTGTTTCCCACTTGATGAATGCTTCTGGAGAAAGTTTATGTTTCTCCCTCTCTCTCCTGGTCAATCAGTGTGTGCAATTCTTTGGATATGTGGAATTAAATATGTAATATTATATTCTATATATTATATACTTATATATCCACCTTCTGTTTGTTCATGACCTTCTGCCCTTCAAGAAACAAGTCTGTCACTCTTGCAGAGCTGCCAAAGTCTATCAGGTCTCAAATAATGAGTTCTCATTGCCTTTCTTTCTTATCTCAGTGATTGAGTTTTTGTTAGATATGGATATACAGAAACATTCAAATCTTGATTTTTCAGGGCACATATGATGCAGAACTCTATGAAAAGATTTTCTACATATTACCATGAGCTTTCTGGTAAGGCTGTACTGCAATGCAAAAGACAGTGCATAAATAAAAAAACCTAGCAAAATTCAGAATAACTGGAGGAATTGGGATCAACAGGAAGACACGTGTTCTTTCTTTCCTCAGTGCCACAATGAAGTACTGAGTACCAGAAAGATTCTACATGATGAGAAATGAAAAGCAAAATAAGATGCAAAGTAGGATTCACACTATAGCATTAATATCTAAAACTCAGATACCTTGAACAACAGTAAAGGCTTTCTAGAATTGTTTAGTTTTCCTGAGTTTTTCTACAATTTCACATCTTATTCTTTCTTTGTGATTTCTCTTCATACCTGTCAGAAAGAAGTTCCAGATTTTTCTCTCCCTTTTGAAATGGTGTCAAAATGCTAGTATTCCCCTTAATCTGGCCTTCCTAAGACACATCTCCATTCCCAGTCATGTATACCTAAATAATCCTCTTTTCTAATAATATTAGAACTAATATTATTCCACTTTCCATTCTAGCTTAATTCAGTCACATTTTTCTGTCCACTTCTCATCTCTTTTCATGTAGGAGGCTCTTTCTATATTCTAATTTTCTTTACAAATATCTTCATTTACCCAACTAGTTCTTTCTGTTGCTCCAGAAAAAAAAAAAAAAAAATACAACTTAGTGTTGCCTTATATTAGTGAAAATCCTGTCTTTAGTCACAGCAATAGTTTTGGGATAAATAGGGTTGTGATACTGTCCCTTGCATGAACCTTGTTAGCCATGCAAAAAGAACATGTGTCTGTTCAGATGTGATGAGAGAGGAAATCCTACATTGAATCAGCTGGCCTTAATAATTCCCATCTATCCTAATCCTTGTGCTGGCAATATCTGAATTCCCAGAAGAGTGCAGCATTATGGATTGTCTCAGTCCTCCCACTCATGCACGAAATGGGTTGGAAACATTTTTCTCTGGAGTTCCAGCAGCTGCAGTGCTCTAGAAGATGAGTCATGGGTAGCAGTGAAGAGAGGACAATAGCAACAATGCATGCTTCCCAGTAAATCTTGAAAAAATGCTGGTTTTGGCCTGTAAAATTCTTACTTGGATCTGATTCCATCAAAAAAATTTGGCCAATGACAATGGGCTTTAACCATGGTCAATGATGCCCATCGTTTCAGTCCTATCTAATCTGTTTTGAAGAGCTTTGCAAACCTTTTACTCTCCACGTGCCTGCAAATCACATGGATTATAAAAGCTTGATCCTGAATGAAGCATCGCTGAAGAAAAAATAAAAATAAGCAAAGAATGTCATGTTCTCCAAATTTTTTGTAATTACTGACTATATTATATGCCTTTCAAGAATAAAGCATTAAAAGGCAGGTTTAGGACATTGTCAGTGAGCACTAGAGATTAGCTGCCAGGTTTTAGCTGCTCTCTGACCTTTCCAACTGCAAGCCTTGCAAACTCCACATTTCTAACCCATTTCTTTAAAATTCCTATGGTTTTTTATGTGTAGTGCTAATCCAGTTATTTTGTTTACTTTTCTTGTATGATGGCCTTCCATTTGGAAGGCTGCCTGAGGAAAGGCGCCTAGAGGAAAAGAGGGAAACCAGACAGCTATAAAAATATCTTGCAGTCTTTTCCCAGCATAAAATGTATGAGGATGATGGCAACTCTCCCGCCTTTTCTTGCTGGAGCTGTGTACAGTAGAGAGACCACATCGGTATTGCCCTGGTGTGATCTTTTGTAAGATGCAGATAGTGCCATGCTGGGATATTTACAGAACTGTGTGCTGTGTTTAGTTGCAGATCTGCTCACAGCAGCAAATCTATTCCTGGCCTTGCAGAGTGGAATTCTGCCTACTCACTCTTTCCTCTCCCCGCATTGTCTTCCTCTTGTCATGTATTTTACATTTAGACTTCTGATGTTAAGTAGAGCTGAGACAAAAAAGAACTTTGAGTCTGAGTGCTTTCAGATTTATGAGTATGGGATAGATTTGAATTCCCCCATTAGAAGTAACCCTTCCTTCTGATCTTAGGGTTGGGTGGTGTCCAGAACCATATGGGACCTATTTTCGAGCTGTATTAGCATGCAGCCAATAACTCACAGCCAATCTGAAGAAACCTAAAACAAGCTGACAGAAATAGTATAATAAGTAGAAAAATACTAAAATATTCACACCAAAGAGGGTAGAAACCTCTCAAACTTCTATCACTTTGATCTTTGTAGTTTTTACAAGAAAAACTGAAAACTAATTCTACTTTCTTTTCCATAGCAACACATTTCATCTGCTGAAAATTAAGTGAAATTTCTAAGCTAGTTTTCAATCTCTGGGGAAGAGAAAGGGGTGGACAATTATTTCTGCAATTCTCAAGCAACCAATTCTTTTAAGTGGAATGAATGGCTCACCAGAGGCTCCTTTCTCTCTCCTTTAACTGCAGTCCAGACATACGATGTTTACATGTCTCAGTATTTTTATATAACCCAATGTTCTTAGCCTTTGTATCTTTTATAAGCAAAAAACATGAAGCAGGGTACCATTAAGAAGCCCATTTTGTAGCTATTCCAAGGGCCATGTTTTTTGCATGACTTTACCAGGAGAGGTTAAAGCGGAGATCAATTTTAGATTTTTCTAAATTAATTTGGTTTTTTTAGATTTTTCATGATTCCCTTAAAAATAGAGAGGAAAAATTTGCAAAATCTGTGAATAAATGGGGATTGGCTGAACACTACTAATTAAAAATGAAAATAGCATGCTAACATATTTTTAGACACTGTTTCTGCAAGTATCAAAATACCCTCTTTTAAAAGAATCATTGCACCAAGCCTTTTGACTCATGTAAAACTACTGCTTTCTTTGTAGAAATGGAAGGAAGAAATTTAAAGTAACATGAAGAGAGAAAAATAGAATCCATTCTTCCCACTCTTATGGCTGTGTTTTTAGCATATTATCATTCTTCTCCCTCACCAAATCAGCAAATTAACAGACATTAATCCCCAAAGCAGTAATGCCTTTACTGTAACACTCACTAAAGGTGTATTTGGGCCTCCCCAGTAAAGAAGAAAAACTGAATTAACACAGCACTTCAGATACTGGGAAAGGTTGGGCACCTTTTTTCCCAGCATCAAAACCATTCCTAAAATGCCTGTAGTAGGAATCAGTATCCCCATTAGTATTTCAGCACAACTGAAGAAACTGAAGAGAGTAACCAGTAGTTTGCCAAGCAGCCAGCTTTTAGCTATGAAGAGCTTTGGTTACCAAATTCCCCTCTTCCATGAGGTATGAGGATACAAGACATTTGTGTAATGTGAGCACTGTCTCTCTCTGCATCACATGGATGGCTGAGCCCATCAGCACTCAGACAAGAGTGTATGCAGCTGGGGAAAACTGAGCCTGGACATTTCAATCCTTGGAGGCATTAGAATGAGAAATTTTTAACTTCTACAGTTCGTCCGAGGACTGTGAATCTTTTTTACTTGGGACATTTAAATCCTCAGATGTGCAGTCTATAATCTATCATCAGATAGCTTGTCAGTCAATGTTTATGCCCAGTTTCTGATGTAGAAGTGGGAAGAAGACATGTATTTGTCAAAATTTTAAAAATTTCAACAGCATCTATGTAATATTAGACATTTGTATAGGTCTTTATACAGTTAGACCCAGGGTAAGATGTAGTTTGTTTTTGAGTATCTACTGAATGTATCAAACCCCCAAAATCCTCTAGACTAACATGACAACTTAGAAATCACTGCTTCCTTCTTTGCATTCACTAACCAGAGACTGATCTTCAGCTTTTCATAGTATTCTGCTTTGTGATTCTATTTATCACTGTAAGTTAAGACACACAATCTCCCTGCCACAGCACTGTGATTAATTGTCTAGCTAGACTCAGCACAGTTCATCTCACTATTCCAGTCATAAGACAACTGTTACCCTCCACCTAAGAATTGTGGTCCAAAAGCTGTGGATCCCTTCTCCTTGAAACACCTTTCTTTCAGGATGATACAATATTTGAACTGGCTACTTAAAAAAAAAATGTTTGTACCATACTTCTTTTTACAACACATAACCCCAAAGTTCAGCAGGCTTGGTACGGTACCATCCTAGAAATTACACAAGAACAGAAAACTTCCTGAAATACTTTGAATAGCTTGCAAGTGATGTTGTCCAGTAGTCAATAACTGTCACATGGTATTCTGATTGTCTTGAAGATACTGGAGGCAGAACTAGTGCTTTATGCTTTCAAATGTATGACCAAACATTTGCTAATTATGAAATCTTGACAAATCAGGGAAAGCACAATGAAAATTTTGTTCTATATTTCAAGTGTCCATCAGCTTTCATGGTTATTAAGGAGTATTTATCACCCATGAACTGCAAACAGTGAAGTAAATCATACTTAGCCTATTTATTTACCTCATACTTTTGTTTCAAAACAGCAGAAATAGAGTTCAGCCAGGCATAACTTTCTGAATTGTATATTTTGTTTACATGTATGCATTGAATAACACCCTGCTTCCTGGTATCAGCAGTTGTTATCAGACTCCCTTATGCACTGTCAGAATAAATAAATTTTTTAAAGCACTGATAATTTAGCTATCAGTATCTGAAGGTATTGATTCTGTTCTCATGTCTGCTACATAAGTGGATGGCCAATTATTTCAATTTTCAAAATTTCTATTAAAAAGAATACTTATAAGTCTGGCAAGGTGAAACGAAAGTGTGACAAAGAAGTTACATAAAAACTAGTAGGTTTTTGACTAAAAAAAATTGCATATGAGGGGTGTATTATAATGTGGGTAAAGAATTGAATATCGTGTCAACATCATGATATTTCCAGAAGTGTTCATGATACAAATCAATAAAATATCCTTTGAGCACTCATGTCACATAAGATTGCATGCCTTTATGTACACAATAATTCAGTGTACTGAGATTCTGTTCCATTGTTTGGCTGCACTTACATGGCAGCTTGACTGGCTCCTTCTGCAGCTTCAGTTTCCAGGCACACAGACTGTGGAAAACTTGGGACTGCACTGCAGCAGTTTTCTTTCTTGACCATTCAAGGTTCCTTTTACAGGAAAGGAGGCTGTGGGAGGCATAAAGGTATCATTCATACAGAGCCATCTGCCCTATAGCTGACATGCAGACCGTGCTTTGCCTGGGAACACACTGCAAGAGGTAATTTATCTTAAGAATGAGCTCAGGTCATACTTTTCTAAACAGCCACTATCAGGCATCTCAAACATGTGTGATAGCCTTGTCTTCCTGAGCAGACTTGACTGAGTAATGAGCGATTCCTTAGATAACAAGAATTTACCTACAGGCTCCATAGGATTCCTATATTTAGCAGGAAAACTGTATTTTCCTTCTGCTCCAGTTAGTGTTAAGTGCTATAAAAATTAGCAGATACAGACTGTTATATTCCTTGCACCAAAATCTTTGTGGAATGTGACATCACCATGTGCCTTGTAACGAGTGAGACATTTTTTTCTCCATGTACTTTGTTTCTAAATAAAGCAACAACAATTTTGCCCTCCTCCCTTTTGTCTCTGGTTTCTAATGCTGTGATATTAATAAGAAGTGACATGTTTAAAGCCTTTCTTTATACTGGTGGAGAATATTTTTGCAAAATATATAATGTAGTGCACCAAGTTGAGGATATTTTCATGGTAATTTTATGGCATAAGGCGAGAGGAGATTTTCTTCACAAAAATAATTAGCCAAACAAATAGATCATTATAGTAAATTAAGAGAGAGAAATTATTTTTGTGGACATTTTAAGAAATGTAATTCATACAATTGCCATCTACTAAAAGTATTGAGGTGGTCTGCCTGATGTATATGCTATTTACCTAGGCCAGGCCATAGGATTATGTTCAGGCTCAGAGTGGGAATCGGAGGTATGGAAATGTTTTTGCTTTGATCACAACAGCTGTTACAGCATAATAAGAGCTCAATTCTGTGGACCCACCTTCTTCATCTTGCCCTTCCTCGGTATTCTCTTCAATCTGAAGGTCAGTAAATTCCTTAAGTATCCAGTGACAATTTCCTGAGGCCTCCCACACACCCTAGGGGCTGCTATTTGCTACTGGGGGGGCACAAGCACATCTTGAGTTTTAGACTTCTCCTCCACTCTTGGGACTGCACTGCAGCAGAGCTCCTCCAGCTCTGAGACAGATTCTGCCCCATTTTTCTCTATAAGTCAGGTTATTTTTTAGCAACTTCCTCACTAGCTTTGACACCAAGTGACTTCAAGCAGCAGATTCCCAGTGTTTCTTTCTTCGAATCTCATCAAGTGAGGAGAGGTACAGACAGTAAAGTGCAAGAAAATAAACTGTCAAGTCAATTGACAGCAAATCCAGTAACCATCCACACAGCCAATGAGTATGGTTAGATTTTCAGTCCTCTGTGATGGAGAAAACAAAACAAATACTTTTTGGAATGAAAAGAGGAAATAAAATTACTACATCCCTTCCTAAACCCTGGTCTAACTTAATAGAGTCCTAGAACTTGGACAGTGTATTTATTAATAAAGAAATATTGATGTCCAAAAGAATAGTGAAACTAAAACAGTCCTTATACACAGAGGATCCTTTACCTTGCATATCCAGTAGCATTCCTTAAGGACACAATTATACTTTGGATTTAAAAATAGAGGCATGCAATCTCCATCTCATTAGTAATCATTTGAAAAGAAAATCACTGTTCTACACTGCAGAAGGAGAACAGCAATAAAATACTGACACAAGTGGCTTTCCTTTCTGTATTTAGTTTTCTTGTATTCTTTTCAGCTTTCCAAAACTGTTTTTGTAAAACTGAACTTGTACTCAGTTATCAAAATAATCTGGCTCAGAATATATATCACTAATTGTATAATATTTTCATGCATATACTTCTACAATATATGTTTATTAATAATAAGAAAGTTCTTTATTAGATTCACTTTGGAAAACACATCAATATCCTACTATATTATGACCTTGAAAGATTAGGCATAACATTTCATATGACCTCTTGCTTACCAGAAACACTTGTGAGTTGCTATCCTGGATTGTTATTTCTCCTTTAAAAACTTGAGATTGTTGGTGCTGTTTAAAAACATATGGTCTTACAAAGAGGCTAAAGACTGTCACCAGTGGAGACTTTTCCCACAACTGTTGAGTAACTGGGTGTGAAAAGTACTCATGTGCTGTTCTGCCTTTCACATTTCCTAGTCCAGCTCTGTAGGAAAACAGAGAGTGTTCTACTGCATGACCTTATTCCTGAATCCATTTCTAATTCTTTAAGATATAAGATTCTCCTTTCTAAAAGAAAATATTCTTCTGTGAGTTGAAATGCAGGCTCTGTATGAAACAGCCTCTTCCTTTCCTGTAAGTTTTTTCTTCCCTATCTGGCATAGTGAATTTGCAAAGAAAAAAATTAATGCTATAGCACATTCATTTATTTGGGCTTTTGGTGGTGGTGATGGCTTCATTTCTACAAAAACACTTTTTGCTGCACAATAAAAATCTGAATTATAGTGTTTAGGAGCACACAGTGTATTTTTTTCTTCCACCTTACACAGAAGGATCGTTTGGCATGTGTTGTCTCTCAGATTGGCTTGGAAGAAATGAGTGACAGGTGATTCCATGTTTGCTTGTAATGAAGTTGCCACATTTGGCCTGCACAGCACAATGCAAAGGTGTTCCTGAAAAAAAATTAATCAGGTTTTCATGGAATTACAAAGTAATTGACGTTTCAGGGGGGTTTCTTCCAGAGAGGTAATAAGGCATACAATTATAACTGACCAGTCCTTAGCTGATTTTTTTTCAACCATTCATTTAGTTCAGCTGTCCAGTGTTTTCCTACAGTGCCACTTTGACACAGAAGGAAAGAAGATACTTTTTCAAACCTTATCACTCAAAATAAGTGAAAGAGTCAGGCTTCTTTCTACAACCTGAATTCATAAAGATGTATGTATGGAGCATCTTCTAAGTCATGAAACCTCACAATATATTTTCAATTAGTTTTGTGGCACAAGAAATATAATATCTGATCGGGGATCTTTGCAAACATTCCTCACAGGATAAGGTCTGTATGGCAAACACAGTATGTCATAAGACAGCACTCACTGGCTTTATCATTGCCTAACAGCAGCCCTTCTCCTAAATGATAAGTTAAGATTTTCCAAATATGTTAATTATGCTCCTTCCAAAATATTTAGATATTGATTCTAAAGATATGACTCTACCTGCTGTCTGACACATGGAGAGGTTTCATTTGGGTAACAGAATCATTATTCACTTCTGATAATCCTGGCTCTCTACATGGTCACACAGCTGCACATGATGCCGAGATGCCATTTCCAGCAAAGCTAGTTGGCATCTTCTCTTGCTGCAGCAAGAAGATTTATATGGTATTTTAAGGTGGCAGGAATGAATCCAGATCTAGGTTTACCACCATGTAGGATATAGCATGAAAAAAAAGAGGAAGAAAATAAGTATAAATGCTTCCTGTGTTTTCTGTTCATCACAAAAAATTTTCCTGAAGCCAAGAAACCAGGAGTCATAGAATCAAAGAAAATTATTTGAGCTGGAAGGGATCTTAAGTATCATCTAGTTCCAAGCTCCCTGCCATGGACAGGGACAAATTCCACTAGACCAGATTACTCAGAGCTCAATCCAATCTGGACTTGGAGACATCCAGGGATGGGGCATCCACAGCTTCTCTGTGCTACCCTTGCCAGTACCTCACCCACCACAGAGTAAACATATTTCTTCCTTACATCTATTCTAAATCTCCACTCTTTTAGTTTAAAGCCATCTGCCCTTGTCCTATCCCTATATGTCCTTCTAAAAAGTCTGTCTCTAGCTTTCTTGTAGCCCCCTCTAGGCAGTGGAAGGCCACAATCAGCTCCTCCTTCTCCACAACAAGCCTTCTCTTCTCCAGGCTGAACAACCCCAACTTTCTCAGTCTCTCCATATTAGAGTGGTGCTCAGTGCTCTGCCCATACATGTGGCCCTCCTCTGGACTGACTCCAGCAGGCCCATATCATTCTTATGCTGGGGCCCCCAGAACTGGATGCAGCCCAGGACAGGTTTGGCTCTCTGGGCTGGGAGTGCCCATGGCTGGGTCATGTCCATCCTCTCACCCAGCAGCACCCCCAAGGCCTTCCCAGCAGGGCTGCTCTTAATCCATTCTCTGCCCGGCCTGTATTTGTCCTTGGGATTGCTCTGCCCCAGGCACAGCACCTTACTCTCCAATCCTTGAGTTGTGGGATATTCTTGCTTTGTATATCATTAAGGTAGACAGATAAGTGTGACTTTTTATTTTCATGTTTTTCTAAAAGACTTTGTCACTAGGACCTTTAGGAATGTTACAGAGAATTAGATGATGAAAACTCTCTACAAAGAAAATTCTGGACACTAAGGGAAGTGACCTGTTGTCAACAAATATCTAATAGGCCTTTTTGGAATGACTCTCAGCACCAGAAAAATCAACTCTTGAAGTTGCTTTAATAAATGACAATTTTCTCATCTCTTTCTTAGTGTTTTGTTACTGCTCCGTTTATTACCTTTAAATTTTTCTAGCACTGGGAGCACCTGAACATGTAGCACACATTTCTGTAGCACCTGAAATTATGTTTTCTTTTCAATTCTGAAAATACAAGTGTAATGACAGTTTTCTCTCATTATAGTAATTAATATTAAGAAAACTTTCTTTAGGTCCATTATTCTACATTAAAAATCTAAGAGAATATTAGAGATAGGAAATTAAATCATATTTCAGAACAGCAAGAGGAACTCAGTAGAGGAACAAAGCTAGTGAGGTGTCTACAGGATAAATCCTACGAAAAGTGACTGAGGGAACTGGAATTGTTTACCCTGGAGTAAAGGACTCTTGGGGAGACTTTATCACACTCTTCAACTCCCTGAAAGGAGGTTGTGGCCAGCTGGGGGTTGGTCTCTGCTCCCAGGTAACAAGTGACAGGACAAGAAGAAATGGCCTTGAGTAATGCCAGGGAAGTGTAGATTGGATATTAGGTAAAAAAAATTTTATCAACCAGGTTATGAAGCATTGAAACAGGCTGCCCAAGGAAGTGGCAGAGTGACTGTCCTGAAGGTATTTTAAAAACATGTAGATGTGGTTCTTATGGGCATGGTTTAGTGGTGTACTTAGCAGTGTTAGGTTAATGGTTGATCTTGATGATGTTAAAGTTCTTTTTCAAATTAAATGATTCTATGTTTTTACAGCATTTTTGTCTAGGCAAAATATCACTTAACATTTAATTACATATTGTACCAGAATACAACCCTTTCATTTATGCAATAACTTTCTAATTTAATTTCTGGCATCTATCAGTTTACATGATAAAAGCCACCCATTACAGATCTTTGCATTTAAATTAATTGATATCATTGAACTGACAGATAAAACTTTGACAGGGTTTTATGTAATTTTTTACCATAGCTAATCTTACATCCTCTTGAACAATAGAGTCTGTAATTTCACCAAAGAAAAAAAATAAATCTGCCAGATACTTTGGGATCCTTTCATTTTCATTGATTTCCCAGTGAGTCTCAAGCTTCTTTAAGCCCTTCTCTATGTCTGCAGCTTTGAACTAGCTTGTGCAGGCATTGCTTATCAGCCTTATCAGCATCTGAACCACATCTGTGTGAGGTGCTAAGGAGATCACCATCAGGGAGGCTGCCCCTTGCCAAGCTCTTACACAGTTTCCTGAACCACTGGAAGACTCTATAGTAATTTAGTTGTATCTTATACAAGATAGTATCACTGAAGGCTCAGGGCAATGAGGAGTCTGGCTGATGGAGTTCTTTTGTCCAAAGCACCTGGAGGAATTTGAATTGCTGTCTGTTTCAGGTGCTTATTGAACATATTCCTCATGTTTAGCAAACAAAATCTCAATACAAATTAGACTTTCTAAAATGAAAATCAGACAATCTACATGGATACCTCAAATGTCTAGGTTTCTATATAATAACCTTACAAAACATACCTTGTAGCTTTTTTTGCCTGTGCTTATTCATAAGAAAAGAATGAAAGGAAAATGAAGTATTGTTCAGGTTCATCTCAAAGTATCTGATAGTCCTTGGTGAGCATGAAATTTTTTTTCCTTTAACTAGCTCCACTTATCTATATTCTAGACAGATGCCTTTTTCTTCCACTGTTTTGTAATATCTTTTTTTGGTTGGGCCTATGTCATTGCAATAATTGCAATATGAGGATATATTAGACAAACCATATCAGTGTGGTGTAATTTCAAGTATATCCAGAAATAATTTGATGAATAACAGTAAAAAAACCACCCTTTTTTTTATAATTAAAATCCCAGCTGTTTGAAAATATTCCTATAATATTTGTTTAATCAGTCTACATGTTCCTTGCCATCAAAATTTTAAGTTTTTATGTAAGAAAATGTGATTGCTAAAAAAAAAAAGTCTTCTTTCCCCTTTCCATTTCCCTTTCTGTGGTATTAAATGGATCAATGTAAATATAAGGCATATTTTAGTCAGAGAAACTTGAACAGCAAGAAGCAACTGTGGAAGAAGACAGTGTTTATGCTTTACGTGTAATGCTGCCAAATCATCTGCTAGTTGCCCTTTTAATAACCTCTTTTTCTTCCACTTCTGCTAAAAATATCTCAAAAGCCCTCAGTGAAGCCATAATTTAACAAAATTCAATATCCTGTAAATAACAACAGGTTTAGGAGTCCTCAACCATGCCCTAGAAAAGCCAAAAGAACATGAACAATCTACAGTATTTCTGTGAAGAGACTGTATTGTAATCCTTTGCCAGCCAGAATCAGTACAGATTTTAAATCTTCTTCTGCAAATGTTAACCCCACAACTGACAAATCTCAAGGGAGAATAGTTGAAGCTTTTTACTGACTTCAAGAACAGCTCAAACATTATTTTTCTCGGTTAGCAACTGGTACACTAAAAATAAAGTGGCACATTGGAGATTAATTTTATTTGAACACACTGAGTTTTATATGTAATGCTTAGCTATTTGAAAGCTGATGGGAGAATCCCTTAACAGCAGATTGAAACAGAATAATGAGCAGAATGGGGTAAGGCAGAGGGCAAAGGTTCAACTCAGGACTCTATATTCATTCAAACTACTTGTCCTTACTTCAGGAGTCAAAAACAGTCTTGAATATAGATCTCAAATTTCAATTACAGGTGCTATGGCAGGGTAGAGAAAGAACACACTTATACATTTTTGTTATTCAGATCAAAATAATGCAAAACCTTTACACATGTGGTGGCATTTCTGTTTAATCAGCTTCAGCATATTCCCACAGTTCCTATGGAGGGATTTTTGCAGCACCACAAGACAGTAAAAACATTTTTAAAATTTGTTATGGACTGCAATAGATGAATTTTTTTACCAATTGTTACTCAAGATTACAGTGTTTCTATATGCAGTTATACATTCCCATATAGCAAAGAGATAATTTATGACATGAGTTGTGAAAATTACTATAACCTTGGGTTTCAACAGCAATACCTGAGTGATCTTCAAGATAGCATTGCTTGAGAAAACATTAAAAAATTGAATAGTCAGATGAAGATTATGCCTTTTTTTTGTTGAATTCCTCAGAAAAAATGTTCAAATCACAAATATTTATTCTGTAACTTGATTTAAGTATTGAAATTTTAGCACCACAGTCAGGTCTTTGATATACACAGATCTGTGCATTAACTTGCTCACCTGGACTGTGCAGGTAGCTGAACAGTTCACGTTGCAGACTCCCAGACAGGTCAGAGCAGCTGGCTTGGCTCTGCCAAGCTAGCTGACAAAAAACACAGTGCAAATGTAGCAGTTATTTTTTGATACCTATAAACGTAGATGCGTTCCCGTCACACGGGTCTGGAGCTACTAGATGTGAGTGAAAACAAGCTGACCTCATGTAGAGGCAACCAAGATGTGTGGGCACCACAGCACTCCAGGTTCTGGTGGAGTTCACTATGTGAGATGCAGCACACTAAAGAGAGAGCCACATCACTACTCAACTCTTACCTCCATGATCTCAGATGCTTCTGCCGTCAAGACAATAAATCTTCTGGGAATGGGGGACAGTTTTCTTAACCCATATGTTGCATTTTCTTCTTATTATTTTCTTGCCAAATAGGGAACTGACTGCAAGGCTTTACTGTTGTGATGGTGGTATTGGAGACTTACTATATCATTCTGGCTTGAAATATTTGGAAAATCCGTCTCTCCTAGAACCATGATCAAGCCAAGAACTCTGACCCTGCAGGGAAGGGTACAGGGAAACAGCACAAGGTCTTGTTCACTAATTTCAAGGGAGAAAAATCAGCATGGCTGAAACAAGCAATTGCCCTTCCAGAGCTGCTCCCATCTTCTATCACACTTGCTTTGATGCTGATGAACCTTTTAGCAGCTTTATCTGCTAAATTCTATCCTTGCTAAACCCAGTTTTATCCCATTTTCCATCCCTGCAGTCTTTCCTTCAAAAATCTCTCTACAGCAGAAGTCCTGCACATGATGGAGGCTGGGCCTCTAGCTGCCTAAATTGCTTTATATTTGGAAACATTTGTCAGTCATTCCCCTCATCTTCTCCCAGCATATATATTTTGCATTATTTTGCAGTAGTATTTAGAATGTCAAGATAGACACTTCGTATTTTTAAGTTTCCACATCACACCTGGCCCTGTGGCTGGTATTCACTACTCTGCAAATACTCTAGCTCCAAAATACATGCCAGATCTTAGGCTCTAGGCTACTGGAGCCTAAACCTGTTGAGAGTATGACATATATATCTACCAGAGGCAGCAGGTTCTGAATATTCAGTAACACTAAAGCAGTATGTTGCATGGGCTCTGTGCTGCGAATATTATTTATAGTTCACTTGTGAATCACTTGTTTCCAGCATTTGCTGGAGGTAAGTAGGGTTTTCAACCTTTAAAAGTATATGTTAACAATGGGCCTGAATGTTATCTTACATACATAGACACAGGTGAGTGCCTCCCACAGAGCTGTAGTTATTGCCATCTGAAGAGCAGCGAACAGCAGCATCAGCATGGCCCTGACGTGTTGATCGCACCGGTTTCAAATATCAGGTTGTACACGAACTTGTATTTCTTTTTTCATCAAGTTTGGCCATGTTATCACATAGAATTGCAGGACTGGCTTGTGGCTACTTTCTGTTTTGCATCACTCTCCAGCTATTTGGTCATGTACTGAAAATGGCATCAAACTCAAGTGTACCACAGGTGTTAAAACATGGTGGGAGGGGAAAGCTCAACTTTGTTCAGCTTTCTGCACCAAATTTGACAAGTTATGCCAAGTCAAGTCATGACAAGTTTTGACTCCTTCCAAAATGTTTGCAGTAAGTATTCCTCTTGTATAAAGTTCTGTAGGCCATACAGATTTTTTTTTTTTTTTATGTAATGATGACAAACTGGAAGACTTACCAAAGATAGCAGAAATAATACAAAGTTGACTAGGTGTCAGAGAAAAGGATTCAAACGGATTCATGTAGAAAAATATGCAGAAATATTTTTTCATTATATGTACATCTAATCTGTTTGAAAACAGATTTTTTTTTCCAGTACTCTACTAAGCAACTTAATATTAATTTCTCAAAATACTTGACACTTTGAGAAGATGTGCAACTTCAAGGTCTACAGTCATTGCTAGGATTTCATTCACAGCAAGACCTGCCAACCCTGAAACAAGTGAGGTGCTTCACCACTTTATTCTTGTTTTTCAGCTCTGAGCTGGTAATGAACAAATTATTTACATATTTTGATTTTACATAAGGTTGAAAAATATATTTGAATAACTTTTGAGGCTTACATTACAAAAAGACTATCACAAAGGCATCCTAAGTGTTTCTAAATTAGTCCTAACTTCTAGAAATACTTCTTAGTTACCTAAATCATCCCAATGTGGTTCTCTGTTTCTTTAGGACATTTCATGTTAGTAAGTTATTTTCAAGGTATATTTAAGCTCATTTCTACATGAGGACACATTTTTGGATGAAGATAGAAATGTCTAAACTGGTTATTTTTGTCACAATAAGTTATCATCACAAAAGCACTTTAGGGAAGAATAAGTTCTAAGTAACACAGTCTAAGTTTGGGCTAAAATCATCATGCTAACAAAAATCTCCAAACTGAGACTAATTAGACATGAGTGGGATCATCCTTGCTTTTTGCAGAAGCAAATTTTGAACCAGACTATGAAAAATCAATACCAGTTGTACTTTTAGCCAGACAGACATTAGATGGATTAAATGGCTGAAAATATTCTCAGAGGATTTCTGAGGGGAGGGAATTAGGAGTTATCTTAATTTTGCCTTCTTATTGTTGCAACAAAAACTGAAATTATTCCAGCAACCATTCTCTCCCAAAGTCCTCTTATTTCAGGAGAACACTGGAATGCTGTAAGTGTCAGGACAGATAACACCTTCACATGTATGCTGCTCACTGACCTCAAACTACATGAATAAAAGGCCAAGAGAAACTGTGGTGGAATAAGATGCAGTGTTTTAGTAAGGAATACATGTTTTATATTTTTTTGGCATTATGCCACTCTGTTCAGAATTGAGGGATGGATTATTGTGGATTTGTTTTCTTTCAGGAATTAGGGCTGGCCTTGGCTTAGCTTCAGTACTGCAGAGGTATTAACTGCAATGCATTTCTGTCTTACAGCTTCATCCCATTTAGCCACTGTGACTTTGGAGTGACTTCCAAAGCAATCCAATCAGAATGAGTTGGCAGATTAATGTTAACTTTCATGTCAGGACTGAAGGCAATGCAAAATGAAAATGCTAAAAGAAGAGGCATTGCACCAGCCATACTGTAGCTAAAAATAAAACCAAACTGTCTCATTTGAGCTAATGAGCCTTTGTTTAATCTACAAATGGATAAAGCTTTAGTAAACTGCCATTCTGTGTATTTATGAATCTCAAATATTTAAATAAAATTGATACTATAGCCTCTGGATTGTCTTTTATTCATGTAAAATTTTGTATTATTTCCTTGGCAGATACTGAGTTTGTGAAAAATTTTATATTGCTGTTCCTCAGTAAAAATACTGGCAAGATTATAAGACATTCACTGTTTCACCTTTTGTCTGGGCAATGGTTCAAATTGTGCTTCTCTCCTTGCAGAAAAATCGGTATGGAGTATGTTGATATATATTTTAAGGATCAGATGCCAAAGGGGGAGTTTGAACCAGTATAAATTACACACATCCCAATATAATTTCAATATTTATTCTAATCCAAACAGAGGGATGGAGAACCTCTTCTGTAAGAAAAATCTGAGAGTCTTGGGGTTGTTCAGCCTGGAAAAGAGGCTACATAAAGACCTTATTACAGCCTTCCAGTACCTGAAGGAAGCTTACAAGAAAGAGGGAGAGGGACTTTTTAAAAAAGGGCCTGGAGTGACAGGACAAGGGGCAGTGGCTTTAAATTTAAGAAGGGTAGATTTAGAGTAGATATGAGTAAGAAGTATTTTACAATGAAGGTGGTTACACACAGGAACGTGTTCCCAGAGAAGTTGTGGGTACCTCATCCCTGGAAGTGTTTAAGGCCAAGTTGGAGGGCACTCTGAGCAACTTGCTCTAGTGAAAGGTGTCACTGCCCACGGCAGGGAGCTGGGACTAGGTGACCTTTAAAGGGTCCCTTCCAACTCAAACTACTCTGTGATTCTATATTAGGCACTCTAGAAAACAGAAAGATAGACCTCCCCATAATTAGCATATGTAATTATTCAAATGAAAACAATCTAGAAGAACAATATTGTTAACAAAATGTCATCTGCAAATGTTAGTGACTTTTTCTAGAAGGTCAAAATATGAAAAAAAAAATTATAAGTGCTGAATGTAAGACCAGTTAAATTTCAAGGAAAAAAGTCACTACATGCAGTTTTTAAAGTATGAACTGTCAAATGCTTTTGCCCTACTTCCACTTTTGGCTGCTTTGATTCTTTCTTTTTTGCAGAGTAGACTTGTTTTACTCTGTATGTGGTTGCTGTTAGCTATGGATTCACGTGGGATGTCAAGGTGGTAGATAGCTCCTCCTGCAGCATTTCAGCTGATGCCAGCAGAACTTGGACAGGCAGAGTGATGCAGTTCTTATATAAAACTCCAGGGCTAAAATCTGAGTTTCCTCCCATTTCCAGCACTCAGCTTACTTTTCTTGTTCTGCATTGGCACAGAGTATTAGATATCAAACTTGACAATAATAAAGTACTGAATAATACCTACTTAATACTGAGGAACCTCAAATCTTCTTAATCTTTAAGTAATACAAGCTGGACTAAGCAATTGCATCTTTGGAATATTTCTCTGACATTTTTTAAATTGCTTTTTCCTCTTCTCTAAATTTTGCAAGCCATGTATGATGGTGATACTTATTGTGAAAAATGAACTCATTCAAATGCCATACTTCATAGTTCATGTTCAGAACCCAGACATCAGAATTATTGCCAGCCCAGGAGACTGAAGTTCTATTTGTTTAATGGAAACCACTTATTGCAAAACTTTTCTTTCCTCAAAATAAAATAAAGAATTGAACATCCTCCATAAGCCAAATATAATTTTGGAATGAGGAGTCGCAAATTCCCTAGATAAATAATTTGCTTGCTTTCAAGGTTTTTAATAGAGGATCACTGCTTATACTATTATCCTTTTTAATTCTGTAGGAATGTGCTGGTAACACATATTAACATACATGTGGATTTGTGTTGTGTTCTATCAGTAAAGGGGCTGGTTTGCCATTAAAAGTCAACTACAGGCACCTCATGGGCCATGTCACCCACATGGTTGTGCAATGCAAGGTGCCTAAGCCATGGCTCCTTTGTAAGGGATTGTTAGCACAGAACAACTTACATTCATTTACGACATTCATTTACGATTGGACTTGATATTTATAAAGATCTTTTCCAACCTAAATGTCTGAGTCTGTGATTAAACTGAACTAGAACAGGAATCAACCCTGGATGAAATATCAAGAACATTCATAAATCACAGTGTAGTATTTCTGTCAACAAAACATTTTTTCCAGGTCAAATACAATCACATTCTCTCAGAAATGATCCTATTGTTTGGCAGATCTGTTTACATTGTGAGCAAAGAGCTTGCAGTTTGTTGTGTAAATTATGTAAACGGAATATAAAAAATAAAAACATCAATTTAGCTTCAGCAATAATATATGTTACAGATTCTACCTATAGCCATAATTTCCCTAAACTGCAGATTTAACTTCCCCATGCTCACAAAACCTGCTCTGACTAGGTCAAAACAGGGTAAAGCATGCTTTCCTACTGAAGGGCCCTGAGCTAGCTCCAGTCTTGCTCATATGGTTCTTCAGCACAATGCAAAGCTATAGCTGTGACAGGGCTTTAAAATGATATTTGAAAACAATACAGTGGTATTTCAGTTCTGCATCCACACTAAGAGGTCAGACTGTAAACCAGCTTGATTAACTCAGTTATGGCACGGCACTAAAGTCAGCTACATTACTTACCAATCTGGGTCACTAATGTCTCCCATTACATAGTATGGAAATATAAAAATAATTTTGCTTTCTTCAGGATGAAATAAAAAAAGAAAATAATCTGTCAAACCCTAGATCAAAACAAAACTGTCCAATTCTGCAGCAAGAGAATTAAGATATCACCCATAAGAACTTTCAGTTCATAATTTCATCTTGAAATACATTTTGCTTATTCTACATCACTGGGAACTGCAAAGCAATATGATAATAACTAGTTCAGTTCATGTTTAGCAAAAGGTTGGTATACCCAATAGAAAAACCCCAGAAATCAAACAAAACAATCAAACCCCAATTTAATTTCTGAACTGAAACTAAGCATATAGTCTCTGAAACATAATATATTTAAGAAATTATATTGTAATTTAAATGTTAAGGTATAATGAAAAAAATCAGATATTTTTTATTATGAGGATGTATTAGAGTTTAAATATGATAAGATTTTAAGGTGTTTTAAATATTGAAAACTGCTAAATAAAAAAAATAAAAATTATTCTAAAATGATCCCTGCACCCAAATATTGTTCAACCAAATTGACTTGTAATAATCACACTTGAAAATACATTTGTCATTTGCTGTTATGGGTTAAAGTTATGGAAATACCTTATTTGACTATCAGTTATTCATGCTATACTTTATGGTTACTCACTTTCAGTGAACAACAAGAATGATTATTTTTCTTAACTGTGGGTTTATCCTCGCAGGTATGGAAATAAAATGTATACATTTTTCTCTGAAATTCACTTAAAAATAGAAAATATGCATATTCCATAACATCTCTGAATTTAATAAAATTATTTTAATTTCTTTCTTTGCTATTTGCAGCCCAATAGCTATTGATAGATATTTCCCATCTATTCTACCCAGAATTCTTCTGTGGAATAACCATTTTAGATCACTAGCAAGTTAAATTTCAGACAAGGCTAATCCTTGATTTTATATTTTTACAGAGGCTATATAGTGAACTGCACTTTAACTGAGTGCCAGTTTTCCAGATAATCCTGGCAACAGCTGATTTTCCAGGCTAAATACATTTTCTGTATGGCATGTTAAGGACAGCAGAATATTTTTCAAATTCGCTATTTATGGTCACTAGTAACAAACTCCTTTTATCCTCTAATATTTTTCTCCATCCTCTTACAACTGTATTTTTAAGTTTTACAGGTGTGCATGGGACGTTGAATGGAAATGAAAGAAAATGATTTTCTGAAGGAGTTTGTAGCTGAGGCTATGGGCTTGCAAACTGTTCTGGACCTGCTCAGATTCTCTCTGTGACAGTCCTAGCAACTGTGATCCCAAACCACATTTGATCCTGTACCATTTAAAGCAGCATGACTTTGGTATTGAATCAGAGTGGAACAAACCTCCTATCTGCTGCAGGGATTCAATTTATCATAGTGAAATAGCAACATAAACCTGAAAACCAAACAGCAACATAAACCTGAGAGCAGGCAGTACTGAACTGAAAGTTCAGGCACATGGAACATGGAGCAGCAAGAACTCCAGTTTCCAAGTCATATTAACTTTACTAATGCTGATTGGTAGGTACTTCTTCTCTACTGAAATTGTCAGTCCAGATTCAGGAATTTCTTGCACATAGAAAGTGTCAGAGTCCTATTCTTAGGCAGGCATTATGATAGTAAAAAGTCCCCCAAGACAGTCTGTAAGAAAGACCAATGAAGAAAAAGAAAAGGCTGCATTGCTAAAGCAGTCAGAAGAAAGCTGGATCTGGATTATTAATCCTTGTTTCTAATGGCCTTTTTCTGATAAAACAGGCAGAAACAATGTTTCTCTTTTATACCACATCCCAGTAAAAAGATTCAGGTCCTTACTTAACTTGCGTGTTCCATTTGGAAAGCAGATCTCCCACCTATCAAAAAAATGATCCAAAAGTGAATTACTCAGAGACAACCTGACATCCTGTCCTCTGACGATAGGATATCTGAACTCTGAATTAATTATTGGCATATAAGGATGACTATGAGATTAATCCTAACAGACAAGCAAAGTGGCAGGATACCTAATTTGAGAATCTTCCATGCCCACATTTGCAGGTGCTTGGCATCTTCAGGATATGTTCAGGATATCAATATCCAGCATCAGAAACCTGAAGTGGCCACTAGGGACCTGGATATGCCTCTGAAAACACACAGGGGTTAAAAGCAGAGCATTCCCAGAGGAACTTCCTCTTTGTGGCCAGCTGGGAAAGAGAGCTGACCTCCCCTGCCCAGCTGTGTCTGGTGGGGAGGGGGGTAAGCCATGCGGCCTGCAGTGGAGATAGGCCAGGCCAGAGCCCTGCATGGGAGGGGTGGAAGAACCCTGAGGGACCCTGGGATGTTTTGGGCAGCCACCCCCAAGGAGAGAGAGACAGAGACAATCTGTGCCAGCTCGAAGTTTGATATCTGTGCTGGCACCTCGACCGAGAAGAAGAAGGGGGAGGGCAAGAAGCAAAGCAAAGTGCCCAGCTATGGCTGGCCAGCTGTGGGAGTCAGATGTTCTGGCAGACAGCAGCTGAGATTTTTAACCCCTTTTATTTCTGGACAATGGAAGCTACAGAAACCCTGATCCTCCCTAATTTGAGGAAGAGAGAGTGAGGTGGAAATGAGCAAGTGAAGAGAAAGTTTGGCCGAGTGAAAAAGGTCAGCAGAAGATGAGAAGCGTCCTAGATGGAGGAGATGATTGGAGTGGCTTTTAGCTGGACTTTTTTCTTGCATAGCCACGGGACTGAGCCAATTTCTTCCTATAATTTAGAGACTGCATCTGGGGGGAGGTGATGGCTGGGAGCCAAGAAGAGTGCAGTGTGTTAGATGAAGATGTGTAAGGAAGAGAGATGGATGAGGGGGGTGCGGTGGAGCCCTCCGCCTTCAGAGGATGAAGGAGATCTCTGTTCTTGAGAACCCCAGGCCCCAAGGGAGAGAATATGGGGGGGACTGCTGTCCCAAAAGTGAGAGACTGTCACTTTTCTGGAACTGGGCAGAGCATCCTTAAAAAAAGGAACCCGAGAAGCAGTTTAGATCCATGGTCGGTAGTGAGAGCACTGAACATGGAAGGAAGATTTTCACTGTGGCAGATTTTCCCTGGATGGCTGCCATCTGTTATGATGGAAACACAGGAGGGTTCGACCGTGTTTCCTGGGGAGGCCTATGGTGCAAGAGGGAGACTCCTCTCTCCTGATGGACTGGGAGTTGGTTGTCTGTGTGTGGTGGTAATGGACAGAGAATTGAGTGTTCGAGGGGTGGTAGCTGGATTGGGAATGTAAAGCCTTATCTCATGGTGTGATGGAGGAAAAGGGGGGAGGACGAGTGGTTTGAAGGATTTCCATTGTGGATTTTGTGTGTCTGTGATTTTTTTTCCCCTTCTTTCTTTGTGTTTGTTGTAGATTTAATAAAGTTGTTTTCCTTTATCCCTGAGATGAAGCCTGCTTTGCTCTGTTTTGGGTCACATCTCACAGTAGCCATTCTGGAAAATATACTTTCATGGGGGCACTGGTATTGGGCCAGGACCAACCCATGACAGATATGATGTATGTTGCACTGGGTTTACTCTGCACAGATAATTCTAATGTATAATTGAGTTTAATACATTGAAAATATTTATTATAGGATTCTGTATGAATATCTGAAACACAGTACACAGCGGTATTTTTATTCATACTGAAATGTGTTTTAATGTGCTATTAAGATTTTTTTTTAAATCTTGAAAATTTGATTGAATGCTTAATTCCTATTTTTATTGTAGTTACAGCATAAAATATCCTTTTAAAAACACTTATGACTTGTATATACTTGATACAAGCATAACCTAACCCTTTTTGGTTTGTTTTGAGATACACACTAGGGGTACTGCTAAATCTGAGCACAGACAGCAGTCATTAGTGAGAATTGTGATTATCTTTGTGACGGGACCATCCATCCATTAGGTATGGTCCAAATTTATTTACAAAATCAGGTGTAGATTAGAATGAGGGTTTGCTTTAAAATTCTCCTGTGTAAATGACATAAAAATACATTACACTGTACTTCATCATGTAAATAGCAGAAAGTATTGTTATTCTATATACTGTTGGATCAATATCAGCGGTCAATATTTTAGAATGAAAGATTAATGGATTTGTAATATTGTATTAAAAACTGAAAATTCATGACTTTGAGGTCAATTCTGCCACACGAAGAATTATTCTTAACATGTGGATAATTTTTTTGCTCTAAATGCTGACTGTTTTCTTGCTCGGCAATACATCTGCTACAACTTTCTTGCAGGAGAAAAAGTGGAGAAGTATCAAAATGAATATTTCTCCCCTTCATGCATGCCTGCAGTATCTAATGGTATTGTAGCAGTAATTTCCTCAAAAGTGGTTCATTACCAGCAGTTAACAACCCCTTCTGGCAATTAGCTAATTATCTTGACTTTGACTATGGTGAAAGGAAATGGCTATCAAGGGCATTGTTTGCTCAATTAACCAAAAGCAGTAAACACAGTAATAATTGTAGAAGGAAATCCCTCCAAAATGACGTGATTTTACTCAATTTTTCACAGGAGCTGTGCAGTCTGATATGTTAAATTAAAGAACTTCAGAGGAATTAACATGCAAGGGTGTGTGTGTGTGTAGTGTTTGCTTGTTTTTCCAAACAAGTATTAGGACAAGAATATGCTTCTATGAAGTACCAGTTCCTGGTCTCTGCCAAGGTTCATGATATTTTCAGAGCTCTAACTAATGCAGCCATGAGCAGCTCTGGCTGGGACGGTCTCTGGTACTGTGGGACCTGGATGCAGCCCAGGGGATGATTCTGCTTGGCCAGCTGCCTTTTCCCCAGAAGAGCTGCCATGGCTTCCTCCATGTGGGCAGAAGGATGGATGGATGGGGATGTATGCCTCCTACAGAGGGCACAGCAACACCTCCATATGGCCCATGCAGAAAAGACGAGACAAAGCTGGTTTCTCTCCCTAGTAAAAAGATTGGCCTGTATCTCTCAGTACACTGTCTTTAGGCTTCAGCTGCTCTGATTTGTGCAAGGTTCCTAACACAAAACCCCAAGCAACTCACCACTATACAAACAGCTGATGGCTAAAGGTTCTTCAGTGAAAGATATATTATAAAATAATTTTTGAATAAAAAGATACACCTTTTATTCAAAAGAGAGCTAATATAATTTATAATTTCTCATTTTCTTCAGAGAAAAAAATATACTTCTTATATTTCATAATGCTAAACCAGTTATCTAATAGGAACCATGAGATGTGCAAATTTAATGGCAAGTCCTTACCTTTTTTCCCATGTTCATAACTATTCTTGACTTTTTCTGTTGGCTCAAGCTGACTCCACTTTTCTCAGATGACCAAAATGCCACTGGAAGGTGGGGTGTTTTTCTTCCCATCTTATTTCCCTGTAGAAAATATGCATTTATACACATGTAAATAAATCACAACTCTCGCAGAAAAATACCTGAAAATTATCGCTGGATTTTCTTTCCTCCCTGTTAGTAGGAATGGGAAAAAAGCCACAAACTCTTCTTCCCTGATCCCTTTCATCCCCAGTCATGAACTTTCACTATTTTCTGGGTAGGAACAAGAACAGATTTTGGAAAACTGTATCTATGATAACTGCCAATATTTGTCTTCACTTTAGAAATAATAAAAACATAAATATGTTACAAATTCAGAATTCTGAGACCTTGTAAAAACAATTCCAAAGTATCTGAGAAAAAAAAAGGGTTATGTTTATTTTCTTTCTCATAAAGCAATGTTTGTGACCTTTTTATGTAAAACACTTTCCCCTCAGTAATCTCCCTCTAAACTCAGTTACATAATTTATCTTCCTTACTATAAACAAAGGAACCCGACCCTACCTGCAGTTTCTAAATTCTTAAGGTTTCTCACTATTATCTCTAATCTTAGTTCTGCACAAACAGGATTTATTTTACTTTTTGCAGTGGGGAGATTTGGAAATATCATTGTTGAAGGAAATGTAAGGCATAAAATACATGAAGGTAGAGATATTGTGCCTTTAATTAATTTTATTAAAACCTTTTCACTAAAGAGTAAAAACTTTGTCCGTGTCGATTGATCTAATGTTTTTTCAGTTTCATAGAAAGTCTTCAATTAATTCTAATGAGTAATTAAGTCTTCAAGGTTTACAGAAAAATTATGTCCTACACAGAACTGCACATTCTAATGTGTTTAAAACTGTAGTCAATGCTTCTGGTATATTGTGGCTCATTTTTTTGGAATAATGTTTTTATTTATCATTATTAAATGTGTGCAGCTGAGATCAATTTGTGAAAATGTATCATGTGAACCTGAGCAACATTTCTGCCACCTACATAAGGACAGGCAAGTACTGCACACTACTTGATAACCCTAAAGATAATTCAATATCCCTGTTCTCTCCTTTCTTTGGTAGTTTTGATTTGACATGGGAATATAGGCAACAACCCCAGTGTAGCAACTGATACATTAGAGGCTATTTGTCTACTAGCAACAAAACTATGAACCTGTCAATGTAATAATTCATATTATGTTGCTTCCAACCTACCTAAATTTGGCATTTTTTATAATTGATCTTCATGAGCTGCTAACCTATTAAACAGGATAATCCTGACCTGAAGAGCTACTATAAATAACTCAATAAAGAATCCATTGACAACAAAAATTAATATGCACAATATTTCAGAATCGACTGAATACTAAGCCTGAAAGACCACTCCTACTCTTCAGTTTAACATTATATTAAAAGCAGATGGATAATATGAATGTCCATATGTCTTAACATCCTGTGGGCTCACTATCCTGTGACTCTTTTTTGACTTTGACCACATCTATCACTTCTTGGGACTTTGGAGAATTAAAGCAAGCTTAAGTCACCAAAAAGCATTTAGATTTCATGCTGTTGTCAGCTGGAAATCATGAGTAATGAATGACAGTTTAGAAAATACAGTCTTTTATTGCTAGTGACCAAACATCTGCAGGTAAATTAAAATGGTAATGTTATCCAAAGGTGGGAACAATTACCCAGATAATTAGCAATGAGAATAATGAAATGTTGTCCTGAAGAATTAAATCACATTAGTGACATAATCCATATTCACATTATTAGTGGATAAAACAGAAAACATTCTTTTATTGTAAAATTGGCCATCTAGATGCCATTCCTTGTGTTGTCTTAAAGCTCTTCTAAAAAAAATTGGTTCAAATGAACAGATGATGAAAACATTGAAAACAAATGAACAGTGCTGTACATTTTCTCTGGTATAATTAATGAAGACTTCACAGCACAAAATCATATATTCCTTTGCAAAACTCTCAAATGACATCTAAAGTATTAAACTTGAAAATTTCTACTGAAAATGGTATGCATGTGAAAAACAAAGTTCAAAACAGTGGAATAACTATCAAATTACAACAAAAATATTTTAAAGTAAATTATTTAGTTAAATTATTATAGTTATAAATTTAGCTTAGAGCAAAGATGTATACAATTTGCATAAAAGAAACCCTACTTGAAGAATCCCAGAAGCTCCTGATTGACTGAATAATTGAATATTGTTGCCTCTTGTATAATCAGCAATAAAGAAAAAACCTCTCTGTCTACACTCTCTTCTGTAATGTTATGTTGTCAGAAAAGACATTTTGTCTGTGCTCTCCCCATTCTCTGAATGCAGGATCATGGTCCAGCTTAGCATAAAGATAGATGCAGTAACACATCATGCCTAAAGTAATATGCCACTTACACAGCAGATGGAGCCCAGTAACTCAGACTAGCCTGGGAAGATGACCACAAAAGAAATATTTTAGGATGAAAGATAACAGAGCACAACAGCAGGAATTATTTTTATTCTTCCCAGTATATTATTAGCAAGCTTACTTCTTGTTGAAGAAAGCAAGACCACTGCAGTAGAGCAGACATGTCACTTGAAAATGTTCAGTTTTATCACCCCAACAGCCCTTAGAAAGGGAACATTGGTGATTAATGTTTTAGGAATAGCTTTTTCCATTTTAAGACAAATAATTAATCTGCTTATTCACCTGCAGAGTGCTGTTGTTTGTGCCTTCCTTGTAGGTTCCCTGATACCTGTGATAGAGATTTTTAAAAGTATTTTGTTGGAAGCCTACCTTCCTTTATGCTGCAGTCAAGGGTAAAAGTCCCCTTGATTTTCACTCGGAGCCAATAACTGTAAATTCTAGTTATAGTTTCTTCTTGCCATAGGCTTCTGATTTCTGACATCGTCATAGATTTTAAAAATTTTTCTAAAAGAGCTACTTTTCTAATAGTAATTCAAAAATATTTTTAAAAAATGCTGCACAACAGTTGTGTTGCTATTTCCAAGTACAGAAGATATAACCTAAAACATAATAGAACAAATTATAAATTATAATTAGTTTTGAAATATAGAATGAACAGGAAAATGTCTATGCCATTTTGTAGGACGCTTCAGACTGGCAGCAACCAGGCTTCACATAAAATGGCTGATTTCTACTATAAACAAAAAAGGCATTAGCATTGCATAATAGCTCCAGGGCTGGTTTCAGCTGTATTATGTCACATAAGGATGAATGTGAGAATTGCAAGGTGATCTGGGGTGAAAAGCACAGTATGTTTCCTAAACTAGAAACAGTCAAAACCTATTGATGCATCCTGATAACACTTACTTTCAAAACCATTCAGAAAATCAACATATCTCCTTAAAAGCCTTCATAAATGTTTAACACCTCGGCACAAGAATACCTATGCCCTTAGTACAAAAGATTTAGTCTGGATTACAGATTGCTACTGATGCATATTTTTCTGTCTCAATCTATGGCACCCTTGGTGCTCGCCCTTGTGAGCAGATGAAAGGTGTCCTTTGACACTCAGTGCTGGCAGTATTTGTCATTTCCGTGGCTCTGGCTTCAGGCTCTCAGATAGTCATGAGACAATCTGAGGGAGTAGCCAGAGGTTTGAAGTTAACAAAAAGTGACTGAGTTTATATCGAGGACTATGTTAAATAAGGTTAGGTCATCTGGTTTAAGAAGCACACTATAAAGAATGCTGTTTTTAAAGTAAGTATTTTTCATCAAAATACTTAGGTTAATGCCTCATTGTGTTGCTCAGTTTGTTTCTTAAGTCAAAGAGAAGTGTCTGTGAGAGGTCAGTCAGAGTTTCCATTTGGTATCTATTTTTTTTTTAAACTTATTTTTCTTGTCTTAGTAGTGTTCTTTTGTAGCTGCAGGAGGAAACTAAATCTGTACACTGACAGCTATACAATGTTTTTTGAATACCAAGAGAACGTATAGAAACACAAAATATTTGGCGAAGTATTTGAGCAATTGTCTTTGTAGAACCATAGTCTGTGTACTGAGGCTTAGAGATAGATAAAATTTGTTGAATAATTTATCAGATTTTACTAGTGAATATTAGATGGGGAAAAAGGCAGGCCTACACTGTAGCAATATAATATTGCTTTTAAGTGACCTAGAAGAAGAGTTTGCGAGAAAATGTCATATTATTTTATTGTCAAGCTAGTAGCAAAGATCTGTCTTCTTAGAGGAAGAGTATCAACTGTGTGACAGACTGGGAGATTATCTCAGGAAGAGAATTTGAATGATAGCTGCTCAGTACTGAATGGAAGGCTGCAAAAAGAAAGAACAAGAGCTGTTGTCTCAAGATCAGTTTAGCTGGGTATGAGTACCAAAGCACCAATTCTGTGTGTATTGTGCTTGGACTTCTTTTGATTACTACCTGGAAAATATTTAGTGTGAATGGCTTTTTGTATGCACTGTCAATATTTTATATGCAGCATCACATACCATGCACTTCCTCAGTAATAAGAGCTGTAAAGAAACATCTCAGGAGCAGCTAATTCTGACCAAAACCATCAGATCTTCATGTTCTTTGTTCATGCAACAAAGAAAATCAAAGCATTCGGAGAAAACCCAGGTGCAAACTCTCAGGCAAGTGTAATAGGCTGCTATACCATGTGGTCAGCCATGCAATGGATGGGAGCCTCGAGAACAGCCCTTTTCATGGTGCCATTTATAGTTTTATGAATGCATAGGATACATGTTCATCTTGTGATAGTTTATCAGTGGGACTTCATACTTTTACCACATATTTAATATAGCAAATGTGCCTACATAGGATCCTTTATATATTTTTTATTTCATCTATTTTTATATTTTCTTCTCTTTTTCTTTATGCTTGAAATCTTTCCTACCTTGGTGATTTGCAAAGTCATTACATGAGTAAATAGGAAATAGGAATTACCATACTTTGTCTAAATTTTTCTTAAAATAATCTATTTTTAACTTTTCTCTACTGAAATGTTTCTGTAACTTTTTCGCACTAAGGTCTATTCCAGCGCTTAAAGTTTCCTCTACTTTATTTTGTCTACTTATTTTTTTTTCCCTCAAATACTGCACCCTAAACCATATACAGATAATTTCTGATTTAATCAGAATTCTAAATGAATATCACCTACTTAACATTTTGCTAGGACGCAGTAGATGGATGAATATGTTAGTGTCTGATACCAAAAAGTATAGTCTACAAGTAGCTTTAAGTTAATGGAGTGAACAAAAATGAGGGGAGAAAAAAAATGGAACCTTCCATTTTAATGCAAGAATAAAATTTCTTGATTCTTTGTGTAGTCTGGTGTAAAATCTGTAGTTCATTACGAGACATCACGAACCTAAGAGAGTGTTTAATGTTAAAGTATCAGATAAATAAAACTGACATTGGATAAAAGCGTCTTTGAGATGACTTTCCACGAACTTCCCACTGAAGTGCTAGACATTATATGCTGCAATTCATTCTCTTGTGTATGGTTGCACTTTGTTAATTGTAAATGTGTAGGTTAACTTACATTCACCTCCTAGTTCCCCGTAGTGGGCACTGGGAAATAATTTTATCCACAGCATGGCACCACTCCATGCCAGCTCATGGCCAACATGGGAGGCAGAGAACCAGACACACAGTCCAAGAGGAGCTGTGTTTAACCAAGTTAAGCCTGTCTTGTCTCAAGGTTTTCCTCTAGCACAAGGACTGCAGCTACCCTTGTTGAAACATGTGTGAAGAAGGGTTAAGTATGAGTCGACTGTAAAATTTAACACATTTTAGACTAGAGATCAGGAATGAAAGTTTAATTGTATGATAGATTCTAAGTGTATCTTAGATGCAGTATTTAGAAGCATATCTTGAGAGGAAGAATTTAGTGCTATGCTGTATAAATAAATTTTTTTTGTTCCTGACTATTCTGAGTTTGTTCTGCCATTTTCAGTAGTCTGATGAATGCAATGTGTGAATCTATTACTTCTTATGGACTACTTATGAACTACTGCTTTGAATGAAGGCTATTCATAACCTCATGCTCCCTACTTACTATCTGTCTCACCTCCAGGTGGGTCCCCAAATTCATCAGTTTCCCAGCATAATTGTGTGAAGACCTACAGTGAAGATATTTTCAGGGAAGCATGATTGTGTAAGCATATGCAAGGCTCTCTATTTTGCCAACGTTCTTGTGAGCAGAAACGTGTTTTGTAAATTTGCTCAACATAGACATGGCTGTTTAAAAATGCTTGCCATGCCTTGGATGTGGTACATACAATTCACTAGTCTTGTATTTTATTTTTATGCATTAGTTATTTAACAGCAGCATCTGTGGCACTAAAAGGAATTAACATTCCATAACACTAGGTACTGTGATTTTTAGCAGCTGTCCAAATATCTTATCTTCAAATTGGTGATGGATTACTGCAACACATTTAACACAAGCTATATTCAGAACAATACTCTGAAGAAGTATGTACATGGACAATTTCTAGCACAAAATGAGAGAAGCATGAATGAAAATCCTTGTGGAAATTCTACATCTGTTGGGAAAAAAAAAAACATTCACTGACAATTCAAATAGCATAAAGATCTTCAAATCAATGCTATTTTACTTACCATTCTTTGCAAATGAGCCATAACTGATGGTCAAATTTGATGACATAACTGGTGAAGTAAAAGAAGAGGGAAATGCTAAAAACCACAGCATCTCATTAATGCTGGAGACTCATACAAGGAGTAGTAGTCTAGTATACATATTTGTTTATTGTTTTTGAAAACTTATTTTTTCTACAGACATTTATTATATGTGGCTCTGAAGTCTTCAGAATTGCTAGGCAAAGAAGCAGAGGTAGAGAGGGGTTTGTTGAGGGGTTTGATTGTCTAGAACCTGATGACAGTGCTGATAGGCATGAGTATTTATGAGTAAGAATCAGGGGGAAGGGCAACAAAGCAAATATCCTGGTGGGACTCTGTTACAACAAAACCGACTCACAGAGATTGTCAGAATAAAAATAAATTAAACCAAATTTTCCCCACAACTTTCCTAAAGAAATAGAATGGGTGTATGGTATTTAAACCATACAGTTATGAGCAGCTAAGCATTTGACACTTTGGAGCCCTGTATAAAATATATAGTATCTCAGAAATTGTATAGTAGTTACCTGAGAGGAAGGGTTCTGAAGTACAAAATACCAGTTAAAACCATAGATTAGTGAAGCATCACTGTTTCAATGATGTACACTATCAGAAAACAAGACTAGAAAGATTTTTCAGAATACCTGATATCCAGATGATACTGGCATAATAGGAATGAAACCAAGCAGACATTCAGCAGTAATATTCCTTACCAGGGATGTCTTTCTGCATCATCCATGAAATTGTTACCAAATACCCTATGGCAAAAGGGACCTGAGGGAATGGAATGGAGCTGTGTCAGGGGAGGTTCAGGTTAGGCATTAGTAAAGTTTTTTTATCAAGAGGGTGCTTGGGCACTAGAAGAGGCTCCCCACAGAAGTGGTCACAGTACCAAGCACTTGGACAATGCTCTCAGGCATGATGGTTTCATTCTTGGGGTTGTCCTGTGCAGGGCCAGAAGTTGGACTTTGATTGACCCCTGTGGGTCCCTTCTAACTCAGGATATTCTATGATTGTTTTCAGATGGATAAAAACATCCCAGAAAGAGAAAGTAGTATCAGCTGTGACTAGGCTCAGCAAATGACATCTGTCAATACCTTCTATGCACTTTTAGAGTTTCTTTAGAAAGCTCTCAGTGTGGAGAATCCTGATAAAATGTATCCTATGCCTGTGGCTGGGACAAAACAGTGAACCAACCTTTGTTAAAAAAAAAAAAAATTGAATTTGTTAATCTGAAAGTTGAATTACTTCTTCAATGCAATAACGGGAAGTATTGAGAAATTTCCCAGAGATGGGAGTTATCCAGCAAAACAGAGAAGCTTTAAAAATTAAGTCATATTCTTATAAGAGTCCTTCCTGGATCAGAAGGGGTGACTTTGCTCTCTGCATTAATTTCCCATCGATGTATAAGCATTAGATTAAAAGTAGAGGGTGAGTCCCACCTGTTGAGCCTCTGCAAGTTAAGGCAAATGCTTAAGGGATGAAGTTGGGAAGATGGAGATATATTTTGAGCCCACAAATGCTTTTGGTTTGTCCAAATGCATCAAAGGAATCAAGCCTGTGTCTCACAATTTCAAGAGTTAGATGATAAATTGACACTTAATGGTAACAAGGGAAAAACCATGCTAGGAAGAAGACAGACCAACCAGCCTCTGTGTCTACCATGAGCCAAGTTAATGATGATTAGTTTACCTTTCTAACTTTAATTTACCTTTCTAATGGCAATCTTTTTAATACAGCAAGTGAAAATGCTGTAAGTCTCCCAAGTCACCTGGAAAAGCTAGTTTATATCTGCTGTAGTTGCCAGGCAACCATCACAATCTTCCAGTTACTAAAAATTGTCTGACTGGAGTTGACCTTACTTTTATGCTATGGTTACCCCTACAGCCTTCCCCAAAATAACAAAATTCTGTCAATCTGCCAGAAACAAATTTCTGTCATTACACTGAAATTTTGCAGCCCATTACTCCATAATAAGAACTACTGCCTTTAGGTGTCCCAATGGGATGAGCTGCTAAAGCAACTGATTTGTTTCAGTTAGAAGCAGGGTTTTTGTCTTTTAGCACATGTTCATTTCTGTCTTAATTTTTTTAAAAATAATATTCATATTGATCCTAAGCATGTAGACCTGGGGACTTATTCTGCACTGCAGTCTTAGCCAAAATCACTATTATATCAGATAGGAATGCAGCATATTTTTAAGAATGCAGTATGTGGCCTTTGTGGCCTTACAGCAACGAAAGGCATGTCACTAGTTACAGTGTGTCAGTGTCCATACAGAGATCAATATTAGGGCAGAATCAATAATCAAGAAATTCCATGTCAATTAAATCACATTAACTTTTAATTTGTTTAGTATTCATTACTTATACTGCAAAAGAGGCAGGAAAATGGAACTATTTTACAAAAATGTCATGGTTTAACCCCAGATGTCAGCTAAGGACCACACAGACCCTCACTCACTCTTCCTGCCCCCTAGTGAGATGGGGCAGAGAATCAGAGAAAGGTAACATTTTTGGTTTGGTATAAGAACAAACTAATAATAGAAATGAAGTAAATAATAACAATAGTAATAATTGTAATGAAATGGAGAGGGAGAGAGAGGAAACAAGTGATGCATTGTACAATTTCTCACCACTTACTGACCAATGCCCNAAGGACCACACAGACCCTCACTCACTCTTCCTGCCCCCTAGTGAGATGGGGCAGAGAATCAGAGAAAGGTAACATTTTTGGTTTGGTATAAGAACAAACTAATAATAGAAATGAAGTAAATAATAACAATAGTAATAATTGTAATGAAATGGAGAGGGAGAGAGAGGAAACAAGTGATGCATTGTACAATTTCTCACCACTTACTGACCAATGCCCAGTCTGAGCACCAATTGGCATGTTCCAGCTGAGTGTTTTCCCCCCCAGTTTACTGCCCACCATACTGGGCATGACATTCTGTGGTATGGAATATCCCTTTGGCCAGTTCCAGTCAGATGTCCTGGTTATGACTCTTCACAGCTTCTTGTGCAGCTCCTCACTGGCAGAGCACGGGAAATTGAAAGTCCTGAAAGTCCTTGACCTAAGGGTAAGCATTACCTAACAACAGCTAAAACATCAGTTTGTTATCAACATTACTCTCATACTGAATCCAAAACACTGCACGGTACCAGCTACTGGGAAGAAAATTAAATCTATCCCAGATGAAACCAGAACATAAAAGTAGATATTTATCATTTCTATATTGCAGCCAGGAGGGGTTAAAAAGAGAGGTTAAGGATTCCTAAAAACAAAGTAGTCAGCCTAAATTCCAGTTCTACTTCATCCTCCTAATTTAATGACACCTGAAATTCTTAGTGAAACCATCCAGAAAGAAACCAATATAACCAGTGATTTACTAGGGTAATGCTTAATTTACCTAGCTACCTAACTTAAATGGGTACATTCCAATCAAGCTACATTTTCTCTACTGCCACTGGGAAAAGTTCCTAAGGAAGGTCCATCCCATCTCAATGATGTATTTATGTCTGTATTGACAAAATATAAATACAATCCAGACGAATAACTTAAAACAGATACCCACCTTCTAGACAGCAGAGGTTCAATGAGATGAATTGCTCACTCATAGGTAGTCAATGCAAAGCAATGTGAAGATGGACTTTAAGGTCACATTGCAATTATGTGCAACAAAGATAGAACTATTCTGATCTCATTTGATCTAGCTCTGTGATTTATTCCCTGAATCTACCCTTTCTGTAGATATTTTTCCTGTGTTGAAAATAATTTTTTTTCAGCACTTAAAAAAAGTTTTAAATCTAAAAAGATTAGAATAAGTGACTTACTGTTTCTTTCCAGATAGATTTCGTTTGTGTTCTGCAAGCTCAACATCTTAGCCTGCAATGAGATACAATCATGTTATAACAATATGACTCATACTTAACCTACTTTAAAAAAAATGCAAGGGTTGCCAAGTAAAAAGATAATATAACAGTGTTAAGTATGAGAAAGTTATAAGGACTTCCAACAAAGAACACAGTGGTTCAGAATCCTTCCTGACAAAATTCCAATTTACTTTCTGTATCACTCAAAAAGAAATTAGACTTTAAGGAGATATAAGCATAATTTTCTTCCACTTTACAGCTAATTTGGCTTTAGACAACTAATATTTTATATTAAATGCAATATAATATAACTTTGCATTTCTTTTTCCATGGTGACATTCATAATACTGACAGTGAAATTGATGAAAAAACTAATTGAGTGATGTATAATGCTAACTTTTACTTGCTTACTCATCATTAAAAAATTAATGTGAAATAGTATCTTGAAAGTGATTTGTATATGCTTCATTAAAAAATGCTGCATGTGTCCTTTTTATATCAAGTTGAATTACTTCTTATTGAAGTTTTCAGGGAATCAAGATTATTTTAATAGTCTTACAGTGTGTACATATGAAATGCTGATTAGCGTGGTACCTTGGTAAGAAGATATGTAATATTTCAGCTGTATTATTCCTAAATCTTATGGTGAAGCCAGACCTGGCAATGATGTTTAAGGTAGCACAGAACAAGGAGTTTCACAAAAGCTTTGGGCATGAGAAGTTACACCAATGAGATTCTGACTGCCCTTCATAGTTGTTTACAACCTTATGCTGCCTTAACACCACAATAACTGTTTGTGGAGCTGCATAATAAATGTACAGTGCAACTACAGCCTGCAGAAACCATTAGCTAGTCTTATGCTGAATTAGTTCTAACCCAGGTCAGCTATGCCACCCCAGTTTTAGAGTAAAAGTTCTATAAAAGTGGCATAGGCCACTGGGACAGGAAAGGGAGATAAAAGGGAAGGAAAGGTACAGAAACAGGTATGAACCTCTGGGTCCACTCCCTTGTTTGAATATGCTGATTTATGGGAATTTAACATTCATGAAAAGATCATCTTAGGCACTTCAGCAGTAGAACTGTAAAATAGTTAATATAGCATGTTTAGTGCTGTCATTTAATTTTCCTTCAAGCCAACTAATTTTTACATCGTTTACACTAATCCAGTAAAAGCAATATGAACAGCCAATGAGTAAGCAATCTTACTCAATGTTTAAGCTTAGCAGATTTAGAGAGACCTACAGTATTTTAACATATCAAACCATGGGGTTATCTTGCTCAAATGGCAGCTGCTGTTTGTAATATCTGAGTGCTTTCAATGAAGATATCAGCCGGGCAAGCAACTAATGCATCTAGTGAAACTGTGCACTCAAAGATAAATGGTGTCTGGAAGTAGGACAACAGCAGAATGTAAGCAGATATGCTAGAGGATATAATGTCAGTGGCTGGAAGCTATTTGGATAGCAAATGCTGCAAGTTTTATGAATGGCTGTCAGGAGCCAATCGTATAAAATAAGCCTTACATAAGCCAAAGAGAAGCTTAGGAATAGACTTGTAAAATAGTTTGTGCTCCCTACTTTAGGATCACATGGCAGGTCAAGGTCTAGATCTGAATCTATATGGGACTGACCGTGGCAGAGGAGAACAGAGTCTCTCTGAATTAATTTTTAAACTTAGAAGAGTATATCTCTCAGAGATAAAATACATTAATGAATATAATGATAGAGAAGCCATCTTGACGTCTTTCCAGTAGCTGGTTGCCCACGTCTGTAAAAGGGCAAATAAACCTATTGTGAAAATACCTGTTTTCAACTTGCAGTCTTTGGATCCTTTCATACCTTTCTAGACTAGCCTAAGAATACATTCTGTACCAGCTGTTTAGCCCCCTGTTAATTTAGAGGATTAAATCATCCTCTAATTTTTTTAGAGTTAGTTTGAACAGATATTTCCTAGAACTGTTTTCTACTGGGAATGTTTTTCAGCTCTTTAAGGTAAAGGCCCTATTTGGACATTAAGGAAAGTAGATATGGCAGAGAACTGATGTTAGCAAGATGCCTTCAGGATGAACACTTGTGGCTCTGCAGAAAAAAAAATAAAACCAATTACTCGAGTAAGAGTAATTACTTGAATAGTGAGTTCCAAAGAGCCCAAATCCCTATTTTCCATCAAAACGCTCTATCTTAAACACAACATAAATCAGTTTAAGAGCAAAACTTTCAAGAACCACAGATGCCAAAATATTTTCCTAAAAATATTAGCATTCCATCCAAGAATTATAAATAATTTTATTAGCAATCACACCCAATTTACAGTCATATATGAACTAAGTATTCAGTTGCCTAAAGTCACAGTAGTAGTCTGGAACTGATCTGGAAATAGGAGCAAACCTTCTCTTTAAATGGCTGTCAGAGAGTGCATCAAGGGTTTTCTATATGGTGGTTTAGTATACTTATTTAAACAACAAGTGAAATTTTTAAAAGCTGATCTCTCATTTAAATAATGAAATCAAGATTTCCATGGGTATAGGCACACACAAATGATGGCTTCTAAAAACTAAGACATCCCAGAGAAAAATGCACAGAGATTTAAAACTTACTGTTTAACCATCACTTAAATGAAAGAGTTTCAGGAGTGGGGAGGGAGGTTCCCTCTGCCATGATATTTAAAAGTAAGTTCTAAATATAAAAGAATTTTGAACTGACTACTGAAATCTTATCTTATTTCTATTTCCTTAACGTCTAAGGCTGTTTGGCCACATGTGATTTCATCACCAGGCCCTTAGCATCAATAGACCAAATAGGTCTAACACTAGTGAATGAATTAATACATACTTGCAGACATCCCTTGTCCTATTTTCATGCAGATGAAATTGTGGGTTTTCTCAACAGCTGCTCATATGCACCAATAGTGCCCTCTGCAGTGTTATAATGTAGATATGTGCAGATGCCAAAGTTTTGAATGTTAAGGAGCCAAAATGTGAGAAGAATATGTAATACAGTAATATAATGACCAGAAGTATTTATTTGATACTCATCGACTTATAACTCAACAGTGGGATGCAATATGATTGCAGTTGGAATTAAGGGGCAGGCTGCTGCAATGAAATCAGCTACCAAAATAAATTAGAAGGCTGATGCTACATTATGATGGTAGCATGACATTGCTAGGATCACACATGGCTAAAGTGATTCAGCACCCTGTGATGACCTTGGAGGGCCCATTCCAACTATAAATGTTCTTGGTTTTGTGACAGTATTATTCTTACTCTGTTTTGAGCTCTGTCATCATCTCAGCTATTGATTTAATTTACTCCACTGGCTTTATCCTACTTAACCACAGTAATCCCAAACCTGCTTACTTCCACATTCCTTTCTCCCAATCCTAATAAAGTTATGCTGAATACATGTGCTGAATATTTGTCCTACTATTTGTTTCTCATCAAAATCCTAAAACTGATACTCACACCTTTACACCATCAGCAGTAGAGAAGCACTCACTGCAAGACCCATAAATTCCAGACTTATCCCCAAGATACCAATGCTAAGAGGCAGGACATGTGCTCTGGCATTAGCTCACACTGGTCACCTGCTAAACTACTCATTGCTGGTGTCAGATTTTGCTTCCTGGATCAACTTGTGTCATCTCTTCTCCAGGAAATTGTCTCAATCAAGGCTGGGAATGGGAGATGCATAGCACTAACAAATCAGTTCTCTACAACTAGATTTAAGTTTATAGGCTTTTATGTTTTAAAAATTTCTTCGAACACCTATGGGAAATGTTTTGCATATGCTTCTCATTTGCAATAACTGAGGAGAAATACCTAACATAGACCTCTTTGGATAATAAAATTACAAGAGAAGTGAAGTTTTCAGGTTAGAGAAGTCTGTGTTGAATATAAGAGATCATACATGAGTGCTGTTTGAAAGAAAAGACTAGGAAGGTGTTCTGCATTGGAGGGTCAATAAAGAAAGTTCAGAATGAAGTAACCTGCTTATCAAGATTGTTTGCATAGTCTTACATAGAGTTATTTTGAGATCTTGGACATTAAAATAACCTGTTTAGTACTACTGCAATTTTAGGCAAACCATAATATCAAAATGCAGAAATGTTTTTTCACTTCTGTTTATGTACACAGGGTACATAGAAGATAATCTGGGAAGTAGGCATTTTATAGTGGTTTAAATTCCTGAGATAATTTAGATATAAACCAACAAAGTTCATGTTTTTGGTCTAGCTGATTGTATGATAAAGATCAGGAGTAAAAAGCACATAAATATTTGACAAGTTATCCAGAATAATGTAAGAATAATGTTACATGAAAGAAAAAAAAAGGCATATTTCCATTGTCTTAGGAAAACACCTAAGACAGGATGGGGAACAGACAGCTCAGAGTGAGAAGGTAACAAGTGTGAAGATGGCAGCCTGAGACATACTTTCCTGACTCCCCAAATTTACCAGTGAATCTCAGTAAGATGCCACAAAGAAAGGGCTTTGAAGGGGCCAAAGGTTGCTCAAGCATTTTTAACACTTGAGATAAACAAAACTGCATAATGCCTCAGGATTTCTAGAATGGCATCAGGATAATCAAAATAATGTATTTGTCCTAAAAAGAACTGGCACATTATTGCCAGCAGGATAAAAACTTGTGAAACATGCTTGGATTCTCTGAAAAAAATATAAAATCATAGACATGACTGGCAGTGAATGTAGGAGACCCAGTTGGATAGTTTGTTTGTGTAAGAGGTTTTGTTTGTGCAATCCTTTCACACATGGCTGAATCTTGATGGCCCTATCCAGGCTTAAATTTAACTCTTATTCAGAGGTCACCTCCCACAGGACAGTGTCCTGCAGTTACCAGTAGGTTTGCAATGAGAATAACTTGTAGTAAATCCAAGTATTTGGAACATTTCAGTTGACTGGGCATTTAAAGAAGACCTTCACTTTCTGGATTCATGGCTTTAAACTTTAATAACTATTCATTTTTATAACCTCTGGTCAAGTGCAAATCTGTTCAGCTCAATTTTTTCTCTCTGTTTAGGGCTGATTTTTTTTAAAAGGCACTTTATAAGACCATTAATAGAAGGCCCTGAGAAAATGGAGAACTTTGGTTTCTAGCCAAGACAACTGCCACAGGCTTTGGCCATAGGATGCTTCTCTTGGATTTTGGCCACTACTGAGATATCAGTGTTTATATTAAGCTACAGTATACTCTAGGGCTGGTCTGAAAACCAAGAAGTTGGTGAGGTGGCAGTGGTGACCGAGATAAGTCCAGGGCTGAGGGCTGTACAGGGAGTTCCTGAGCTCAGGGACACCTGAGCAATGGCCCCATGCCCCATGAGGACTTAGAGACCCTTGACAGCCAACAAGGCAAAATCAGTGCCATGGAAGGGGCCCTTGGGGTCCTGGTTGATGGTAAGTTGAACATGAGCCAGCAGTGCCCTCACAGCCAGGAAGGCCAACCCTGCCCTGGGGGGCATCAGGCACAGCATGGCCAGCTGGGCAAGGGAGGGGAGTGTCCCATTCTGCTCTGCCCTGGTGGCCTCAATTTGAGGCCTGTGTGCATTTTTGGTCACCACAACATAAGATATTAAGCTACTAGAGATCATCCACAGGAAAGCAGCAAAGATGGTAAAGGGTGTTGAGGTATGAGAGCAGCTGAAGTCACTCACCAAATTCTGTGATTCTGTGAAATTTCTGTCCAAATATGCAAAAAGAATCCAAAACAACAGGAAATCTCAAGACCACCCGAAAATCACTTTTAAAAAGTTTGATGCCTGATAATATTTTTGCTTTTCCAAAACTAAAGTATGCCTGCTCCAGGGGCTCACTCCTGCACATAACTTACCAAGCTTTATTTACAGCTCCTGTTCTGTCCACGGAGTCTAAATAGTCACTGGCACACAAATTGGTAGCCAAAACTTGGCAGCTGCATTAGAAGCTACAGTAAGAAAAGGTCTGGCCAAGATATAAGCATATCCCGTGAAAGTTATCTGCTCATCTGAAGTTACACCTCTGATCCAGCTGAGGGGATCTCAGTGGATAATTTACCTGATTTTTGCTGAATGTGAGTCAGCACTGCGCTCTTGTGGCGACAGGCCTGAGCGTGGAGCAGGCCCAGAGAGGGATCACAGCCAGCAGGCCAGGGAAGTGGCTGCTCACTGCCAGGAGGTACACTGCTTCTGGTGTACACAGTCCAGGCTGAGACCTCAGAACAAAGACACAGAGCAGGTGGAGAAAGACCTCTGAAGGACCACCAAGATGACAAGGAAGATGCACAGCCTGCTCTTTGACAAGAAGCTGAAGGAGCTGGATTTCTTGAGCCTGTAAGGAAGAGGCTGAGGGGAGCAGCTGCAATCTTCCTAAGATTGTCGAAGGGGAGTCAAAGAGATTCTGCAACTGAAAACAAATCTGGGTTTGGTTTGTTAGTAAAAGAACTGTCACTCCCTTTCTGTGTTTCCTCAAATTTTGGAATTCTAAACAAATGCAAACATTTAGCTTATATGTAACAAAGCATTGCCTTCTTCATACTCTTAAGATTTACTAAATAGCACTGGTAATGAATCAACACAGTCAGGCATCAGAGGCTGAAGGTCCTTTCTAATTGACTGGCATTTGACCATTTAGATCACATTCCTCATCAGAAATGAGATAATGGGACAGATAGTTAAGCTGAAAGATAACTTTGGAAAGGATAATTTTTGACATGTTTGGACAAATGTATTTGCACTAATAGCCACCTCGTGGTTTGAATAATATGGCCAATGCCTCACTGCCATCGGGGATAGAGCAGAAGTTAAGGAAGAGGAATAACTCTGACTACTTAAACATATACTAAATAATTTTATGTCTGCTCAGGTAGTTTTAATTCTCTGGTTCTCTAGTTTAAGTACGTAGGACCATTTCAGTTTTGCCTTCTGTTATTAACAGTATCTGAATTATTGTTGATACAATCCTTCACAGCTTTGACTTGACAGCTTCAGCAAATATAACTTCCTCATCTATATTTTTAAGCTCCAACTTACTGTTGCCTCTATTTAATGAAAATTCCCAATCATCTATTTATAAACCAGAGAATGGAGACTCTGAGCTCCTGCTGTGACTTATATGTCTACAGTCCTATGATTCACTAGCAAAGGTGCAACTTCCCTATATCACATCTGCATGAGGGCTATGAGTACATCTATCTCCTGAAAATATCCCCTCACTTCATTATTTACTGTCTTGTCTCATCCCTAAGGCCAAATATCTGATTTTGCACCCAGATATATCTGCTAGGAAAATATCATCTGATGCTGTGGCCTATTTTTCTGCAGTAAAACTCTATTCTTTCTGATGGAAATGAAACAGTAAGGCCTTCCAGTTAAGGCCTAACTTGTTCTGCCTGTTTTTACATCACTAAGTGAAAGAGAACTTTATTCCATGACTTCAATATGACTAACTGAATTAATGTGCAAATTATATGTAACTGCTTAAGTTGGTGATTGCTAAAATATTGGGAAGAAATGCATCTGCCTGTAATCCTCAGTCAAAATAATCCAACAAAAAGCACTTCTTATGGCATGTAAGTGTGTATTGGGATAGGGCTAGAAATAATAATACTAGATGATCACATCCTTCATCACTTTTCTATAGCATTGAGAATGTTTTCCATTAAATGTCAGCCTTGACTGAAGCTGATGGAGGACAGGAAGTGAACAGCCTGATTTTGTGAAGCCTTTTAGGATACAATAAGTTTATACTTCTTTTATTATCTTCTTTACTGTATTTGTAATGAAAAAATAATCAGGTTCTATCTGTTTTTTGTCTGCACTAGATCTTGGTCAAAATTTGAACCTGCATGACTTTTTAATGCCTCACATACTCTATGAATTATAATGCTACTTTTTTATTGCTTTGGCCTTTTCAATATTCAGCAATTTATCTGACTGATCACTTTTGCTTTCCTCTGTTCATAGCTTCGCTACTTCCCCAGTCATAATCCTAAGTAAGGATATAAATATAGATTTTGCATAGAACAAAATAAACAAAACTTTCAAAATTAAAATTAGATCAGAAATAAAACCATATTTAGCTGCTTCTCAAGTAGTCTAAAGCTGATACTGTGTCATGTGTAAGAAGGTCTCACAGACACTACCACACAATGAAATGTCAACTTGAGAACTGAACTACACAGCTAGAAATTTATATTCACTGCAGAATTAACACTGACTATACCTTGAGTATTGCCAGAATGTGCAACCCCCACCTCCATTTTACAAGATAACTATGAGCTGTGAGCTATATTAAGTGCCATGCACAAGTATATTCCCTTTCTTCAAAAGCAAATGTGTTCTGAGTACACAGTGACAGATCTGAAAGGAACATACACACCAACCTTATACAACCCAGTAGCTTGTAGCATGAGGCTGCCTTTTATGAGCACATATCATGCCAATCAAATGCCACAGATTTTCTATACTTTCTCACAATTGCCTATGAGGCCAGGAAAATAATCCACCAGGGTTATTTCCTTAAAAGCACTCACTACACAACCCATAGAATAGTTCAGCTTACTCAAGTGGATATGAACCCCAGCAGTCCTGCTGCCTTACGCTGTTGAGTACTGTGCAGGAGACAATGCTGGCTGACTCCATAAGGAAAACTGTGTTGTAGATAATACATGGCAACTACACAGTAACAATATGTGTTAAGAACTTGTTACTTTCCAAAATACCTGTAGACATTATGGAAATTAACACTGAGAAATTTACAGTGCCAAAACAGAAGGCTATTGATCATATACACTCAAGTGAGTTGACACTGTTGTGGTGATCCCTCTGAAGTGTACAGTCCTACCCCATAAACAGAAGAAAGAACTATTTGAGGAAGTAGAGGGAAATGACAGGATGGAGACCCTGGAAAATAGTATCTCAACACAGCCTTGCTATTTCATGAAGCAGTATTATGTCTTGTTGTTTGTTCTTTCGGTTTTCCCCAGAATTTTGTTTTCTGAGGCGTTTAACAATGTATGTGGCACCATCTAGTGGCCTCATAAAAATTTACTTAAATTGTGACCTGTTTTATAACAGTAATAGTTTTTAGGAACATCCAATGAGTTACTTAGGTATAGAAACCCTGATAAGCAAAACCTTGAACTTTTAGTCAAAGCTGGCACGAAAGTTTTATCATTGATGAAAATTCAGAATCACGTGTTAGAAGCTTCTAATATAACACTTATAATAATTTATCACTTTGGGATACTCTAATCTCAGATATCTGAATAAATGTGAATGCAATGAGGATGCAGCATTCCTCTTTGTGGTGAAATTCCAAGTCCAAATAAATGACAAAGCCAAAGGAGAAGTCTACTAATTGGACTCTCATTTGATGCTCAGTTCTTGGATTTCTGCTGCAGTGTACACTGGCTGATTCTAATATATATAATACAATGTATTAGAGATCACACCTTATGTGTTATTGGTTTCTGAGTCAAAGGTTTTTCCTTCATCTCAGATCTCTCATCTTTGAAAACTAGAATAGTGCTTTAGGGTGGGAATGTAACGGATTTCTCCCTTAAATTCTTTTCAGAGCTTCCCTAAACTGAGCTGATTTGTAGGTCTGTAGATGTGTCCTCAGTCACTGAGTAGGTTGCATATTTTGAAATCATGCAGTTATATTGCTGCATTTCCTATGTCAGCTTTTCCTCTGTCTCACCTCTCTTCTCAGGTAGGAAGTGAAGATTAAGTAATTCTGTGTTTTACCATCCTCATATACACATATATACATATAACACAAACTGAGTTACTGCAGAAAAGAAAAACACTGCTCCTTTTTAGGACTGATAGAATTGCCTTTCTGTATTATGCAGAACAAGATGCATGAAAGCAAGAATGTTTTTGTACACAGTAGTGGTAGGTGAAGTTACAAGAAAATGTTCAAGCTATACAAGGAAGATCTGCAACAGATGTCATTGTCACTGCAAAATCTTTAGAAAGTAAATATACTATTCCTTATTATCTTTTTCTGGCTCATTTGTGGGGTTTATGAGAAGATGCTTAAAATAATGAGGTTATCTGTAATCCTAAACAATTAGCAAGCCCCCAAAAACCTTCACATCAATGAAAAGTTCTTGAGCAGGGTTATTAAAAATCTGTAGAGTAATTATGTAACTCCTAGACACTACTAGAATCGTGAAAGCAACCTGTATAAAAAGGAAGTTTATAAATTCCTGTCTTTAGAAGGGCAGTTCATGACTGCCCTTCTGCCCTGCAGTTCAGACTGACAAAGAGATAGACTAAGATTAAAATTACCTTAATATCAAAAAGTTAGATTACTTAAAGCAGTGAAGAGTTAAAGAATTTTGCTTAAATATTTCTGCTGCATGTGTCCATGGCCTGGTGCAGACAATCCCAGCCTCACTTGACTTGTACTTTGGAGCAACTTACCTTCAGGTTAGAAATGGTTAATCTCTGAGAAAAAAACCAATCCATTCATGTGATGTGCTACATTTGCTCTGCTCCACTGCTTCTATCTAGCTTGGAGGTAACTAGTTTAGAGACATTTTTATTTTGTCCTATGCTGTGGAGCTGGTTTATCCCAAATCTCCTTATCTGATTGAAGTACAGTGTGTGGATTCAGCAGTCATGTTTGAAATAGCAACTATTTACAATCTTGATTTTCTGAAAAAAAAAAAAAAGAAAAGAAATTTCTCTCTGCCTTTTCTCATATTTGCAGTCTGTACTAGTCTGCATTTGCATTCAAATGTAATTACTGTTCAATTATTTTTCTCTAGAATTCCTATAGTATGAAACAGCACTCCTTTATTGATCTCTAAATCTTTCTAAATTTGATATCTTATTAAGATAATTTTTTCCTTTATTAAATGACGATGAATGATGAAATGAAAACTAATTTAAGTAAAATCTTTCTAAAAAATTAGCTACCTCATAGTGAGTCAAGCCCAGATATATGCATTCTCCCCTTACTTAAAGCATCTTCAAACTAAACCTGCTGCTAATGGCTTTGTTGCTACATCAGATTCAGCTTAGGAAAGGACATGGTAATGAGAGCTGACAAGTGGGAATTCTCTGATTCAGAAACATCTAGAAATTCCCTAGATAGGTAAAAAAAATCTAGTAATCTGCAAACACCAGAGATGGCCATGTAGCTGGGATGAAAAATGAGACTCCTTTCTGCCAGCAAGAAATATTCATGACTTTGCTAAAGAGGCAATTGAAAAGAAGGTTGAAACAAATCCAGAGGTGGCAAAATGTATAAAGTATAGACCTCAGAAGTCTTTATGAATACTTAATTTCAGAAGAATATGAATATAGAATAGCACCATGTGAAACAACAGATTTGAAAATCAGACCCCAGAGTAATGACAGTTTAGCATTTGAACTTTCCAAATGGAATAATGGTATAATTCTTGCATATATTCAGTCTTATTAAAATTTTCCTTACTCCTCTGGAGAAAATTTCAAGGAATCCAATACTAGAAATTGTTTGCTAAGTTACTGGAGGCTGTACTTTCAAATCCTAGAAACAATTCATTATGGTTCCCTACATCCACTTTGCTCAAGCTTTTAGAAATCAGCTGTGAAAACCTCATGTAAAGTTAACAGCCAATGAATTTACAGGAACACATGACTTTCTCACTTGTTAGATTGTGAGGCTGGATGTGTAAGGCTCATAAGAGTTTGGGATGCCAACCTGCTGCAGTGCTTGGTTTCTTTTTGTCTGTCCTGCTGCCTAGTGCAACTCACAATGGTCTTATAAAGATTGGGAGAGAGAAAGAGAGAAAGGCTAGCAGGAATTAGCCAGTGTGGATTCCCTTTGCACTTGTATGCAGTACTGAAACCTGAGACACGTTGGAATAAAATCTGCCAGGCTGATTGGAAGCCTTGTTTATATTAGTAAAAATGTGAAGGTACAAGGATCACAAACAATAACCAAATGAATGACCAGAATGACCAAATCCACTGCTGTTCAGAAGTTACAGTCCTAAATTCTGTGTGGTCATTGTGGGATAACCCCAATCAGCAGCTTGGTCCTACTCAGCCACTTATTCTTCCCAAGAATGGGGAAGAGAATTGGGACAGTAAAAGTGAGAAAAATTGTGCATTGAGATAAAGACAGTTTAATAGGTAATGCAAAAGCTAGGTATGCATGAAAAGTAAAATAAGAATTGATTCACCAGCTTCCCTGGGCAGGCAGGTGTTCAGCAATCCCCAGGAAAGCAGAGCTGCATCACACATGATAGTTACATGGGAAAACACCGTTATCTCAGAATGTTTCCCCTTTCCTCTTCTTTCACCCAGGTTTTCTTGGTGAGCATGAAATACGGTACAATACGGAATGTCCCTTTGTCAATTGGGGTCAGCTGTCCTGACTATGTCCCCTCACAGATTCCTGTACTCCCCCAGCCCACTTGCTGGTGAGGAGGTGTGAGAAACAGAAAAATCTTGGTGCTGTGCAGGCACTGCTCAACAATGGCTAAAGCATTCCTGAAGCATACCGACACTGTTTTCATCACAGACTAGAAACACAGTTTCACAATATGAAGAAAAATAGCTCTATCTTAGCCCAAACCAGTACAGTCATACAGAAATTATATAATAATATAATGATTTTGTCACAGCCAAACTCAAGGTTACACAGCAGTGTTTTAAAATTAATGAGGTTAAAATTGCAAACACCTGCTTGGACTTTCTGACCCAATGCAGCATGACTGTGTGAGAGAAGGGAGATAAAAGGAAGAGCAGATCTTCTCTGGCTCCATGCTGGGATCTTTCCAGACCTCCTTTGTCTACCAGCAGGAGGATAAGGGAAAACAAAACCAGGGAGTGGGATACATTTTCTCATTATTGAGGCTGAAAAGATTGTATAATCTCAACAGACCAGGTGGTGCCTGGGGGAGCTGCTCTGCAATCACGGTGATTTTTGTGTCCCTTTTGCTGCCTTAGGCAACTGCTTACATGGTCTGAGCCTACAGCTGCCCCCTGCCTTGGCAGATATGCTCCATAAAATTAATATGCCAGGCTTACAAATTTCACTGGGGAGCTGTTTCATTGTTAATTATATTTTTGAGTTACAAGAATGAAAAACTCTATTATTTTGAATGACTATTAAACTGAAAAAAGTTTGTTTATAGACAATATGCCAGTGACACAGAGGATACTGCAAAAAGACAAGGGCTCATAGTTGCTGCTTCACTGTTAAGGAGCACTAAGGCTCCCACTGCCATCCTGACAGGGAGTCATGAAAGGTGTGCTGACTTCCCAGAGCTGAGGTGTTGCTGAGAGAGTGCCACTACCTGTCAAGATCACAGACTACTCTCAGTTGCTCCTCTCTCATATGGGCATGAATGACACTGCAAGCTGGAACCTGGGCAAAGTTAAGGAAAACTACAAAGTCCTGTGAGTGCAAGCATGAAGTATTAGTGCCCAAGTTACCTTTTCTTTCATTTTACTGGTTAGAGAAAAGGCTGCAGCCAGAAACAGATGCATAATGCAAATCAACTACTGGCTTTGCAGAGTAAGTTCACAAGGTTTTTGGGTTTTATAAAAATGGGGGATTCTTCAGTGACTATAGCCTGTTAGAGAGGGGTGGGATCCACTTCTCCAGAAGAGACAAGGCAGCAGACTGGCCAACGTGGTGAGGTGGGCTTTAAACCTATGGACTTGGGGACAGGGTCCAAGGTGGCAATGCTCATGCCATGGCAACAAACTGGGGATAAACCAGGCCAACTAGAGCAGTGACAAATATTCCTTAGCTACCTCCCAAGATGAGAACCAGAAGACTAACCACCTGGAGTGTATGCATGCATGCCTGGGGGAAAAACAGGAGGAACTGGAGCTCCACATGCACTCAGAAAGTTATGGTCTCATAGGAATAACTGAAACATGATGCACTGACTCATATCAAGGATTATGTTGAATGGCTATGCTGTTTCATAGAGACAGGCAGAGAAGAAGAGGAGGACTCATCCTCTGTGTTATGGAGAACCTTGGATGTGCATTTGTTGGAAGAACAATACAGGCGTTCACGTGTCATCCATCATGTTTCCAGAATGCATAGAGGACTGCTTCTTCTTACAAACATCAGATGTGAGAAGCAGGAATGAAGCTCTGCTGGACTGGTTACTCACAAACCAAGAAAAACTTTGTAATATCTCAGTTACTGATAGTCTTGGCTGCAGTGATCACGATATTGTGGAGTTTGGAATCCTGAAGAGTACACTGAAGGTTTTTACTACATCAGAGGTTTTAGATTTTAGAATAGCAGATGCCAACTCAGAGCTCAGATGAGGGGAGTTTGATGAGATGCTTCCATGGAGAATAAAGCTATAAAGTGACGGGAATTTTTCAAGAGCCCTCTCTTGGAAACACAAATCCAGTTTTTCCCCTTTAAAAGTAAGGGAAGCAGGTGGCACAAGTGACCTCCTTGGCTTAACTGTGAGCTTCTGAATCTGCTCTAAACCAAAAAAGAAGCAAATCAGAGATGGACAAGCAGATGTACACCTGTTGGGAACTACAAAGGTATTTTGGGGATTTCTCAATAGTTGGAGATAGTCCTGTTCTTAACTCTCTCCTCACAGAAGTAATTCTGAGATATTTCATCTACATGCTAAAGAAAAAAGATCTGAAAGAAATATAAATAAATATTTGGTCTGGGTCCAGATAATATATAAAGGGGACTAATCAAGGGCTTTGATAAACAGATAAAACTGCATGTGGTTGATTCTGACTGGAAAATGACACATTCTTCATGTCATAATTTCATTATCTTAAAGCCACAGATAACAGGTCTGCAGTGGAATATGTTGCTATGAATTAGTTCAGTGGTTTTTCCTGTTTCATTATGAGGATTGAAGCTTTCAATAAATGTGACGACAATTAGCAATTTTATGCGGTGCCATGAAGAAACAGCTGTTGGAAAAATCAACAGCTTTTCTAAAAGTCAGCACCTTTTGCCTGTCTCTATGAAACCACAGGTCACTCTGGAATATTAAGTGACATCATTGCTGCAGCAATTATGTCTATGTGTGATGTTTGGCTTGGGCATCTGATCATTACAGAAATGAAACTGCCAACAGTTGTGATAGCAATCTTCACCACTACACGTGGATATGGTTCAATCATTCATTTCCAAATGGCAAATAAGCCTCCTTCAGGGCAAGCAATCTTTTAATATTAGTATTTTCTCTTTTAATTTGGTCCAGAGATATTTGCTCTAAGATATTGTTTGTGCAGGAGCATGTACTGACTGGCAATTCCTTCTTGCTTTCCACCATGAATGTCTCTAGTCCCTCTCTGACAAAGCTGCAAGGACAGCCTCTTCCTGCATGAAACCCGTGCATCCATTATAAATGTTCCCATTGGCAAACACTGAAACCTGATGCTCTCTCAACAATATGGTCATGTGAAAGAGGAAAATAGAGCTGTGCTTCAATAAAAGCTCCGCTCTCTGTGTTTATAAGATTTATAGCCAATGTTATCAACACCGGAAAACCCCAGACTGGGTTTTATTCTATATTTGCTTCTTTTGGACTCAGTAAACAATTTTGCCAGAGAGATCCTGCCAACAACAAACAGCCCCAAAACACATGACAGAGCTACACATACAAAGAAAAACCTCAGCCCATTCCATAAGTGCATGTACCACTGATGTTACCTACTGCTATCACAGTAATGTAACTTTGCCAGTAAAATGAAGATGATTTTGACATCAACTGACACTAAGCAGTGCTTGGGAGGGCAAAACATCAAAGAAAATACAGTTTCTGATTAGTATGCTTGGAAAATGTAACAGAAAGTATATTCTTTAGGTTGACCATAAAACTGTGCCATGCTTTTCATCAAACTATACAGCTCTCCAACCATGAGTCTCTTCTCAGAAGAGTCAGCTTCCTTATCGTAAAATACCCATTTCAGCTTGAGGTACACAAAAATTTATTACCTGTTTTAGAACAACTCGGAACTACATCTGTGCTCTTACATAGGCCATGTCTGAAAATAAACCCTCAACCTATTAATCTACACAGCTGTAATGAGAAGCATATGCTACACTATATGCAAATATGTGACTGGCTGTTAACAGAATGAACACACATCTGATTTCAGAAAGAGTCCATGCTAACTCCTCTGTTCCACTAAAAGCAGTGACAGAACTGAGACATTCACTATTTCAAAGCAAAGGGCTAATTTAAAGCATTTCATAGGCTTAGTTTTCCTGATTCTTGAAGGAAATATATTTATTAACTCTCCCAGAGTCATCCCCTGTGTTTCCTTGGCCCTGCCTGGTCCAGGTAGTCACGCACTGTGAGGCACACCTGCAGCAGCAGAGGTGAGCTGTGAAGGAAAACATCTCCCCGGAGTGGTCAGTCCTTCAAAAAACTTATTGTCATCATCATTTTTTGTCATAAGAAGGCAAATTGCACAAACTGAACTTAAAAAATTTCAGGACATTTAGGTTATACTCATATTGCAAAGCTCTGTCTGTACACATCACTTTAATTTACAAATAAGAAATATTCTGTTTCTTTAAAATGTGCTCATTTAATGTTTACTCACACTGCATGAAAATAAATACAAAAATCTCTCTCATGTGTCACCACATTTCACAGTGTATACTGAGATATTTTACCCCATAATAGCAAACAGAAATACTGTATAAGTAGGTTGTAGACTTCTTACCACAGGGCTTCTTCATTCCTATTAGCACTCTGAGCTTGACTGCTGCTTCTTTTTGTACATCTGGACCCAGGCAACAGGTCATTAAGTTAGTTTCATGATATGTAAATAGCCACTGTAATTCAGCAGCTAGAGTAAATTTTAATAAACATCACTTTTTTGAAAGCTAGCATAACTGAAATGTGTACCTACCACAAGATTACTAATGGTCAGTACAAGTAGCTTAGAAAGAAGACAGTAAATAAGCTCTGTAATTGGAAATGTTATGTGTTCTGCTGGAAGAAAATGTGATTTTTACCAATTACTTCAGAGCTATTGGACAGATTTCACTCCACAGGCCAGATAATATCTTTGCAGAACAAGTGCAGTAGTAGATAAGTGACAGTAGAAGATGATGCCAAATTGAGACAAGTTTCAAGACCTAGCCAATTCTGCTGTGTGCAATGGCTCTGATTCTTAGGAACAATCACTACAACTATATGCACAAGATAAGGTTAGACACTGATGCATTTTTTTTTTCAGAGCTGGGAAAACCACAATGCATAAAGTAAGGACATTATTTGCATTAAAACAAATTACTAAAAATAGCTACAATAGGGGCAGCTTTGCTGTCATTATTTTATTGTAGCAGAACTGAGCTGCTGTTTTGATTCAAGTAAATAGGCAAGTTTTAAGCTGGTTCTCCTTTTGTTTTAAATTAAGATACTAGAGGCTCTTCTGTTATTATTTGGTTTTGTTCAATATTTCATCCCCATTGTTTTCCAGTTGTATTGGACATATATCAACTTTCACATCAGAATTTAACACAAACTTCAGAGATTTATTTTCTTACTCCTGGGCTTACAATCTTTATTTTATTTCTCACTGGCTCTTCCCTAATCACACCTTGAAATGGAGTAAAATTAAATAGAACTTCTTGTGACAATCTGCTAAACACACAGAAGAATAATACACTGGAGATGTTGGAGTTTATTTCTGATACCAACAATTATGTTTAAAGTGGCTTTTGAAAATAACACTAACTGATTTAAAACTATTGTTCAGAATTCTATTAATGGACATAACTTACCACCAAACCCTCTTGATGAATGTTATTGATGATAATGATATTACATTGGAACAAACTAGGAGCTGGGGGATGTTGCCTGAACTGTCAGAGTTCATTTTGCTAAGATGCTGGTAAAGTTTGCCTTGTAAAATTGTATACACCTAGCAAGGAACTTTAAATTATAAAAGTAATTGTCTCTAGGAATCTTTTAGACAGTAGTAAGCAACATTTCTGTTCTGAATTATTTTCCAGAGGACTCAGAGCCTCTTTGCTACTCTGCACTGCCATAGTCCAGTCCCTGTGCAGTTAAAACCAGGGAGATGGAGTTCAAGACTTCCAGCCTTTAGGTTCTAGACACTGTCCCACACTTCAACCTGAGCTAGGCAATCCACCCACTGGTTTCACATAATTTCTGTTTCCTGTTCAGGGTCAGTAACCTCACAGGCAACCTGACTTAATTGCTAGTTTTACACCTTTCATTATACGTGTTTTGGCACTTGGCAGACACATGAAATGTATGCAGGCCTTTTCAGCTAAAAATACTTGAAAACTGTATAGTATGCAGTATCTAATGTGTAGGAGAGTTTTTCCCTGCATATGTTGAACACTTATTCTTTACATGAGAAATATTTTCTTTCCAAGTCATCTTCTCCTTCCACTTCATACTTTTACTACTATTACTACTGCTATTACCATTTATTATCATTATTATTAAAGAAATCTGAACTATTGTGTTTCTGAAAGCTCCTAGCACTTTAATAGAGGTGTGGTATATGACTGCTGGTGGAATATCTGTACTACCATTTCTTCCTTCCTCATATAGGTACAGGGGCCAAACATTGCCACAAGTAAGGGAAATATGGTTTATTTTTAAATTACCAGATAGTTTTCTAATCTTAATCCAAAGACAGTAAAACAATTTTTGAAAAGCACTGAAGGCTCACTATCTTCTCCAGATGTTACTATTACAGAGGGGCTATATCAACTAAAAGATGTTGATATCTAATGTGGCTGCTTAAGTGCTTACTGCCAAACTTGACAGAATAAATTGAGATGCAGTAATTTTTCTGCCCTCTTATTTCTGCCACCAGACTTGCCTCAGTGCAAGAAATCTTTGTCAAACATAACTAACTGCAGCTACAACTCTCATCTACCTCTTATGAGGTGAGGGTACAGTTCATTTCATCTGTGGCACTTGGTATTCCTGAGAATCCCCTGTTCAATAATTGTGAAAGAGGACATTCCTTCACCCAGAGCTTAATGGACAACGACTGTAATGGGAAGTTACAGCAGCTTTTTTTTTTTTCCCTCTTGTCTGGGGAGGCTTGATTTAACACCACCCTTCAAGCAGAAAAGTGACTTTCCTGCAGGAAAAACCTAAAAGGATCTCTCTTGGTTGAAGACTTTCCATTTTGTACAAAACAAATATCACTGACACAGAAACAGAATCTCGGGTATAAAAGTGTGACCACTCCGCAGATGGTCTAAGGTTACAAAAGTCTCCTTGTAGTGCTTTCTCCACAGATAAACAAAAGGGAGTTTAAATGCTAAATTTTTCATGCCATCATAGAATATAAATTAGAGTTTTTAACATTTTAAACAGAATAAAACTGAAGATAGGAAAGCAATTTTTAAAATACCCAGGCCTGATTCCAGACAACTCACTGGCTTCCCAGGTCACAGAAAACTCGGTGCAGTTCTTTCTGGTCCTGAGGGAGTTCCTCCTCCCTCAACTCTGTCCAGTCTGCTCCTCACTTCCCCTCATGGCAGTAGGATTTCCTCTTGGTCTTCACTTCTCCAGGCTGGTCAAGCCTAGTCCGTGTTGCCTCCCCATTATGATCTAAGAAGTTGTACTCATTCTGGATAAAAATAAAAAATGTGAAAGGAGATCAAGAGAGAGTCTGAGAACTTTTGTTTATTAAATGGGTGTCTCGCTTTTAGATTATCTCTATAAGAAAGCTGCTGATGCACAAGAGGGCAGTGTGTCACAGAGAAATCTAGCATTGGAATTACAGAGTATACTGCTGCTGTTTCTGGCAAAAAAAAATTTATTTGGGGCTGATATATCAGCTCAGTTATTTTAAATCTAGCCACTGAGCCAATTTAATGAGCCCAATGAACTAAGCAAATTAACCATGTTTTCCTACAATTTCTCCAGACTTTACATCTTTATTGACTATATAGGCTTTTTAAATACCATTTCATACTAATGCATACAGGGAATTCTGCCAGGAGTGACAATATTACAGTGCTGCTGCAAGCTGCAGCCAAAGTGTGATAATGGCAACGATTGCCTCGGCAGAAAGTGCTGGCTCTGATGATTCAAGGTCACCTCTCAGTTAGAGCAGATGGACTTCCAAAAACTGGTGTTTCACCACCCTAAGGAATCTGGAATTGAGGTTTTCCTCCTGTGTAATTTCAGGAGATTTAAAGTCGATTTGTGATGACTGTTCAGACAGAGTATTTTAACTTACCTGCACATTAAATAAACTTTCATTGTGCCTGGGATTCAATATGACAAATTAATTTAAGTCTTACTGCATTTTTAAGCCTCTTGAGACATCAAACTATGTAATTATCACCATCTTGTCTATTCAGTGTTCTGTTTTACATTTTGAGAACACCTCTGTGGTGTAGTAACAACATTATTAATATGTCTGGTTTTATGGTGTATGAAAGCTGGGACTGTCCACAAATGCATTTATGCTGCAGGTGTGGAGAGAAATATTTGAACACTGCCATAATTAATTATCTTAAAGACCATTGTAAACTTTTTACCCATAGAGTAAAACATCCAAGTAATTCAACATTCCTCATCATATCTCTTCTATCGAGGCTAGTGCCTGGGCTATTACAAGTCACCATACAGGTGCACTAAAATCACAGTGAAAGAAAGCCTATGAAGCATCTTCTCAAAACGTCTGGCTCACACCAATATTGTTATTCAAAAGGGGTAAGTCCAAAACGATCAAATTGTCAGTGCCCTACATCAGAAATCCTTTAAAGGAACCAATAAAAAAGGAAATGTAAAACATTGACATGTTGGGGGGAAAAAGACAAAAAATTAGCTTATGGAATACCACTAATATGCTTTTAAAGTATCTTTCCCACGATTCACTGCATGTGGGATCCTGACAAATATAAAAATGCTCTTCCTGTTGTGCAAGCTATTCATTATTTTGTACTCTTCAGTTCAAATATTGCCTCAGCAAAAGAGTATTGTGCCCAGACTCTCAGCAAAGAGAAGGGCAATGAGGAGGGGGAAGGAAAAGCAAAGTTTAAATTTCTTCTGCTGTGTCTTAGGTGTTTTGGTTTGTAATCTCTTTTTCAAAAACAGACTGTTGACTACAGTCTTGTGCAGCCACAAGACATCCTCAGCAACCTTGGAACACTAGTGAAACATTGATTTGAAAATATATTTGAAAACTTATTTGAAGATATGTTCTTCAGCAAGAACAATCATCAAAATTGCAATCTTCCCTTCCACACATCCTTTCCAGAGGATAAATTCTCCACACTGATAAAGTAATTTGGCAGATGCAGTCACTCAAGTGAATATAGTTCATTTGACATCAAGTAGCTTGCAAACTAGAAAGAATAAACCATCCAGCAAATACATGTACTTAAAATGAGAATTATCTTGCATTCTTAGGTGCCATGAAGCTGAAAAACTATTCTTGTAAATTTCCTACTTTATTCCCTGAGGCTGGGAATTTTTTAAACTGGGCTGAAAAACCATTTAAGCTATATAAAAGGAATCAGTCCCTGAATGCTAGAAATATAAATCAGGCTGTTCATTTGAAAACATCTTCAAACTTGATACTGTGATTTCTTTTTTTATGGATATTCATTTGCCCAATAGGTAGCTAGAACCCTTACTCTAATCACATTATCTACCATACAGTACAAAACTGTCTTCTTCATATCACACTTCCAGTATTAAAAATCTCTCGGTAGTCTTCACTTGGGATAGTCTGAGTAATTTGAATTTTTTTCAGTGCATCATTTCTTTGTCTTCCAAGAAACTGTTTTGAATTCAGTCATAGATTTATTTCTGGTGTGTGACTGTAAATATTTCTGGCAAATCTGAAAATATCATCACTACTAAGTTTTCAAGATCTATCCTCAAGCTGAGAGAAAATCCAGTCAAGACCCACATCTAAGCTTTGCTTCCATTTCTGTAATTTGTGTTAAACCTGGATGCAAACTTAGCAGCATTTATCTTAGCTCCACCTACTCCAATTTGTAATAGAGACAAAACTATGATATCCTATCCTGTGCTTATTGTGCAAAAATATTCAATACAAAATGTCATCTTTCACATATTTGTAGTAAAATCTTGATATAGCTGTAAATATAACTGTAAATGTCAGTCAGTTAGGTGAATACCTATTATTAGATATCTAAACCATCTCACTTTTAATCTTTTAAAAAATGCTTTGAAACATCTATTACTTTTATTGGGTAAAAAAATTACATGTTTTAAAAGCAATTTTTTTACTGTAGGACTGAAAATCTGACATATTCCCTATTTCTTTCCCCAAACGGAGAAGTTCCTGGTGAACATAACTAAAGTTAGGGATGGAGCAGTACTGATAGGAAGGTTCTGGAAAGTTCACTTACACTCAGCCTACGTCTCTTTGAAAATAAATACAATGTTGGCTGTTTGCATTGTAAAGTTGCCAGGGTCTGTATATGCAGAACTGACAAACAGAAAATGGCTCAACCATAGGCAGTTCACAAACATAGGCTTTAACAAAAAAGCTTCCTCAGCCTGTGGAACTACCTCAACAATTATTTCCTCGATAACCAGCAGCCTGGAGAATGGCAAGATCCATGGATATCTCAGAAATGTTGCCACAGAGCAATGGAAATCTCTCTGCTCTGGAGACCATTCTTCTGTAAAAAACTATCTGGGGGGTTTTCTGCAACTTCTAATATAATCTCATTGATTCAAAATCTGCACTCTTAGAAGAACAACCTTCCCTTTGCAATTGGTGGAGTTGGTAGGGATGTCTCTTTTGACATTATTTTTTGGGTTTTTTCTTAATGATTTCTATTTTTAAGGTGCTTTGTATAATTTTCTCATGTGTTCCTATCAATGATATTTCAAAATCCTGCTCCATTGCTCATTTTCTTTCTAGCTGATATTTTGTGGCTATACTTATTTAATGCAGGGTTACAGAGAACTGAGCAACTCCTATAGTTTCTCCAACCTCTTGTATTTATTCAGTTCACAGCTCTCTAGATGAAACTGAAAAACAATTTTAGTGTGAGACTAAAGACAATGAAAAAGAAAAATCAGATGTTTTATTGAAGCTCATTATGTCATAACCACTATATAAAAGATTAGTGCAGTTTATAAGCATTAGTACTCATTTCCAACATTATCTCTTATTGTTTTTTACAAAGACCACCAGTTACCAAGAAAGATTTTGCAATGTGTCAATTTGCAAAGAATTCCATCCAGCTCCTAGTGTATATTCTGTTATCCACATGGCCCTGCACAAGGGAGAGGAATAATTGCCTTTCTGACTTTGTCTCCTAACCATGTGATTAGCATAGGATATGCTCAGGTTAAAAAGCATTTTGGTAATGCCCAGAGAATGTCCATGTGAACCTGAGTCCTACAGTTAGAAAGGCCCAATACATTACCTGGTGATTGCTGCTGTCCACACACCCTTCTCCCAAGACCAGGAAAACTCTCCAATGTAGAAACCTGATGGGATTTATCAGGTGAGATGCCCAGACACTGGAATGGGACTGAACAAAAACACATCTGTTTTTTCATGATCATATATTCATAATCAGGTACAATTCCTGTGCTAATGTATGAGCAGAGACAAATGTTTGTCATTGGAACATACCACAGAGCAGAATAATATGTTCTTTAAAAAAAAAAAAAAAACAAAACACTCAAAAAAATCAGGTAAATGAAAGGTGATGAAATGGATGAAATATCCTTTGGATGCATATATCCTATGATTTCATCTGGGAATGCATTGAATGAAGAAAAAAATGTGGCTAAGGAAGAAGACCATAATTCACATATGTTTGGTTTACCTTTTTATTATATACATATTTTCATTTTATTGTAATAGTTTTTATGTTTTAAAAGATGCAGTAATGTGCTTTCAGAAAAAAAAAATTACATCTTCTGAATGTTCTATTGTAGAAAACAAAAGGGAAAACTGGGCAGAGGATGGCTCATGAATTTCAAAAATAGCTCATGAATTTGCAAATGTGCCTGCTCAGTGCAGATTGCAGGAACACCTCCTCAGACATCATGCTCTATAATGCACTTCAACATGGCTACTTGCGAGGTAGTAAATGAACTGCAGTCCTTGTCCCCTATGTTTAATCAAAAGAAAACAGTCAAAATTGTGCCAGGCTTAATTCACCAAAAAAAAAAAAAGCATGGAGGAAATTAATGTGAGCATATCAAGTCTCTAAAAGGTTGCCATGAGCCTTTCTAGGACAGCAGCATTTGCACAGCAAACCATCCAGAGGCTGGTAACGAATTTAAGAAAATAGAAAGCATCTATCGTTTGCACCAGCTGGGCTGCGGTGTGGTGACACAAGAAAATGTTCAATCTGAACAGCTATTAGCAGGATGTCAAAACAGACTTTATTTCAGAATCTTCAGGGCTTATGATTGTATTTTATAATAAAAAGTATAGTTAGAAGTTGACTTGTTCTCCACACAGAAAAACTATTAATAGCCTTATTCAGCTAGCCTTTTGCTTTACTCATTATATTTGGATTAAGTATTAAAATACAGAGCTTCTGAACTATAGCTCCAAAACAGAATAGAGAAATCTCATATATGTCTCCACCAGCTTTAGTAAGAGGCAATATCTGCCTATCTTTGTATAATGCTGGAATTTTAAGGTCACCACTTTTTTTTCCCTGAGCTCTAATATTTTTTTTTTAAAACATACTTCTTTCTTCTTAAAATAGGTTAACCAGACTGTAAACTAAGAAATTCAATGTTTTCAGAATAGCAAAACCAAAACATTTGAAAGTAAATGAAAAAATAATCAGAAAAATTCTTATTATTCTTTTATTTAACTGGCCACTGTGAGTACTTCTAAAAGCAAAATGGAAATTATAAATAACTTTTAATACTTATTGTCACAGACCCAGTCTTAGTTGGTTCCTAACGGATACCACAATAACAGTATAGAATAATATAGATGCTAGTCTGTATACAAGAATGCTTTGTTAGTTCCTGCAAGCTGATCCACGTGAATGTCATGAGAGCTGCACATGTATGCAAGAGTTTTTCAGAATTCAGCTGTGCTGTCCAGGTCTGACAACACCAATTCCTTACAGCATCTAATAGAAGTCTAGCATTTTGAAAAAAGAATTGTCATTAATTATTGAAATAATGTTACTGGTTTCAAAACATTTGATACATCTCTAGAAATTCCAGTTGCTAGAGTCCTGTGATTATGAAATACTTTTGTCCTTCCTCGAGAAACATGCCTTTCACAATGCCCAAGGTTGAAGAAAAGCTCGTGTACATGACTTCATTGTATACTGGCAGCTCAACACTACTCTGAAAAAAATAATCATAGAATGGTTTGGGTTGGAAGGGCCCTTAAAGGTCATCCAGTTCCAACCCCTTTGTTTTGGGCAGCGACAGCTCTCACTAGACAGGTTACTCAGAGTGCCACCCAGCCTGGTCTTGTACACTTCCAGGGGTGGAGAGTCAACAATCTCTCTGGTCAATGTGTGCCAGCGCTTCACCACCCTTACAAAAAAGAATTTCTTCCTAATCCCCAATCTAAACCTACCCTGCTTCATCTTTAGGCCATCTCCCCTTGTCCTGTTGCTACTGGCCCTTGTGAAAAGTCCCTCTCCAGCCTTCTTGTAGCCCCCTTTAGGTGCTGGAAGGCTGCTGTAAGGTGTCCCCAGAACCTTCTCTTCTCCAGGCCAAGCAGCCCCAGCTCTCTCAGCCTGTCTTCACAGGAAGAGGCACCCCAGCCTTGTAATCAACTTGGTGGCCCTTCCCAGGACGTGTTCTAATAGGTCAATGTCTTTCTTGTGTTGGAGACTCCAGAGCTGGATGCAGCACTCCAGGTAGGATTTCACAAGAGTGGAGCAGAGGGGCAGAATCCCCTCCCTCACACTGCTGGCCATGCTGCTTTGAATGCAGCCCAGGATGCTGTTGGCTTTCAGGGCCGTGAGCACACATTGCCAAATCTTCTTGAGGTTTCCATCCAAAACCAGCCCCAAAGAAAAAAGAATCAACTAAATGACTTTTTTGCTACTAAACTTTCCAGAAACCACATATTACTGCAAGAAGGATTTCCTTGCAGATCTGTGGTATTTTATGCTTTTAATAATGCACATTTACTATTTGGCATTCAGTTGCATGTAAGAAAACAACAAAGCCGCAATTTTTGGTTTTGTTCTTAATGTAATGTTTAGGCTGTCAGCCCCTACTTTCTATGTGATCCATCATCCAAACTATTCTGAACAGTGAATGATGATTTTGGCTATGATTTCTCTGTGGTGTTTATCCCTGAATATAGTACAAGTCCTTCTCAAGTAGTATTGATTTTCAGAGTACTTACTAGGGTGTGAAACATTATTTCCCACTTTATTTGTAGACTGAAAAAACTCCCACATTATTACTTTTAGGTTCATGAATTGGAAAATTTATGGGACCTCAGTTTTTGAGCAGCATAACATTTTCTAACACCCACTGTGGCTGAAGCTCAACTGTATCAGTGTATACTCATAAAAGTGAACCTTGAGGCATTAGAGAGAAACGCCATTGGATGAAATAGGGACAGAATCACACTCACATCCGATGAAATAACAGGGACAGAAACCCATTCCCCAAGGGAATCATTACCTGCCTGAACCTTGCAGTCATCTTTTCTCATTCTTCAGCCACTGTATCTGAAAGGGCAAAAAGATGGATGAAAATTTCACAGAGTTACGTCTCCAATAATATCATGCTTGGAACTAAGCCAGAGATCAGTGGAGAAAAGTTGGTGACGTGACTGCAAGTACTGAACCATAAACCTAAGAAAGTTAGTTACAAGTTGATAGTACATAAACAGACTGGATCTTTCTGACTATCAAAAGCCTGATCTTGCAAATTTAGTGTCAATGTACACGTACAGATATGCACATGTACATATTATCTGCATATTTATATCAAACTTGCATACTCACAAAAGCATCTCAAAAATACAGACTTAAAGGTATTAACAGGATTACCATTTCTTTACTGGTATAAGCATCTTTCATCTCTTTCAACATCTGTGATAAAGAATATCACATCCAATTAAAATTACAATGAGAATTTGATCAGAGAGGATGTGGCTATACATTATGATCAAGCCTGTTGAAGATGAGAGTCTTGCTTTTACAAAATGTATAATGGGATCCCAAAAAACCAAACGTGGTCAAAATCTAGGTTGAATCTCCTACCTAAATGCTACCTATATATCTCACCATTAATATCCAAGACTACAGTGAAATTCTTTAAGAAACTGAATGGGAAAAGCCTGAAGGAAACTGAGAGAGCTAGCAAGAAAACCATCATATTTTTTGTGCCTAACCTTTGACCTAAATCTTAAAGGGATGAATTCTTTAATTTCTGTCAGAATTTGCTTCTTGGTGTATACTATATCAGGTGCAATTTTACATAAGAAAGTGTAGAGTTCTCTTCTGCATAGTCAGCTAGGAGGACAAAGTTGTTAATCAGGATATCTTAAGCCAAATTCTCCCCTCATGTACATTAGTGCAAATACACCACTCACCGAAGATAACATGGAAGTGGTTTTAATCATGGACAAAGTTAATTAAAATGTGTGGGCTTAGCCCTATAAATCCAAAGGTGATTTATGCCTTTGGATTTGAATTACCACCTTCTCCAAAAAGCAGGATCTGCTTTATGAAAACAGCAGGTTACCAAGTAGAAATCCAGAAACCCTGAACTCAGTAAGTATTACGTGACAAAATCACCCACCATCAGCCACAGAGCTGTATCAGGTAGAAATGTAACCCCTTAAGCATATTTCTGAAAATAGCTTTGAAGTGTTATCCTTTTAAATTTGAACACCATTGGTAGAAAGGACTTTTTTTTTTTTTTACTCTTGATTCTTTGATACATTCTAACAGAAAGAGGAAAAACAGATTCCAGCAAAAGTACCCACTGTTCCAATCACTTGCAAAACAGTAGGAGACATTTTAATGGACGTGATTTAAAGTAGACCTTTACCAAGCATGACCTTCTATTTAAAATGGAAAAATATGATGAAGTAATTCTTATGTTAAAATATAGCTAAGAAAAATGCCTAAAATAAGAGCATAGAGTTCAAATATTTAAACTTAAGAATAATTCCTTAATGCAGTATCTTATCAGACAATCTTGTTTTGCTCAGGAAGTGAAAAGAAACCAGTCACAACCACTAATTCACTTATTTCTGAACACTTTCGTCTTTATAAAATAAAGCTAATAGCAATTGAATTTAATCTTTTGGCATTCACTAACTCCCCTTACTTCCATTCACAGGAGTTAAAGATACGATGCATTGGACAACAGGTCAGAACCACATATTTCATTGCAAGGTTAATCTTGTATATATTTGACCATCAACTAGTTCTAAAACTTGATATTAAACAATGTAGGAAATAAATGCACGAGATGTAGATTGATGGCTGTAGGACTTAGTAAAAATAATCACCAAACAATTACTCATTAAAAAATTATATTTGTGATTTAAGCCATCTGAAGCATATTAAAAAATGAAGAAATAATGCTAGTATTGTTTGGAATTTTGTCTATTTTCTTGAATTTTTAATGAACAAAATTTAAATTTTTAATGAACAAAATATAAATTTTTGTCTATTTACTTTAAAGAGTGACTAAGGCTCATCATACAGAAGTTCAGAAGGAAGCTAGTATCTTTGGCTAAGGAGCAGATACATAAGAAACAACAGCAATGGAAGTTTTCCTCCCTGCCATGTACCTTAGCTCCTGAAGGCCTAACAATGTTACCAGGACCTTCACCTTATCTGTTAGCTGAGATACTATCCCATATTTAAGGGATAAAACATGGCTGGGAGTGGGACATCCTGAGATATTCCTTGTCATTACTGGCTTCTGAAAAAATTAAGATGAGAAAAGCTTGTAGATCAAAATCTCTAGGTCACTACTTTTGACCCACTAGGCAACATCAGACACTGACAGCACAAATTGCATGTGAAACATGTAAATGAAACATGAGTTCTAAAACCATATAATGTATTCAACTGCACATAGGGTAAGGTAGAGATATTTAATAGAAATGTATATACTTCACTCTTATATCTTTCTTCTGCTCTTGATGTTTGGAGATACAATCCAAAACACTAAATGTTCTATATGTAGTGAACAAAAAAGCAGTCTAGCAATTCCTTTCTGAGAATTTTGACATTTTTTTTACATTGAGAAAAAACTTTACAGACATTTTTACATTCATGCTCACTATTATGTGTGAATAAGATAAGGAAAGTAGAGAAAAATAACATACTAATGCTGCTAGGCATGGACTCACATCCATGTTTTGTACTGTTACAACTTAGCTGTTCAGTTACACTCACAAAGATCTTAACAAGTCAGTTTTGATTAAAGGCAACTGTGGACTTCAGACCCTGCTTACAGTGTTCAGTGACATAATCCAAGACGATTCAGAAGTGTGACAAGCCAATCAATTTTATTTTTTTCCCCTCATCCTTGATCTTCATACTTTTCATTCCTCTTAATTTCCAAGAAGCCTGAGAGAGAGAGAGAGATGTAGTTCAGAGTAACTTCAATAGATTTTTCTACAGTGCCATGTACTGAACTGACACTTTATAGCAGTCCTCAAGGAAAGGTCACTTACAATCTAATTTAATTCATGATGTAATGAGTACATTTGGGGAACCAGTACAAGGATAATGATGATGTGAAATCCAGTTTGATTGAGTCTATTTAAGTGAACAGTTAATAGAAAAGAGATCAGAAGTCATGGAAGCATTAATGATATGGATGAAAAGGATATTGAGGTTATCTGCCCCGAGAGAAAATAAATCATAGCACCATTATTTCTGGTTTTCATAAATGTAATGCAGTAATGTCCATTCAACTGTATTTGCACTGTTAAGAAATATTTTCTATTGTCTAACTTAACTCTGTTTCCTGAATTGTAATACCATGGCTTCTAAAGCTATCTACTATGAAACACTTTATTGCTTTTGTTCTTCATGTTGTCTTTTCATATATTTGAAAGCCATCATGTATTCTCTGATTTTCTTTGCTATGATAAATAACTTGAATATATTCAGAATTTCCCCATTGCTTACATTTTACAGATAATTTTTCTTGCCCTGCAGTTCCAGGCTACTATTTGCTCATGTCAGACCTCTCTTTGTGGAAGATAGAACAAGTACACAAGCGATACTGAAAATTTTTAATTTTACATAACAAAAGTAACAAAAAGGTTTTGTGACTTTGTGAACAATAAGTTGTTTGGAGTTTTTTACCTGGAAAACTAAAAAAACAAAACTCCAAATTATAGGAACTTTACAGTCTGTTTTGTAGTGAAAGAGAAATGATAAAGAGGAGCATGCTGGGGATTAAAGGATAGCAAAATTGTATTAAGCAAAAGAGGTGGTAATAAAGATAATAGCAGCATATTCCAGTACTGATTGTTTGAATGTTGCATACACTTGGGTTAAAGGAACTGTCCCAGAAAAACTAAATTATTGCTCAGGTAAGATATCAGAAAAAATAACAAGCAAAAGAGGTTTAAAAATTGCCAACAGAACTACTTTGAGAGAAAATTGCATCTATTTGAGCAGATTTGTTACTTTCTGCAGAAAAAAAACCCCAACTCATTCACATGGAATTAATACCCCAGATGGTTTTTATTTCATATTTCTTGTCATGGTGAGGCATCAGCTAGAGTGTTTTCTAGCCATATGTTCTTCTGCTGGTCAAACACATGAGACAGCTTTTTAAAACACAAATCTAAGCTCTTCTTTGTTAAAAAATAAATTTTCATGGCAAGATCCTTAAAATATATTTGATGCAGACAACATGGGTGTTTGAATGAGTGTTAGAAAGATGTTATTTTAAAGAATTGATGTGCTTACCAGATCTTGAGCAAAATTCCCTGTGCAGTGTCCCGGGTCCTTCAATATGGTTACAATAAAACTGCAAAAGCTGAACAGCTTCACAAGCCTTCTTTTTTTTCTCTTGGGCTAATTGGACAACCTGAGTGTTTTTGAAGGCTTCTTTGGATAAAGACAATAGTTATTGCAGCAATATTCCTGCCTCCTCTTGTACATTTAACAAGCTGCTGTCCTTCCAATTTGCTGAAATAATCTTTCCCAACAATACAGCACTGGCCAGTAATTAGCATCTAATAACAGACCAAACCACAGAGGTTTCTTGCTGCTCAGCCTTGCATTCTCCTCCCCATCCCACCAAGTGTGTCAGCAAGTGGCTGCATGACATTCAGCTGCCAGCTGGGGTTAAATCATAACAGCATTGTATTACTATATTATTTTGAGGAACTGAATTATTAAAAAGAATCTAAAATTCAAAGATTCAAAATTAAGGTTAATTTTTTGGGAGGGAAGGCGGCTTGTTTGGGGATGTTTTTGTTTGTTTGGGGTTTTTTTGGGTTTTTTTTGGTTGTTGTTATTGTTGTTTGGAGGTTTGGTTTTTTTTTTTTCCTTTTTGTCCAAATACCTACTGTTTCAGAATGTGTACCTTTGGTTAGTGTGTTTCTATGGAAACATTAATAAATACCATAAATATATATTTCTAAAGTCAGAGAAAATATCAATGCAAAGACTTGGGTGATTAAAGAACATACTTCACACAGCAGCTTGAGTTGGTTTCTTGGTTGAAGGTCAGAGCTATCATCTCCTTAAACTTCATTCTGCATGCCCTGATCAATCTGTCAGAACTCCTGTATGTGCCCTTCAGTGCTGAACAGAAGCTGAATTTAAGGGAGAGCAGGTAATCAATAGCAGTTAAGTACTGTAGCAAGGTGAGAAGGCTCATTATTGGTGAAGGATGTTTAAGGAAAAAGAGTGAATTATCTCCAACAACCACCTATCTCAGGTTAAAGATCAATTAATAAAACATTGTAGTTTAGAAACACATCTGAAATTAAATTCTGATGGGAAAATTCCTTTTTATTTACTACTCTATTTTTTTATTTGCAATGCATTAACTGTATACTAATCCTTCCTATATTGAATGTAAAGACTAAGACAATTTATCCTAAAAATTTAAAGATTTTAGAGCTTTTTTCAATTAAAATTAATACCGCTATGATAAGCAAACAAAAAATTACTTAATAGATGAGTGCATCAATAACACAGCTGACTGCTAAAGACTTATTGTGACAAATACCTACTGTTTCAGAAATAATTTTCTTGCACAATCTTTAAATTTTTGAGTTTCCTGTTTCAAGTGACCTCATCATTTATCTTACTGAGATACAAATGAAAAACTGGGATACAGGTTAAAAAACTCTGCAGGAATTCAGAAGATTTTTATATACAAAATGAGTCCATTGTGGTAATATTAAAAATTAGAGATATAATGTATTGGAGTATGGTTTTGATGTTGCATGTGCATATGTAATGGAAATTCTACAAACTCATTCTGTGCATTTGTGAATTGTTTTCTTTTCCATGAAAAGGCATGAAGAAGTACTAGCTGGGTGTGAGTGAGACTTGTACAAGTTTGCAGTCAATTCCAAACTCCAGGACAGTGCTTGAGAGATAAACGATAAATGCTTACATAAAAAACTGAAGTAATCTTGATTGAAAAAAGTGAATAGACAAGCAGGGAGATGGGGAAAAAAACTATCCAAAAAAAAAAAACCAAACCAAAACCACCAAAAAAACCCAAAAAACCACTAAACATCCAAAGAGAGGCTCCCTCATGCCAGTGTTGTTGCAGCATTGTTCTGTTTGCAATTCCGTAAAGATGTAATTTAATGGAAATTGAAACTAACTGCTGTGTTAGTTTCTGTGCAGGCTAATGATCATGATAAGCTGATCCAGTGCATGCATTGCCATGTCTAACTCTATTGTGACCTGAAGCAATGTTGGCCAAAACATTTAATTTTTAATTCCTCTGATTTTAAGTAGACATTGGAATTCTAACTTTAGCAACCATTGCAGTCAAGAAAGTAGATTTCTTCGTATCTCTTCCTCAGATGCTCCAGAAAGCCTGGCAAGCCCCTTTTTTTTTCTTATAGAAATCACAACTTGGAAACCCCTCACTTTTCTGATCTTAATCCTAGAACAGAAAGACCAGCTTTTTTTTTTTTTTTTTTCTTTTCTTTATTCTTTCTTGCAAACCTTGCCTATCCTTCACAAACTATTCTATGGCGATCTCAGAAGTAAACTGTTTCTCAGGTTCTACTTCCTGTAGCTCACACTTTTGAGACTTAAACAAACTTTTTTGTTTTCAAAGAAGTTCTAAATAACACAATTTATCATATTGGGCAGGGTAGTCTCAATCTCTCTGCTTTGTCAACACTGAAGAAAAATGTGCTGTGCCCACTTATCCCATTTGCTCTTTTCCTTGGGCACCTCAAAAGGGCTCCAAAACAGGTGGCTCAGTGCCATCTTGTGTGGCCAGGTTCCATTCATTCAAATGGAAACAAAGGGAAAGCAGAAGAGGAGAAGGACCATTTGTTACCTAACTCAAGGATTATATCCAGGCTAAAGTTCCACTCCAAAAACTGAAATCTCAAATCCAGAGGTGTCCAAGTGTATCCTTGACCACAAGTCAATTTTAACTATCATGTTAAGAACACCTACAGCAATAATAAATTTTTCTATAGAATCTGTACTGTATTTGTAGTTTGCAACATTTAAGAGGCCAAATGAATAAATTGAAAGTTATTTTCTATATCACTGAATTAACTTGCAACATTACAAAAAAGACCATCACAAAATTCCATGTACTTCAGCAAAATAGTCCTTCAAAGCAGACATAATATTAAATGCACTACATTTATGTCTTAATCACTAAGAGATACAGAGAAGATTGACAAAATATGCTTAATACACAGAGAAGAGCAGCAGCAAAGCCAACAAATTAAGCACACACTGCAATAAATTACAAAATTTCTGAGAATTTCTCTCTAAATGAGTGCAACTGTATAAAAGGACACCGTATTTGCATGGCTTCTTTGCTTTAGACATATCATATGAAATCTTTCAAAGTATTCCTGGACAGCATGCTGTTTTCTGTACATCCTGTTCAGAAGTGCCTTAATGTATTGTGTTGCAACTCATAAAAATCTCAGAGCTGAAGCTGAGGCACAGAAATTGCCTGGGGAATTTATGACTATACAAACAACCCTTACCTATCATCACCTCCTAGAAAGCCCCTGCCCTGTGCTCTCTAGGGATTCCAGCCAACCCTTCTGTTCAATTTAATAAAAAATAAAAGACCTTATTACTACAATTCCCTAAGCATTTCCATCATTGTTTTACAATGATTTAGCAAGAAAACTCCTGAAGCTATTTTATTTGGAGAGATTCCTAGGTTCCCCTGGCACAAGTAGCTGCTTTTGCAATCTGACTTGGGGACTGTCTGGCAGAATGCTACTCTGTTGATTTACAATCCTTGAGATGTCAAAGGTATGACAGATTTTAATACAAGTTCTACTAAGAGAGGAATTGATATTTACCAATATAAAGGGTTTGATTAGAACTTGATAACGTTACATTGGTTTGACAAGTCATTGCAGCTCATAGCACAAGCTGTCAGTCACTAAATCCACAATGGTGTATTTCAGATAGAAACTATGCTGTATAATAACAAAAGAGAGACACAGACTTTGTGTTATTTTAGTAGTCATATTTTTTAAAAAAATTCAGAACTGAAAAATTCCAGATGTGAAGACAGCAGATACTAGAAGCTTTCATTTAACCCTACTACAGGACAAGGAATCTTAGCAGAGCTGGTGAAATATTAAACTGTCAACACTGCAATGATCTTTCATGTGGAAGGGATGACCAAGTAACAGCTTCTTGTATTTTCTGACTATTTAGAAGGAAAATTAGGACATCTGTTTGCTTTTTATTTGGGTTAAACTAAGCTCTATTACATTAGCATTTGATTAGGAATGGAAAAGTTGCTTACTGCTTTGAGCATTATACTTGAAAATGGTTGAGTTAAAGCCATTATGAGTATATCTTAAAATGCAGTTACCTATGCTGGTAATTAGAGACAGCTAAACTGGTGTTAAAAAACAAAGTCTCCCTACTTTTCTATTCATAACTTCTCTTAAATTCTATAAGATCATGCATTCTACATGAATGCCTTAATCATTCCCTTCATGACTGCCACAAATGACATGTTTTTCACATCCTGAAATGTTGAGTTCTGTTGCCCATTTAGGTTCAAGGTGACTCAGTCTACCCTCATTTCTTTAGCATCACTGGTGTTTCTATTGCCTCCAGTGTTCACCACATGACTTCCTATGGGTCACATCCATGGGTAGTGGTAAGTCTTGTTTATATGAGTACTCTCATCCTATTTATACCATGTTATTCTTTTGTAATATACCCTTCAACTGAGAATCACAATGCTTGATTTCTAAATTCTAAATGAAGGGACAGAAAATACTGTGAAGTATGTTTTAATTTCATTCTGCTGAGATGAGAAAACTGCTCAAGTTTGGCTACCAGAAATACTTTCTGCAGTATAAATTCCTATAGCAAACACCATTGTAAAATATGAGTGTTTCTGTTGCTTTATTAGGATGTATTTTATTTTCTTTGAATTAACTTTCCCATGCTTTTAGAAGGGAGGGTTTATGTGTTTCAAAATGGCAGTTTAATGGAAGCTGACAGTGACTAAGCACTGTGTGTCTCTGACACAGAGATCCTTTTGTCCTTAGACTAAATCAGAGAATGTCAGAGAACTGTTTGAGCACAAGGCAACAGACATTTTTTCCTCACAGCTGCTGAAGCCTGTGACAAGAGGCATACATACACAGCATTCCCCAAAATACCTTAAACTGGGTTCTTTCATTGACACAAAGGCATTCAGCCTCAAAGCTGACTATTTGCTCCTGCAGTGCAAAATCCAAGTAGAGCAGCAATGAGATTTTATTGCTGCTTCTTCTCAGCTTTCCTTTGGTGCCTCTCTTTCTCCAGATATGTTTTGCAACAACAAAAGGATTGATCCTTGCAAACAGCATATACTGCATGCCATGAAAGATACTATACTGCTAGAGAGGAAGAAAAAATGTCTGTGAGTGTGTTGGTTTTGGCAGGGGTAGAGTTGATTTCCTTGACAATGGTTAGTATACGGCTGTGTTTTGGATTTGTGCTAAACACAGCGTTGATAATTTAGTGGGGTTTTTTTATTGCTGAGCAGGGCTCAGAGCCAAGGCCTTTTCTGCTTCTCACACTGCCAGGCTGGTGAGGGGGCTGGGGGTGCATGGGAGGCTGGGAGGAGACACAGCTGGCACAGGTGACCCCAACTGACCAAAGCGATGTTCCAGACCATATGGTGTCACATTCAGCATATAGACATGACAGGGGAAGGAGGAGAAGGCAGGAACATTTGGAGTGATGGTCTATTAATNCTCAGAGCCAAGGCCTTTTCTGCTTCTCACACTGCCAGGCTGGTGAGGGGGCTGGGGGTGCATGGGAGGCTGGGAGGAGACACAGCTGGCACAGGTGACCCCAACTGACCAAAGCGATGTTCCAGACCATATGGTGTCACATTCAGCATATAGACATGACAGGGGAAGGAGGAGAAGGCAGGAACATTTGGAGTGATGGTCTATTAATTCCTTGTCTTGCTTTGCTTGCGTGCGTGGTTTTTACTTCATCTATTAAACTGCCTCTATCTCAACCCACAGTTTTCTAACTTTTATTCTTCATATTCTCTCCCAATCTCACTGGAGGAGGATTAAGTGGCTGCACAGTGCTTGGTTGCTAAGAGGGGTTAAAGCAAGACAGAGAGAAGCATACTTTTGTATCTGATTTTTTTAACAAATTAAGAAACTAGATGTATTATCATTATAATCTTGAAATTTTCTATTAGGACTGGAGAAACTGGAGTTTATATTCTACTCTGGTCCATTAATTTACTGTAAATTACTTACTTCCAGGGCTTATTTTATACCTATAGGAAAGAAATTTGATAATTCTCTTTGAATTATCTCTTCTTGTCGGGTGAAACCCACTACATTTAAGATAAATACCTTGTATCATTTATTACAGCTTCATTACAGACTTTGGGAAAAAAAGCCTTTAGTAAGACTAAGGAAGAAACACTTCAGCTGGTGATCCAGCACTCTGAATTTCTGACTGCGAAATCTTATCCTTTATTTTTCAGGCATGCTGAAACACCTTCACTACAAATATGCCCTTGTGATGTGAAGTATCCTCATTTCATGTGCAGTACATGCCTACATCTTCATCTACAAACAGCAACAATCTGCAGTTAACAAATAATGCAAGAGGAGCTATTCAAACACCAAAGAGCAGACACTAAAGATCGTACTTCATGCTGGCCTCAAAAATCCTGACAGTTCAGCTGCGGAGCCACCCCTGAGGATGAGATACTTTCAAGTGAGCAATATGACAAAAACATGACAGGGAATATTGAAGACTATTCAAAAGTTGGAACTAGGAAGAACAGTTGGGGTACTAAAGAAAGCCACAGATAACCTTGCACATGTACTGTGCTAGACAGAGGAACAGATTCTGTGAAGCCTACCCAGTCAATGAACACATAACCTCCTTCTTCCCTCCTCTCTTTCCTTTTTCAGTGCCACTGCAAAGATTGCTGCCTAGAATAGACTTGAAAAAAAAAAAAAAAACCAAAAAATGGACTTTAATCTAACAACTTCTAAGTTTAGGTGATTAGCAAATAGCTAACCATTAATGATGCTTTTGACAAGAATGGATGCCAAAAGTTGTGAAACCTTGCCTGGTAGATAAATGGTACCTTTCTCAGCCATCTGTCTTACAAATGATCCTATATATACAGCTATTATTTCACTCAGACTCTGGAAGCTCTGCAATTGTTCATGGCCTCAGTGAAGAATAATACCTGTCATGCAGTTTCATTGCTCTGACTTTTAACAGACCTGTTTTCAGCTTGTCTCAAATACTGAACAAGTGCACATGGGGAAGCACCAGAAAAGAACAGGTAAGATAAAAGACGAAGGGTACTCACTTTTCTATGTAGGTTTAAAACACCTCAGAACTGTCCTGAAGAAAATTGCTGCTAAAATTGCAAATGGTTCTTTACCCATTTGTGAGAAAACACTAAACAGTCTGCTGCTTTTGCCTGGTATAATTTTCTTCATCGTAGCAAGTGGGGGGCTGTGTTTTAAATCTGTGCTGGAAAGAGTGCTGATAATTGAGGGATGTTTGAGTTGCTGCTGAGCAGGCCTTGCACATTGTCAAGGCCTTTTCTGCTTCGTGTACCACCCTCTAAGAGGTTGAGGTTAAACAATGAACTGGGAGGGAACACAAGCAGGACACGTGACCCCAGCTGACCAGAGGGATAATCCTACACCATGCAGGCTTTTTGGTGCTCAGCTGGGGGAAGAAGGAATTGGGGGGAAGACACAAATTAGGAGTGATGGCAGTGACTTCCCAAGTGAGGGGTACGTTTCTCCTCTTCCCTGGGACTCTCTCATCACCTCTTCTGACTTGCTTATCTGGTGATGCAGAAGTCTCCAATCTGTCCCTCATCGTGCACAACCTCTCTTCAGTTCAGGCACTGATTGGCAGCATGAACAGAGCTTACACTTCCTTATCCTAAAAAATAATAGTGTGATGCTTTCAGCTAGTCTCTTACAATCCTCAAATAAATACAGCATTCTACTGTTAAATCTGATAGTCTTCTGTTTTGTTTCCTAATTCTATGTTTTCTCACAGAAACAAAAAAAAGTTTCCAAATGTTATTTTTCATAAAACCAGTGAAAGTTTTGGAAAGGATTCTCATTAAAATCTTGATACTTTTGACAAGTAAAGGTGTTTCCTGCAGAAGTCCTAGTTCCAGGATCATGCCAAAGCAAAGAAAGCTTTCCTATGTCTACTCTGAGACAGGAAAAAATCCCAACTGGTTTGGCTGCAAACCAGCATGATGATTATTTTTAGTCATACATGTTGAAGAATTTGTTTTCAATACAGTGTGAAACACTATCAATGTTTTCTCATTTATTTTTTCACATTTTCTTTCTCTTCTCTCCAGGGAAAAATACTTGACACAAATGAAAACTGTTTCCCCCTCTTTAGCACCAACAGAATTTCAACACAATACAGGCTTCAAGTCCTCTGAGTAAGTTATCACCCTTTTAGCTACCAGAAACCTCTGAAACTGTTTGAAATATCAATTATTATTTTGTTAGATAACTATTTTCTACACTTGTAAAGCCACCTGACTTGCCTAGTAAACGAGGTTACTTTTCTACTCTGGGTACTGGGCCTGAACACTGAAGATCTAACATAACACTATGCCTCCATGTAACAGGCCTTTACACTCAGTTTACTTTTGTTTGGTCATTCTAAAAATAAAAATTGAAATACTTTTTGGGCCTGTAATCTGATGTCAATCCCTGCCAAAGCTAGCCACCATCATTAAAAAATGTTGCCACAATTTAGACTGCATGAGGTGACAGCTGACAACAAGACAGTAACAGCTCAAATAGAAAAAGTATACATGAAACAGACATTAAACACCATTCAGCACTTCCAGATGATGCACAAAACAGGCTGTAATGATGTGCTATGAAGTAGAAGTTGATGCTTTGAAATTATTAGGGAAGTTACTGTTTATATAAATTCATGTCATTACCCCAGTGATAGCTGACCACTTCCATGGGGGACAAACTTTGAAATAAGAGAAAGACATTTTTAATCTGAGACATTGCAATCCTTTGTGAGTACTGGACAGCACTCCTGCTCACTACCTTAAGCAGTGTGTATCAATATCTTCACAGATGCCATGACTTGTAGCTGAAGAACAATTTTCTCAGTCAAATATTATCCCTTCAGGAACATACTAACATACCTAGGAAACCTAACATACTGAATCAGCAAATACATGCTTGAGCTTCTTCCATGAATCAAAGATGACAAGCAAAGCCCTGTCATCTTTTCCTTAATTTATACACAGCAAAAAATAAGGCTGATGAGTTAAGAAAGTCATAACACCAATTTAAAAAATGACATGGTGAAATTGATCTAGTGTTCAAAAATGAACTGAACATTTTGTCTTTTTATCCTACAGGATAAACATATAATAACAATAGAAAAGAACTGACAAATAGTTATGTTCAATCTACAAAATGCTGTCCAGATCAAACTAGCTTTTAATCCACCAGAGATATATTTCTTTTACTAAGAGGTGCATACAGGTTGGGCATTGGGGATGTATGGTACTCAACATCGATGAACAACATGAATTCAAGCAAAACTTACCTAGTAACTAGAGTAATTGAACAGTTGACAGTACTTGCCAACAAGAAATTTTTGAGATTATGATTGCAGGGATCACATTTAAGCCTGAAAAGAGAGATGGCAGCAAAGTCAGTTTGTATTGGATATGGTTCTTGTGCAAGTAGATCTCATTTGAATCCAAGGGATTGCTCCTCCATGTGTAGAAGAATTCTACCTTTATAGTTTTATTCTTATAGGGCAATTAAAACTGCTTGTGCTTTGATAAAAAAATTATCAATAAAATTAGATAGCCAAAAGAAGATATTAACAATTTGAGAATAAGCATTTCATAGGAATGCAAAGTAAATTATCAGTATTCTTTTTAACCTACACAGCCTTTAGGTAGGGTGCTAACTTCAACCTATGGTAATTATTTTTTGGAATCTGCTTAGATAGGAAATGCTGTAACCTAGTTTCCACTACTTCTCTTTTAATTAAAGTACTCTAGAGAAAATTTTTATCACTATAGCAGAAAATAACTTTTATTCAGTTTTGCTAAGATTCAATATAATTTTGCTAGAGTGAAATACAAAAAACCTAACTCAAAACCAATTGATATTTTGAATAGAGAACTCAAATAATCCAAAGACATTTTTCATCACAGTAAAGTATTTAATGACAAAAATCAGGTTTTCCAGTAGTGAGTCAAGAGAGCAGGTCCCACTTTTTTTTTTCCTCTCCCTGGAATGGCACAAAATAATTTCTACATCTTTAAGAACTTCCAAGGAATTGGTTACAATAGATATCAGCAAATATTACAATTCTGGCAAATCATGGCAAAACCTACCTATCTTTAAGATCAGTTTTAAGAGCGCACATTTTTGTTAATATTTCACATAATACACAACTTTTGCTAGACACAAAAGTAACCTTTTAAGACAGAGTTTGCAGTACAGCAGTCAAGTCTAACAATACATTATTTTTATTCTGTTCAGAACTTTAAAAAGATAAAGAAACTATTAATATCATTACAATTTACAAATACATTCTTTCATATGAAACATTAACCTGAATCATAGTATATGTTATGTACATGACTATCTAATAATACTAGTTCTATACACTACAAGCTAAGTTCCAGAAGGAAACTGCAATGCTCTAAGATTTACCTTTGGATAAACATTTATACACCTTGATTTTTTTTTTTTTTTNTGAAACATTAACCTGAATCATAGTATATGTTATGTACATGACTATCTAATAATACTAGTTCTATACACTACAAGCTAAGTTCCAGAAGGAAACTGCAATGCTCTAAGATTTACCTTTGGATACTACCAAACCTTGTAGTTTAATGAACAGAAAGAACAGAGTAAACAAACAAACCACTTTTCCTTCATTCAGAAGACTTAGGTTACTTAAAGTTTCCATAGTAAATGGCTTTTGATGGTTGGATTAAAGTCCTGAGTTATGATAAAAACAACACTTAACTGGAAGATATAAAACAACCCAAAATGCTGAAAAACTCAGGTGGGACTAAAGCAAAGTTTTAGTACAATTCAGCTCACAAGAGGTCTGGAACTTAGCAGTGCAATTATGATCTTGTCCTGTCCAGCTGATATTTATGTAAACACTCGAAAATATATGCCTTTTTATCTAAATTTAGACAACTAATTACTTTCAGGTTTATCTGACCTGGGTTTTAGACATTTCTTCTAATTATTTGCAAGCTTAGAGGACTGGCTTGATGACAGCAGCTCAGAATCGATTTCCTTCTCTCGAGAGAAAGACTTGTGAGGTTAGCTGCAGAATACAGTTTTAAAAGAATGGAAAATATGACAAGAAGATAGCTATGTGGTTAAAAATGTACTCCCTGACTGATTTATAATCCATGTTTTAAAAAAAATAGCCTAACATTTTGTATCTAGCAGAAGTTTAATTTCTGTTTAAAAAACAGATACTGTTTTCCTGGTTAATTGCAGAAATACCCAGTCATTACAATAGCATTCAGACATTGCCAGGGCAAGCATTACTTACACATAGCTCAACAGAGTGTTCAGAACTTGTGTTGTTAATGGACTAATTCTGATTTATAACAGAAGTGGCCAAATTCCCTTTCAGTAGGTGTTAGATTTGGTAACTGTTGGAGCTACTGCTAAATAGAGCTAAATGATGCCACGGTACTACACAAATGACCCATTCTCTCAACTCCCAGTGTGAAATTAAATAAAAAGCTTCATACAAAACTGTTTAAATTACAGGGAAAAACCCCAAAACCAAAACAGATGTTAAGTTTGAATGCAATCAGCTAACTAGACAGTGTCCTTAGCTCAAATGAGAATACTTTCCCAAAGGCAAGCATCTTTTTACGAAATGGGCATTTCCATTAAATTTTCAGTTATTTCAGCTTGCAGTAAGTAAAATATTCTCAATTACTACAGTTGCTTTTATCTCTCTTACAAGCACTGCTCTGAGGATTTCAGACTGTTGTGTCATTAATAATGCAAAAATCATATTCTACAATGAATACAGTACATTCACATAATGCCAGCTTTTCTCTGGTAAGATGAGGGCAAAAATGAAGAGCAGGCATTTTCAGAAGATGAAGGCTGTACCTTCTGCAAGGATTTATTTTCTAGCTTACTGGTTTAAAAAAGAAAAAAGCAACATCTTCTTATCTTTTTTTTTTTTTCCTTTTCATTCTTGAAGCATATTAGACCATCTTAAAAATGTTAAGGAAACAGCTGTGAAGGAAAAAGGTAACCTACTTATTTTTGTAAGAGAAATACAGAGCATATAATGAATACAGATGAAGTAGAGTCATCCTTCCAGTGATAACATATTGAAAGCTGAGACTCAAACTAGAAGTTGATTCTAGTGTACCAAGACATGCTTTTTTTAAAGCCTTTGTATTAAAAATCAGACAACTTGCTAACACAGAAGTCATTAAAATCAGACACATTCCTGAAGTGTTCCAAAAACTGTAGAATTTATGAAAAACAGATGTCTTGAAAATAGTGCACTCTCATCTTCCCAGGCTTTTGCATTCTCATTTTCATGGGCCTTCAGCCACACAATCACAGCTAAAAAGAAATGCTGTTTTATATCAAGATTGCTAAATTTTAGACTGTGTTTGAGGCACAGCTATGTGCGTATAGATGTAAAAATTACTTTTTTCCTCTATTTTGAAACCTGAAGCATACATTCTCTAGGTTTCAGCATACTATTCAAATAATCAGTCTGAAAGTGAAAATAGGAACATGTAAAACGCTGATATGAATGAAATGCAGATATGCACTTCTGAATGCTGGTGCACATGCAATACTTCCTGCATTAGAAGAAACAATTTTTTTCTGTTTCCCAGGACAAAGCAGTTTGTCCTCCACTATAGTGACAACCCCAGATGTTTAATTCTAACATTCATTCACATTCTGCTGATGCTACATTAAATGAAGAAAATTATACCCCTTCTTTGGATTTTATTTCCACACACATGTCCACAATCAGTTCAATCTTTCTTTTTGTACAACCATGGAAGAATATTACTATTTTAATCCTGATCAGCTTGTCATTTGGTCCTTTTTCAATGTCTGCTTTCACTCCTGTAACAACTGAAATACAGGTAGAAAGTACCGCAGGACTGTGTAGCAATATTAAAAAAGAGGAACAGAAGAAGTCAGAAAAGTAGAAACGCAACACTTTTTCCTGCACAGAAACTGAAAGAATGCATCTCCACTGAACGGGAAGGAAAAAGCACACAGAAGACTGAATCTCCTGTAGAAGTTGCTGACTGCAGCCTTTCCAGCTTCTCTTGAGAAGATTTCAACTTTGGGCAGTATCTCAGCATTTGTGCTTCATGGCAAGCTGAAAAAGAAAGAAAAAAAAATTAAAGAGAGATCACTGAGAACAACAGCTGTATCAACCTAATGTGGCTAGTCTGTAAAAAAGAGTTTGTAAGACAAATTCTCCAAAAGATGCCTGAAATCCATTAACTTCTTTGCATAGAGATATAGTCCTTCCCCTTCCTGGGGACACACAGGCTAAGCCTCTCTTTGCCATGCCAAGGAGGCAGGATTGATCTGCTTTCCCAGCTCTGTTTCCCAACGTTCCATTATTTTGCTATCTGTGAGGAAGGCTAGAGCAAGACACCAGAAACAAAGACATGCTTAGAAGAACAGCAATTTTGACCCAATGATTTTGATTGGGTCAAAACTACAATCAGAAATTCCAGATGAGTAATTTAAAACACCTATTCAGGAGCTCTGCCACTACATAATGATGAAAAATAAAGGACTGATTGCCTTTCCACCTCTGTGACTACCAATTATTTCCATTTCAAATAACTCAAAAATGCACTTAACTGGGAATAAGAGGGAGAAAAAAAGAGATGAAGAAGTGAGTTAAAACCTGTATAAAATGTGTAGACAAACGGACTTTGCAAACCAAGCAGAGAGCTTAGGGTTAGGTTCCATATAATAAAAAATTGCTATCTGTAGATAATAGCATACTAACAAAGCTGAGATGAGTGAACCCTCTGGGAAATCACCTAGAAAACAGAACTGGTAGGGGCAGTCAAAATTCACTCATGTGCTACCAGCGAAATGATGACCAATAAATGACTCAAACTAAACTGACATAAACCTTTGATACTCGAGGATATGGTTGCAAATACACTTTTTAAAGAAATTAATATTCGTAGTGACATACTAGAACTGCATTTCAGCATGAAAGAACTTAAACCGACACTCTTCTTTCTTTCCTCAAACAGATTTTTTTTTTTAAAATGTGTCCTGGGCAGACAACTCTGAGAAGTTTTTGTTATTCAGAATTTGTAAGTTTGAGATCCTGTGCAGTCACCAACAAATGGAAGGGATTTTTTAGAGGCAAATAAGCTGAAGAAGGTGTCATAAAGAAGATTTGATATATACCCTGAGCTAAGTTCAAGCCTTTATACAACTAAATATAGATACATGCTTTCATTCAACAAACTCTGACAGCCAAGTGTCTGACTTCAACCTACTGAGTCTTATCCTGTTGAAATCTTACCTTATGTGCAGTTTCTGCAAACTGCTGAGCACTGTTCTTCAGCTCCTCTGTCTTTTCTTCTGCACGACCTAGCCTTTCACCACGCTCATTCAAGGCCTGACTTGCCTTCTGTACTGCACTTGTCACACTGTCTGCTGCTGAATGGAGTATGCTGTTTCCTGCAACACCAAAAGAAGCTATTAGAGCACTCAAGTATATATATGCTTTGTACTAAATAAGATTAAATTAATTTATAATGTTCTAGATCTGGTGTGCTATCTGGATTGGCCTCACTTCACTACAATCTCTCTTGAGGAGGTTGTAGTGAGCGATGAAATCTCCCCTGAGCCTCCTTGAGACTGAACAAACCCAGCTCCCTCAGCTGTTCCTCAAAAGACATGTTCTCTAGACCTCTCCTGAGCCTTGCTGCCCTTCACTGGACACACTCCAGTCCTTCAATGCCCTTTTTAAAGTGAGGGGCCCAAAACTGAAATGTGGTACTCAGGGTGTGGCCTCACCAGTGCTGAGTGCAGAGGGATGGTCGCTTCCCTAGTCCTGCTGGCCACACCATTGCTGGTACAGGCCAAGATGCCACTGGCCTTCTTGGCCACCTGGGCCCAGTGCTGGTCCCACTGAGCCTGCTGTGGACCAGCACCCCCAGGCCCCTTTCTGCTGGACAGCCACTCCTGCCCCAGCCTGTAGTGCTGCCTGGGAGCCAAGTGCAGGACCTGGCACTTTGCTTTAGTGAACCTCATGCTGCTGTCCTTAGCCCACTGACTGAGTCTGTCCACACCCTCTGTAGAGCCTTCCTTCACTTTAGAGATCAACACTCCCACCCATCTTAGCATCACTGTAAATCTACTGAGGGTGCCCTCAATCCCTACATCCAGATCATCAATAAAGATGTTAAACAGAATTGGTGCCAAAACTGAGCCCTGGAGAGCACTGCTAGTGACAGGTCACCCAGTGGATTTAGTTCCATTCACCACAACTCTCTGGGCCTGGACATCCACCCCCATTTTTATCCACCAAAGAGTCCACCCATCCAAGCCACAAGCAGCCAGATGATCTAGGAGGATGCTGTGGCAGATGGTGTCAAGCACTTTATGAGTCTAGCTAAACAACAACCACAGCTTTCCCCTCATCTACTGAAGAAGTCACTTTGTCATAGAAGGGCATCAGGGAAGTCAAGCAGCACCTTCCTCTCATAAATCCATGTTGGTTGGGCTTGATCTCCTGGTTGTTCTGGCTGTCCTCATTTTTTCCCCACAGCATTAAAACCAAATATATAATGCTCTTAAATGAATTATTCTGGTAAAGGTATGAAACAAATTCAACACAGTTGAAGCAAGCACTACAGCAAATCTGCTGTTGAAGTCTGTTGTTCTTACTAACATACAAAGACAAATGAAAACAGACAAACACACTGCTTTTATCATTAACATGAAAGGTGTACCTACTTCAAAAATATCCTCAGGTTAAAAAAAATCAAACCCAAACATTAATTTAAAGGGCTATTTTGCCACTAGTTTGTTGCAGTTCAGCCCCAGCCAGCAACCAAGCACCACGCAGCCCCTTGCTCACTCTCTCACCAGCAGGACCGGGGAGAGAACTAGAAAGTTAAAAATTAGAAAGCTGATGGGGTGAGATACAGGCAGTTTAATAGAGAAAGCAAAAGCTATGCACTAAAGTAAAGTAAAGCAAGGAATTAATTCACTCCTTCCCATGAGCAGGCAGGGGTTCAGCCACCTCTAGGAGAGCAGGCACTCATCACACAGTAACAGTTCCTTGTGAAAACAAACATGATTACCCCAAACTTCCTCCCCTTTCCTCCTTCTTCTCACTTTATGTACTGAGTGGGATGTCATTTGGTCTGGAATATCCCTTTGGTCAGCTGTCCAAGCTCTGTCTCCTCCTACCAGCCTCCCATGCAGGCTCAACTTCCTTGCCAGCATGGCCAGTACGAGAAGCAGAAAAGGCCTTGGTTCTGTGCAAGTCCAGCTCAGCAATAACAAAAACATCTCCACATTATCAACCCCATGTTCAGCACAAATCTATCACATTGCCCTGTACCAGCCACTGTGAAAAAAATTAACACAGCTGAAACTAGCACACATGTTCATTAGAAAAAAAGAACAAACAATCCTTTGAGATCCAGTTTTCAAATAATAATCCTTTTCTCAGAAAGGCCAAACAAACAATGAGTAGTGAAACTAAAGGCTGCCCTGAGTAGCCTGTGGAGCATGGTACAAGCTGCATATGCAGGAATTCCTGAGATAAAGAAAACTGCCTTACAATTTTATTAAGCTAAAACTCAACTAAGTATTAAATTATGAAGGTGAGGGAGAGACTTTAAAACCTACACAAAGTGACTCACAGATGATGAGTCAATATGAGAAATAGCAATAAAAGAACACCCTGGCCTCCTAAATACCAATATATTGTTACACTTTGCACATCAGGAGTTAAGAAAAAAAAAGTAGATGTGGAACTGCTACAGGTTTGGGGTTTTGTTCTATTGTTCCATTTAGAAAAGGAATATAATAGCTGGCATTCTTGTTGAAGAGATTAATATCTAACAATACTGTGAGCTGGAACTTTGCAGAGACAGAAATTAATCTTTTCAAGTGATCTCCATTCAGATCCTGAGGAGTCTGATTGAAAAACCAAACAGCTTTACATCTTGTACACTTTCTTACTTTTAAATTTTTCAGTCAATTGCTATTTTGTTCATAAATTTTTTAAGGAGATTATTATTCTAGCTTCTGTTCGGGTAGCTTTTCCAATAAACACATGTACTGAGCAATACCACACTGGAAATAGTTTTCCTTTTTTGGTGGTGTGATCTAATGGCTTTGGCCTCTTGTATAGTGTTATTTCTCTAGGACAAGAGTTTTAAAAGCTCCCAACACTGAATGAAATCTGTTTAATTAATCTCTCCTAAAACTATTTGTAGATTTAGATTTAGGCCAAAGATTGGTATCTACTTCTCCACATTATTTTCAGCAAAGAAGAATGAACTTGAAAGTTTGGCAAAGAGACAATAACTGCTTTTCCCTCTAGCAAACACAATATTGTGTTTTCTCCAGGTAAGATCTGCTGTATTTTCTCATGAGCAGTGACTTGCAGAGAAGCTGCTATTCTGAGAGTGTTCTGAAGAATTACTTCTGGAGTATCCTTACCAATGGAATGTCAGTAAAACAATAAAAAAATCTGCTCTCATCTATGAACAACTCAGAAACCCACATGTCAGTAGTCTATGGAATTTCATCAGTGTATTTCTAGAGCATGTGTAGGTGGTTGCTGGTATGACTGACTATGCCTCATCCCTGTATTAGTATCACTGAAGGAATAGCAACACTTCACTGGACATACTGGAAAATCTCTCCTATGAATAAATAATCTACAACCTGCAAAACTTTTAAGCTGTTCTTCAGGAGGTAACTATTCTGATTCAAAATATCCTGAGAGATGTGTTCCATGTTGATAGATTCCTTTAGGATTTCAGTAAAGCTTCTCATACTGACTTTCACAGGATCCTTCTGGACAAAATGTCCAGCACACAGCTGGATGAACACATCATGTGATGGGTGAGCAACTGGTTCATGACTCAGGTGCAAAGGGTTACAGTGAATGGGGTGACATTAGACATGTCACTAGTGGGGTTCTGCAGGGCCCTCTTTTCAACATCTTCAAAAGGGACTTGGATGCAGGACTCATATATACTGAGTAAGTTTTCAGACAATACAAAACTGGGAGGAGCTGTTGACTCCCTTGAAGGCAGAGAGGCCCCGAAGAAAGACCTTATCAAATGTAATCACCATCCACATGATCATGTAATCACCAGCTACATTAAATTCAACAAAGTGCTGGATTCTGTACTTGGGATGGGGCAACCCTGGATTTATGTATAACTGAGGAAGAAGATGCTGGAGAGCAGAGCCATGGAAAGATCCTGTCAATGTCAAGTTGAATCTGAGTCAGCAGTGCCCTGGCAGCCAGGAGAGCCAACCCTGTCCTGGGGGGCATCAGGCACAGCATGGCCAGCTGGGCAAGGGAGGGGATTGTCCCCTCTGCTCACCTCAAGTCCTGTCTGCAGTTTTGGGCACCACAACACTCAAAGGATATAAAGCTACAGGCAAGTGTCCAAAGAAGGACTACAAATGTGGTAAAGGATCCAGAGGAGAAGTCATACAAGGAGTGGTTGAGGTCACCTGGCTTGTTCAGCCTAAAGGAGATTGAGGGCAGACCTCACAGCAGCCTACAACTTCTCATGAGGGGAAGAAAAGGGGCAGGCAGTGGCATCTTCAGTTTATTTTGGATATTAGAAAAAGGTCTTCACCCAGAGGGTGGTTGGGCACTGGAACGGGCTCCCCAGGGCAGTGGTCACAGCACCAGCCTGACAGAGTCCAAGCAGCATTTAGACAATGCTCTCAGGCACATGGTGTGACTCTTGGGGTGTCCTGTGCAGAGCCAGGAGCTGAACTTTGATGATTCTTGCAGGTCTCTTCCAACTAAGGATATTCTACAATTCAAGCTGTATCAAGAGGCTCTTATACCCCAGGAAGTCAGCTTTAGGACTTTTATAATGCACAATGAAAAGTACATCCTTTAGCCACCATACCCAATACCTGAAAGATACAGGAATACTGTCATCATCAAATATGTGAAGAAACTAATTGGTCTCTAGAGATTCCATTATTTAGACTGCATCATTAGTTTTATCACACATTCATAAAAGGTTCATCGCATTCTCTATCAGCCATATCAAATATATTTCAGCTCAATGCAGAGATTTATCTTTAGATTAGTGATGACTCTACAGTGACTGATTTGCAAACACAAGCAGTCAATTCTAATTGTACACGCATTAATAAAACATTTAGCAACTACCTACTTCTGAGAAGGAAATAAATGCAGTTAGATTTTATAATTTGTTACTAGTATTCTTGCTGTTACTGTTCATTTTCTTACTGTTGTTTTCAGTAAAATCTTATCTCAACCCCTAATCTTTGCCTTTTGTGCTTTCTGCTGGAGGGGGAGGGGAAGTGAATGCTGTTGCAGTTTTGGTTGGAGCACTAGAGACAGGAATACCATTCCTAAACCACAGTGTTGCTACAAAAGACAAAATACAAGACTTAACACATTTTGCACCGATTTGATTTGACTGTTATGTTTCAGGAAAACTTCTGAAGATGCTAGCAAAAATCAATGGACAATTATGAAAATGCAAGAATCAGCAGACATTTTCAATAAACTTTTTAGAGCAAAATAAATATATAGTGATACTTATCTAGTATATTTTCAGGGTCTACAATACTGTTTGTGGCTTTGGGGTTTTCTTGAGTCAAAGAGTATATTTTCATACATCTTGACTAAATTATTTCCATAAACTTCTCTAAAAAAAAGAACCACCCCTACTTTTAGCTCAAACAGTATCACCTTCAACATATCAAATACATCTGGATGATTTCTGCTGTTTTAACTCCCACATTTAAATATATGCAAACCAGAAACACAGAAATGAAAGAAAATCAACATAGCCTGAAACACAGCAGACATAGGGAATAAAATTTAATGAAGTTGTGAAGATGAAGTCTTAGAAAAAAAAAAAAAAA
>VZRH01008140.1:832652-920446 GCA_013397555.1 Urocynchramus pylzowi
AAAAAAAAAAAAAACAAAAAAACAACCACCCCAAAAACATGACAAAATAAATTATCTAAATTACCTTAAGGGTTCAACAGTTCAGTATTTTTATTGCTTAGCAAACAAAGTGTATTCACATTTCTCAGTGTGGCTTGCAAAATCTTAGATCTAGCAACAGCTGTATTAAAAAAAAGCAACCCTTGTTATGGTTCTGCAAGGCACTAGGAAAATCTCTTGTATGGGCAGTTAAGTAGGACAAGCTTTCCTGCTACAGTTGTAAGAAAAAGGAAGTTTTATCTATGATGCTAGTGCCTTTTTATTTTAAACAGTGATATAGGGGCCACTAGAGTGAAACAAAAAAGATTTTTTTCATTGATGAAATATATTGATGACTAAAATACCTCCTGCTCTCCTGAGATTTTCTTTTATTCAGTACTCCATAGCAAAAATTTAATGTAAATTATTCATACTTTTGAACGGCTTAACTAATTAAAGAGTCAAATTTCAAGCAGCAGAATCAGAAAAATTACTTTAGCATTATCTTCTTTGCATCATTCTATTATAGGAATTTGTCTCTGATCTTTACTCTGGCCAAAATGTTGTTAATCTTGGGGTGGGGGCGAGGTATGTGGATTATGTTATTACTTTTACTGCATTGTCAGCAAATTTATTCTTTTAAAGCAAATATCTTCTCATAGATATATCCTGACAAATTAAAATCAGTATTAAATTACATTCAATCATGATGATTAATATTAAATTGGGGGATTGGGCTAGATGGTCCCTTCCAACCCTAAAAATTCTGTGATCAGTGCTTATATTAATGACAAACCATTATAGTCAAGATTATTAAGTTCACATGAATTTTCACCTTTGGGAAAAACTTCATCTCTGAAGATCCAAATGTGAAAAAACTTTGTATGTAATAACTTTGAAAACCCTGCAGGAAGAAAGTCTGATGTGTTCTCTAGAAAGGGTAATTTTCTTGGGGAGTATAAAATCAATAATGTCCAAAAATCTTACTGTGCAGTGACATTTACCCATTACGACAATTTTGTGTTAAAGAGGCTTTCTCTGGAAAAGTTTTGGAATTCAGCAGGATCTGATATTACAGCCAACCTGACAAGAAGCAGAATGTGTAATTAAAACTAAGAACAGCCGCTACCCACCATGGCAAGCTTCTGTTTGAGAATGAGCTAACAAATTTAAATATTAATCTTAAATGCTGCTCCCCTGGGGTCACAAGTGAGAGCTGTGAACACTGAAAAAACTTGCAAGTTTTGCTGATTTTGATCAGCTGACAGGTAAAGTAACTGGAAATGGGATAACTCCCATGTCAATTTGTACTGACATTGATGTCATCCTATAAAGAAAAAATATGAGGGTTTTTTTTTGTTAAATCCTTCCAACCATTTCTGCTATTAGCGAAATGCTGTATTTACTACATTTCTTCATTACCACAAGCTGAAATATTCAAACAAGTTTGATTCAATATCAGAATATTTTCCACAGAGAATATTCAGAATGATGAAACAGATTTCATATAGAACAAGAAAATCCCCTAACCAGTGACTACTATGAAGAGTTATATTTAATATTTAAAAGGGAAAAAAATCTATTTTTAATGAAAGCCTGTGGTACAAATGATGGAAAAAGAATCAGTCACCACCCAACACTCACCACTGGCCTAATGCTCAGCTAGTCCCTGAGCGATGTCTACTTTGAGAAAAGGCAGCTTCCCCTCCAGTTTTATTGCTGAGCATGCTATAACATGGCATAGAGCATCTCCTTGGTCAGTTTTGGTAAGCTTCCTTGTTTGTGTCCCCTCCCAGGCCATTTGCTGGGGGCCAAGCAGAAGGAGGAGACCATGAACGTCTTGACACTGTGTAAGAGCACCTCACCTGAAACACTGGCGTGTTACCAACACAGTTTTGGTCACAAATCTAAAATATAACACTGTACTGCCTGTTATGAAGAAAAATAAACTCCATCCCAGCCAAAACCAATAGAAAGCCTAATACACTTTTCCCCGTCAAGGCAGTCCAAAGCGTTAACACATCTCTTGATGCAATTTTGTTTGTTTTGTTTCAAATCAAATTCACCAAAGTACTGACATTTCTTTTAGGGTGGGTGGGAGACTTAGACAGCAACATGCCCTGAAAATGAACCATAGGATTTTTCTAAACAAAGGTAGTTCTTGCAGACATTGTGTCAATACTATTGACTGAGCTTCTGCTTAAGCAGTGTTAATTATTATTGAGAAACATAATGCATTAACCTGCTACAATGGAGGCATGGAACACTTTGTCAACAGATTCTTATTTCTTCATCAGGTAAGTGACTTTGAAAATTCTGTGTTTGCTATTTAAGCAGCATATTCAAAATCACTAACTTCTATTACCACATAAACTGAAAATAAAGTGATGGCTCATGAGTAAGAATGAAGACTGAGTAAGAACTGGTCAAGGTCAGGATGAAATCAGTCAAGAGCAACGGCTGGAAAACATCAAATGAAAAATGCAGCATCTGATGTGAGAGCGACTGGCTGTGCCAGCCCTGTCCTCAGGGTAATCCAAGAGCTATACATTTACAGGCAATATTTTAGCACCATCCCAATCACCTAAGATTGGTATGACTGACATATGTTTATGCCTGAATAGTTTTTTCTGCTAATTATGCACATTACTCTCACCTGTTTCAATCAACCACTGTCTATGAAAACCAGCTTGAATGTTGGTCTTATAGACAGCATTTTACAAAAACCCGATTTCTTCCACCCTCCAAACTGTACTGAATCACTGAAAACAACACTTTAGAATGAAGCAAGTGACTACAGAAAGCTCAAGAGGAAATTACAAATTTCACTAAGCTGAAAGTTTCTCCTGGTCTGTCAAGGTTCAGGTGACATATTAGCTATATTCACCAATCAAAATCATACATTTTGTTGGAAGACCGAATTATGCCATAAAAAAAAAAAATTAAGAGCTGCTCATTACTGCAACACAGCACATGAAGACAAATCTCTTCCACTGCTGAGATTGTCATGAAAGTGCTCACAATAAGAAACAACTTAGTCTGGAAAAACACCTGAGAAACCAGCACACTCCACAATAATTATAAAGGATTAAGTGAACTCTAGGCATCTAACTCAGGACACTACAGTATTTCAAAAACAACACATTTAGACCGATGAAGTTTCAACCGATGGTGGCACTTCACACATCCACTAGCTGTCTCTCCTTGCTTGAGTTGTTTTGTTGTTCATCATTACCAGAGAGTTACATTTCCTAGACTAACATTAACCCAAGGCTTTCCATCACATCTGTAACACAACAATTGATTATGAAGGTCCACAGGACAAACACATTCTTCCCCTCCTTCTTCGTCCCCGTCACCTCCCTGCCAACTGTTACAGATCCTTTCATGCATATTGGTGCTGTGCTGACAACCTTGGTTAGGAGCTCTCTTGAACAAAAGAGGGAGGAGCTTCTAAAAAGACCCAAGCAGTAAAAACATTTCTGACCTTTCTTAAACAGCCATGTGAAAGCCTTATTAAACAGCTTGAGATATTATATAGAACATTATAGAAACAGTACTTCTGTGATTGTAATCCTGTAAGATTACATACTCTTACAACTTAATGAATTCCTGTATCATGCAAATGGAATGTTCTCTAGATAATGTCAATATTTCAATTATCATCCAGAAAGGATGACTGATGATCCAGAAAGTGATCTGAAAGACAGAACATGAATAAAAGGTAGAATCTTCACTGGATTTCCAGCTTTGAAAACTTGAATCCAAACTTAAATCAGAACATCAACTTCTCAATTTATCTTTCAAAGATAACTTACTTCCCAACTTATATTTGATCCATAAAATCTGAAAGTCTCAGTGGCTGGACAGGAGGATTGCCATGGACTTTCACTTTCTCTGAAAGTAAATAAAACACTTCTGTAAGTCTTTGCATCTGAATCTGAAAAGTTTATGGTCTTCAAAAAGCATTAGTTACCAAGTCTGGTAACTATTTTGATGTAAGTGGTACATATTCTGCACTTAATTTAGCCTTTACCAATCATGCAACATTAAGTCATTGTACTCCCAAGGGACACAATTAATGGTTCTACCTTTGTAAAAATCTTATTCTGCCCTGAAAAGTAATACAGGCTTTAGAGTAAGAAGTGATCTCAAATTTAAACTGGTTACAGTACTTTCTCCTGCTCCCATGTGGGCTAGGCAATTTCTTCTGACACATCTGGATCTTTTAATATCCATCAACATCAAAAATGGCCAGGAACAGATTTAAATATAAAAAGACTGGCAAATATTGCATATTATGTTGATGCAAAGAGACTTAAAAATTCATCTAATCTAGTATTTGGTCCAAAGCATGTAAGACAGAAAAAGGAAAAAAAAAACCCCAGTATATTATAATTGCTCTATAAACCTCAATAAAACTATTCAGATTTGACCCCACACTTTTCTGTCTTCCTGATTCGGAACACCTGAAATAAAGCCTAAAATATCAGGCACAGTAACACAGAATACTTTATATTGTAGCATGTTCTAATACAACCCTAGTTTGTCACTTCATTGCTTCTGAACATTATTTACATCTCCACACAATTTATTTTGGTGTATCTGAAATCATGTACTTTTAGGGCCAAAACAGGGCAAATTTATCTCAACTCTTACATGAAGAAAAAGATTTTTTTTCCTGCTAGTAGTTAAATAATACCTATAACACTGGGAGTTAAACAGATGCTCGCAAATTATTTCTAACAATACCAAAGATCACCTTGTGCATCACAACAGTATACTTTTAAAAAGGTCCTATCAATTACAGAGGATGTAGGAGGCAAAATGATCCTCCTGACTGTTCAGCATCTTCATTAGCAAGCAACAAAACAAGATAAGCTTTATTGACAACATAGATAAATTTCTTCCTCTGCTCTCATTAGCCATGTCAGCTCCTTAGATTTGCAAGGTGCATTTTAAGATGGGAAGAAAAAAAAAAAAAAAAAAATCAATCAGTCTAGCACATAACATCCCAGTTCTTGTTTTAGCCTTGAGTTTAACTCATTTTCCACCAAAAAAAGCCAAAAAATAGAAAGGTCTTTTCCTGGATTGACTGACTGAAGAATGTGTGTATATTTCAGATTCCTGCAATGCCTGCAGCCTAGGTAGCCATTTCAGAGGTGGACTGCTAGCTATCCAGGGTCTTGCAAACAATACTGTCACAGTTGCATCCAGAAGAAGCTGTGAAGCCTATCTGAGGACCTGTGTAAATGCTCTGATTTCCAGACTGTTATAACTCAGTTAAAGCTAGTACTCTACTCACTAGCTGAATTATGCTTGACATGTTTGCACAAACTTTATTAATCACAACTTTGTGAAAATCTTCTAAATGAGAAACTGACAGAATAAAATTTCTTCACTTTTGCATCACTATCAAGCATGAACCTTGTACATGCTTGAGTACATCACAGGTACTCAACAATCAACTAACCATGAGCTGAAGTTCACAGTGAAAGAAGAGAAGTCTGCTATGGTCCCAGAAGGGGGATAAGGGAGTCTGAAAGACCTTTATTTGTCTAAAGTGAAAGCATATGCTACTAAAAACCTGTCCAGGCCAGCAAGGATTCTCCAAACTGGCAGCCTTAAGACAACACTGTAGAGAACTTCACACTCTGTACCTTCCTGACCAAATCAATAACCAGTTTTAAAGCATCATATTAGCACAAGCCTTAAAGGAGAAGGAAGGAGGGGAGAAGGAAACAGAAAGAACAGTGTTTACACAGGTGTGCAAACTGAGGGTATGTACTGATTAACAAAAACAGAACCTGGCCAAGGTAGTAATTTTGTATCTTTGCCAAAGCTACATAAAAGCAAACATGTAAAAAACCCACTTGATGTTAGTGGTCTGGCAGTGGAGAGGAAACAGAAAATGTTATACAGATCCATCAACTAGATACTATTTTAACAAAGAAAAATATGTAATGCAATAAAGTCCACAGTAAGTGAAGTTGATGTACATCCAGTCTATTTTGCATTTTATGAGTGAGTTTAAATACTGTGAAGAGAGACAGAAAAATCTACAAATTACCTACTTAGAAAATTACTACTGTGCCACAGTGGGCCCTCTGAAACAATCCTTTTGTAAGTAACTCTGAAAAATCCAACACTTCGACCTAAGACATCACCAAGACTACACATTGTGTTCTATTTCTTAATATTTTATATTAAACAATAATGCTAATCCATGAATATCAAAATATCAAGCCATTGCAACTAATTCTGTGAGTTATTTTTCAAATGGCTTAAGTAGCCTGAAGACATTTTTCTCTGCTACCTAGACATATGGTCTACAGTTCTGTATTTTAAATTTACCTCTTCAATGTCAGAAATCTAAAGAGTTTAGAAAGCTGGGTGAGGAGCAAGCTTTCATATACATGTTCATCTAGAGACCAAATGAAAGATCCTAGACACCTAAAAACTAGCTTTTTGTTTGAAGTCAAAGACGAGTAGAGACTAACATTCTATTCCATTTTGGATACTGAATATATATAATTAAGCTAGGATAGAATGACAATATCAAGGGATGGCAAACAGAATTAGACAGAATTAAAATGGGCTATTTTAAGCATCAGCATTGCCAACAGACCTTAAAAAAATAAACTATGTACACATAATTGAAATGGAGGAAAGAGATGAAAATACAGAGTATTTTATTGTTCAGCAGTAAAAACTTAATAGTGTTTCTTATGTTAATAAATAAGACTATCCAGACAAGGTCTTCTACTTTCTCATGTCAATATGGGAACTGTGAAAGATAAAGAAAATTCTAAAATGCTTCAGAAGAGAAATGACCTATGATATCAAAGTAGAAAGAGAGCCATTATACATACTGAACTGATCCTATCTGTGTCAACAGAAGAAGTTCAGAAGACTAAAAATGTCAACACTAATGAATTCCTGTTAGTCATGAGGAACTACAATGTACTAAGTTTAGAATGATTTTTGGAATGAGACAATGCTGGACAACAAGTATAAGATAATTCACACTTCCTACTGACTTTGTTCTGATATATAGTGATGCCATTGCCTTATGACTTTCATAGGGACTGATAATGAAAAACATGGTATACAGGATTTTCATACCGAAGATCAAGAAGTGATTCTTTAGACAGTTCCTTTCTGAGAGACACTGGCAAGAATTAAAATTCAAAAAGGTAACAAAAGGATAACTCTGCTGCAACTATACAGCAATTCATGAAGCCCAATATATGTCTGCTTATTTCAAATGAGCTAGTGGCTGTGTGTTTTACAAACAAGATCAGGTCAAATATACAGAGCAATGCCATTAAGAAAAAAACTGTTATTTAATGCTTCATTTGAGTTTTCTGGACTCAATGAAGTTTTGAAAAACTCAATTGAGTTTTCTGAACTAAATTCTGGACTTAATGAGAATTTATGCAAAATTTATTCTCAAGGGTCTACGAAGCTCAGAAATATTGAGAAAAGGATCTGGGTTCATTCAACAAAGTATGTTTCATAGAAGTATTTTGAATAGTTATTACTATTGATGCACAACTTGCATTCACTTTCTAGACTGGGAAAAATGCTGCATTAAATGAAGTGACAGTGAACTAATGTGGAAACATAGGAAATACTGGGCTGCAGGAGCAGAAAAGGTAGATTTTAGTTTTTGAACCAGTTGGGAATTCGGGTGGTGGATTTTCCCTTTTACCAATGTGTCTATAAACCAAGGCTGTTTTTTTCCTTCTTCATAAGAAACGGAAAAGCAATTCTATTTTACATTTCTAATAGCTCTGAAGTCATTATGAACATGGACAATCACCTTTCCACATCAGAGGTCAGCTAGATTAAAGGAAGTTTTATATAGGATGAAAAAACTCTGTCTGGTCTTGCTTGGTTACACACAAAGGTGACCAGAAAATAGCTTTCACCAATCAAGTAATGCTCAGCAGCACAAAGCAGAAATGGCATCCATCTCATTTTAAGAGAAAACAGATGAATTCTAAACTTCTGTAAAATATATATTCAAACCCAAGCCTATGTTTCATCCATACAAAAATGTATCTGTGTAAGTATAAATATACTGAGTATGTGTAAATCAGAATTGTACCATCAAAATCTATCAAAACCACTAAACTAATGAAGTTAGGTGAGGTGAAACAGTGAGAGATAGCTTAGTAAAAGAAATTAGGGTAAAACAGGCAGTGAATAGCTCTGCCACTATGATCATAAATTACATTCCAGATAAATTCCAACTCTAGGTAAGAAGTGCCTCAAGAAGTCCTTGAGGTGGGCTGACAGGACTGACAAACTGAGTGTGCCATAACTCATGTGCACTTAGACCAATTGATGAGTAAAGAAGAAAAGCATCAATCTTCAGTTTACTTGTCATCAACTTTCTATAGGAAAACACAGCAAATACCAGCTACCTGCAGAGAGCATTTGAAGCATGTTGCAAACTTTTTATCACTATCATCATTAGTTTATGAGTCCAGGCAGCTGTATTTCTTTTTAACTGTACAGCTGGAGGATGTGATCTCTAGTGTTCATTCCCTGTAGCACAACATGGGAGCCAGGCTAGTTTTCCTTGTCATAGGGCGATTTTCATAGATAAGGGCTTTCTTACTTTCTTCATACTTTGTTTTTTTTTTTTGGTTATGATCTGGTCTTAGTGCTAATAAATGTTCAAATTAAAAAAAAAAAAAAAAGAAAAAAAGCTGTTATTTATAGTTTTCCAAGCCAACTGCATTCACACACTTTGGGATTCTTCTAGGGTTCAACATCATCATAGAATTTGATGTCTGCCCTCCTACATCAATACAGTATTAAAGTTTCAAGTTTCGTCAACTTCTGAAATTAGGAATTAACTTTCCCTTTTACAGATTTCATCTGTCTGTCACCCAGGACTGTTTTTTTCCCTTCTTAAAAAGAAATAGAAAAGCAAATATGTTTTACATTTCTAGCAGTTTTGGAGAATTTACAGAACAAGGATTAAGAGCTGAATAGATTGGTCACAAATGCTTTCCAAAAAATCTTGTTTTCTTCCATTAATGTTCTTAATTACTGGCATTGATGCCAGGACAGGTTGTTACTGTATAATGTGTATTAGTTATAAATTAAGGAAATACCTAACTAGGATCAATTTCATATTAACACAAACTTTACCTGCTTTCCAAAGTGAAAAAATGTATTTAAACTTGTAACACTTTAAATTCTAATCTAATACATTTATAAAATTAATGCTAACTTAAGTAAGCAGTATTTTCAATAATAATTAAGATTTATACTAAATGACAGTCTAACCAACCAGACTCTTTCATAATCAGTAACTATAACAAAGCACAGAACTCCAGTTTGGCTCTGTAAACATCAAAATCTAACAACTAGATAAAAAAAAAAAATCCCATTTCTATGGCAAAAAGCAGTATTCTGCATCTTAAAGATAACACCTCACTTAGACATTCAATCTTCAGAAAGTCAAGGAAATATGTTGCTTAATGCTTTCTACATTACCTTGTATCAGTCCCATACAGATCAGAAAAAGGAACCAAACTTTATAATGATAAATGTCCCTTCTCAATTTATGTATCCCTACAGATTTTGCAAGAACTTCATGTACCTTTTTTTTTTTTTCTTTCTTGCAAGTTTCTCCTTTTAGAAGTTAATTTAGAGCTCAGATTATATGCCAAATTTCTATGGAAAAAGATCTCAACTATTCTTATCCATCCTAATCTCAATATATGGCTTCTATGTTTAAGTACACTTAAACACATACACGTGTATGTTAAACACATACATGTATGTTAAAACACATACAGGTAGGCAAAACTGCAAAGCAGAATTAATATTGACACGAATATGCGGGGCTTAAAAGCAAGCATCTGAAATGGTCTTTGGCAGCAGGAAATTGGTTTCTAATATTTTAATCTCTAGAATGCAATAACTGAGTATTTGGTATATGTTGACAAGAAATACCTAAATAAACTGCAAAAATATTTTTTTCTGTATGGGAACATGGCTAAATTTGATTGGTCATTTCAAACCAGCAAAACATCACCAAAGTAACAGATGTTGCAGATAATTCACCTTTGTTTTTGTTGTTTTTTGTTTGTTTGTTTTTTAACTTTTTGGGGTTCAAATTCATTTCTATCAGAATTAATTTACATGTGAATGCCTGCAGAGTAATATGTTCAAATACACACTTTTTTCAATGTCTATCAGGTCACAATTGAAATGAACAACCAACTACCAGGCATTTGACAGGAGGGAGGGCAACAATTGTCTTTTTTCCCCATCCTAATTCACAGAACCATATAATAGCCTGGGTTGGAAGGGACTTTAAAGATGATCTATTTCCAAACCCCCACCAGGGACAGGGAGGCCACCCACTAGATCAGGATGCTCGGGGCAATTTCTAACATAAGTTTTCGTTCGTCTCCTTTTAGCCAGTCATTAATCTTGCTGTGTATGGCAAACACTGCTATACACATAGCAGGTCTCAAATGTGGTAAGCCAAGATGAGTAACACTGTGTGGAAAAAGCACTCATTACCATTCTCACACTGGCATTTTATTCTTGGAGGAAAAATAGTGATTCATTAATAACTCCTGCAGGGTGTCCTACAGAAAAGGTTACAAAGGTAAAGATGCCATCATTTTGGGTTTCCAAGAATATTTTGATTAATTCAGCAGAACAACTGTTAAATACCAATGTGTATAGGGAGGACAAAGCTTAAAACCAAATGCATTTCTAATACGCATCTAAAGGTGGCAGCAAACGTTTGTTCTTTATTATAGGGCCAGAGTTAATCTCTAAAGAGCTTCAACTGCTGTATCTCAAGGTTCTATCCAGAAATGAGTCAAATGCATCCTCAATGTCAGTTTAATGCTATGTCAAGAATCAAGCTGTTCCAATGAACACAACCTCTAAGTGATGAAATTTCTGCACACCAGCCATCTCCAACTTTGCTTTGTCAAAGCAATACAACCTGACTAACACAGCCAGCAAATAACAACATAACACCAAGATACTCCAAATTACACACATTCCACTATCAGAACCTGTATGTTATAAAGGTATATAAGGGGAAAAATCAGTCACAAAAAGCCCTCTAGCCCCAAAGCCTGCCTTTCTTCTGCACCCTAACATCCAGAATGCATGTAAGCTACCTATGAGAGGGCTCACCTAAACTCTAAACAAAAGACAAACCTGAAGTATTTAGCATAAGACATTAGTAGGAGGAATCTTGTTACAGTCTGCCTAAACTTGAATTTTTCTTTTTTTCCCAGAATTAGCACCCACACCTTCAGTCAGTTCTCATTATTGCTGCAAGTACTGATGTCATCAATCAAGTTACAGAAAACAGTCTAGCCGATTTAACTCTGCAGACTATAATTACATGACATGTAAATAAGGCCAAAAATGATTCTGCAGAAGGAGAGTCAGTGGCAAGGCTCTGGTCTGTAGGGGGAAGTGCATGTGTCTCTGTGTGTGTGAGAGAGAGAAAGAAGGTAAAAGGAGGAAGGCCTGGAGTTCCACAGGAACACTCTTATTTACTTAAAGCTAAGCTCCTAAGCACTTCCTGCAGAAACAGGAGTAGCATGAATTTCACTTTCTTCACACTTATCCTTTAGGAAGGAATAAGGTTCTTCAGTTCCACTTAAGAAAACTGTTCTTTGGTGGCAATTTTTTTTTTTTGTTTTTGAAAATATGCATTAGCTACAAGATATACATTACACACAGGATGAGCATATCTATATAATGACTTAAAAAAACATGTGGGTGCATGTGTAGATATATTCGAATAATTTTTTTTTTTTAAATTTTGAAGAGTATTAGAAATTAAACTGGCTAACCATCCAAAAGAAAAAGTACTACTTTTCACATCCCCAGAAAGTTCACAAGAACATCACTTAAAATGTTATGCTACCTTGGCTGAGAGGAGGAAGTGACAAGCTTCACCTTGAAATCTGACCACACCAAGATTTAAGTATGATTTAAATACACTGCTTTGACTAGTTAGCAAAAACCACCAACATAACAGCAACAACAAAAAAACCCAAGCTGTAAATTCTCAACTGATATAATATAGTTCAAACTATATTCTCAGCTCTATGTTCTTTGGTTTGCTTAGCTACATTTGGTTTGCTTAGCTACATTCATCCTGACTTTCTCTAGTCAGGATGAATTTGAGCTTGACAACACATTTCAGCATATATTCCAGAAAATAACTGTTGATATTTCAGGTTTTGGACTAAATGGGTTTTTGATACAAACAGCTGGCTCAGTGAGGCTGACACATAGCAAGTCACTGAAATTTAGGGTCAACTATTACTTGGTTTACAGCTTGTACAGCTTCTGTCAAATTTAAACCTACCCACAGGGAGTGTCTCACCCAATGTAGGGAAAAAGTTGATAGTGTAAAGAACAGCAGAAGCACTGTATCCATGAGGAGATTTATTAGTTCCTATACAACGTCTATAGGCAGCACTGTGTGTGTAAACACAGAGACCAGATTTGTGCCCAGTCAGAATGACATGCAAGGAATATGGAAATGGTCACCATCTGCTATCAGAGGATTACAGAGTACTCCCACTTCATCTAGGAAGTTATGAAAGGGAGAATGTGGGTGGGCTTCATGGGACATGGAAGGATCTTGTGTGTGTTGAAAAAGTAGAAGTTAAGCATATGTTTATGAACCTCAGTGGATATTTTTTTCCATTGTGATGACACTTGTTCAGGATAAAGTTAATACCGAGTCAGTTGAATCAGGAACTCGATTTTAGACAGGTTAAGCTTAGGAGAATAATACAAGTTCAAAGGCAAAATGTGTTGTGGTTTATAAATAACAGCTTATTTGCAGGAAGGATGGAAGTGAGAAACATTAGCAATCAGATAACCAACAGGAAACTTCACATATGAAATAGAAAAATTGTAGAGTATATCTTCACCCATTAATGCAGCTCCCTCCTCACCACCACACCAAGAAGAAAACAAAGGAAATCCTACTCACATGAAAAATGAAAGAATGAGAGAAGACACAAGAAATTCCGCACATTTTTTCTTCATTTGAAAAGACAGTAAAAGAAAACTATTGATTGACAAAGTTATCTGTATCTGTTATACTTTCAGTAGCTAAAATTAAAGGAATGAAAAGGTAACAAGAGTGCATGGTGCAGAAATGCTGAAGCCTAGAAGTTTACTGCTAAGTTAGCATATTCAGACCCACGATTTCAAGATGTCATTAGGCTGCAAGCCTATCTGAACAGAGAATAAATCACACGCAAATCATTTCACATCCAACTGAAAAGTATTAAGCTTTGATTCACTTACCTCCCATAATTTTAGATTGGCAGTTGATAAATTCTGGCTTCTTGTCTGTAAGGTATCGCTGACAAGTGTGGTGTAGTACCTGAAAGAATGTGCATTTTTCTGAAGCTGTGTTTGCTACCCATTGGTCAAACGCATTTTCAAATAGTAAATCAAATTCTGGGGAATCCTAAAAGAAAAAAAAAAGGACTGTTATTATTCCAGTTTTAAAATTATTTGGAGAAAGATATTTTTTAAAATGTACTGTGTTGCAAAAAGCAGAAAGGTCATGCAACTAATAATTATCCTGGTATTACTGCATATTTTTGAATGCAAAAGACCAAAGAGGCAGGAAAGGTTTTTTTAACTGTTACTTTTAATGAGGAATAGTCAGCTTTGAAAAAAATATCTGAAAAGAAAAATAATTTAGATCAAAACATTAAAAGCCAAATTCTCATAAGAAACCACTGCTATCTTCAAATACATAGTTATTTGTGTCTTCTATATTATTGAAGCATTTATGACTCTCAAGACAAAATTTATAGTCACACTATGTTATAGAAGATGTGGCTCTGCTCTCCATGCTCAACCAAACAAATAAGCTAAGTCCTAAGCAAATAACAAGTCTTAGTTATTGTATTTAATGCATTTTTATGAAGGGTTGAAAACGATTCAGGATAACATGAGCAAAAGGCCACTCCTAGAACAAACCACAGTGCAGCTCTATACCAGATTTGGCTGCTAAAATAAAAGGATTTTATGCAAAAAGTGATGCTATATATTTAATATTTGTGAATCATTGTTTTGCAATCTAATCTAGTAAATGGTTCTTTCCAACTGATGACACTTGGAATTCACAGGGAGATAAGTTTGAAAGAAACATTTCTAAGCTTAAGAGCTTGGTAGGACCTTCAGTCTGTTAGGTACAGAGCTGTATAGCAGATGCTGTAAAAAGACCTAAAACTCTTATCCCCTACCTATTTGTCATTTCACTTGTTTTCACAGTTCCTTTACCCACAGAAAATATAATTACACGCCTTGCATTTCATAGGGCAGTGGCCAAGGGCTTCTTTTTTGTAACAAGTCTTTAGGCAGAAACTAGACTTAGTACTAGGAACTTAGGTACTAATCAAGACTTGGGTAGTGACAGAATTTGGTGCACCATAGTTAAGATGCTTAGGTGGCTGATCAGAGCACAACTTTGAAGAAACCAAGGGAGCTAGTCACAAAAATATTTTGCTATAAAAAGAACACTAAATCACTTTGTGAGCACATAATATGAGCCACATTTTTAACTTCTAATTATGTTGTTTTAGTACTGGAGAATTGTATTCATAAGCCTAACACCTATTAGTACAAGCTCATCTTGAGACAGCTCAAGGTGAGCTGCATAGCCCAATTAAAGGAATAATTCCACAGCTATTTAATATAGGGTTAAATTGTTTTATTTTATTTTTGGTAGTTTTTTGTTTAAATCAGTGTTCACTTGCCATTTGCAGCTAAAGGACACTACCACATTTTCTAGCATAAGATAAGGAATGCCAAAATATCTGAGGAAAGGACTGTCCTAGAAAAAATGCAGAATTCACAAGATTTCACAAACTTGAATCTCAGCAACCTCCTCTGTACTTACTTCTACCTATTGCTCTATCTCACAGCACAGCTGCATGACAAAGTAGACCCCAAGAGGCTTAAAGCTGAAGCAAACAGGGCTCTTTGCTCTTTGCAAACAAAAGAGAAAGCAGTAAGGAAAGTATGGAAAGACAAGAAGAAAAAAATCCATATGACTGAGTTTTAGCCTTTTCCCATGGTTCCCATTAAAATTTACTTCACATAGTCCACTTAGCTATTTCTTTTTTGAGAATTTGCACTTAAACCTGTATCTTATATTTCCAGATACCTTTTGAATAGAAAGAATGCCTGGTTCACAAATCAGTTACATAACAGCTCAATTTTCATTTTCTAGGAAGCTGTTCAAACTCACCCGATTAGGGTCTATGCCATTGACCTGGCGAAGCTGCTCGAGCATCCACTGCGTTCTCTTGACAAACGACGTGGAGCCTTCAAATTGCTTCACCTTTGTAATAGATGCTTGAGCTGGTTTCTTGTTTGTCACTGAATATATAGAAAAACACATAACTGAAATGGGCTTTCTAATTCAGGAACATGCTGTTTACTTCACTTATCAGTAGCTGTTTTGCTGGTGTATTTTCTACAGTGTCTCATGAAGCAAATACATGCCACCAATTCTGATAGCAGAATGCATTATCTTTCCAGGATAATGTACTGAAAAGCATATTCCTTATTGTCAGAATGGTGGTATGATGCCAAACAAGCTGTTTAGTACTCAGAATTGGATATATTTTTGCCATTATCAACTTGAGTTACCAACATCCTGTAAAAAACCCCAGAACTAGAACAAAGGTCTTTCCATTCAGTCTTACAATCACAGAATCACAGAATGGCCTGGGTTTGAAGGGACCTTAAAGATCATCCAGTTTCTATCTCCCTTTCCACCACCTTTCCAGGCAACCTGTTCCAGTGCCTCACCACCCTCCCAGTAAAGAAATTTGTTTCCTGATATCTAACCTAAATCTACTCTCTTTCAGTGTGAAGACATTTCCCTTTGTCCTATCACTACATGCTCTTGTAAAAAGTCCCTCTCCAGATTTCTTGTAGGCTCTCAGGTACTGGAAGGCTGCAATTAGGTCATTCCAAAGCATTCTCTTCTTCAGGCTGAAAAAACCCAATTCCCTTAGACTTTCCTCATAGGAGAGGTGCACCATCAATTACCTTACTGTTGTCTTTCCCCCATGCTAATTTGCTTAAGTTTCTCATATTCAGCACTGAGTATTAATAATTTCTTTCTCATCTGCTCAATTTAGGAAAATAGAGAAGGAAAAAAACTCAACCGTATGACCATATGCACCTTATGGAAAAAACCTGTTACTTTAGACTGAATTTCATGTTGATGATTGAAAAAAAAAAAAAAATTTCCAGTCTTTTCACAACATGGTACATGTAGGTGATGCTTGTATAACACCACTAACATTTGTGACATTTGATTGCCAGCCAAGACACATAGGTATATGCACTTACTACACTGTAAATCCATAAAGTTAGACAATAGTCTGTGAAAAACACAGGTATAAGAATTAAGGAACTAAAGTTTGTTTGACACCTTCCCTTCCAAATATTTGGTACCACAAACAACAACCATGAATAAGAATTATATTACTTATATATCAACAAAATGTATGTTAAAAAACACAAAAAAGAAGACTGCTCTGATTTTGGAAAAGAATAAAAAAGACAATACAATGCTCAAATTAGTATATCATTAAGTGAGAGTTGGGTTTTCAAAGAGTACTTAATAAGGCTAACTTTTCAACAGCAGGAAAAATTACTTCCTGCATTAGATGTTTTCTCTAAACAAATATTCTTTTAATCAGTGTAACTCCATGGAAGTTCTATAAGCAGCTTTAGACACTTTCTGTAGTCAAATGTATATTTTATTTACATGTCACTCATCTGTTGCTGTATGTTAAGTCACTCCCAAACACATTTCCACTTTCTGTGAAGAAATAATTTGTATAATCATTGCATTGCATAATCTACTAAAGCTGGTGTGTCATCTATTTTTTTTTACCTAAACTCTTTCCAAAAATTTTACCCATATGGTCCGCCAAATAAGAGTATTATTGGAAAAGTTGCTTTTCTCTGCTTTTAGATGCTGGCAGTCAAAGAGAGCTTCTAAAATAATCAAGACCTAAACAGCAAGATTGCTTATTTTTGTGCACCCCATTTGCCCAAGTCACCAGAAAAAGGCTGGCTTCCCACTCTGAAAATACAGAATGAAATGTAACAGGCTTCCCACTCTGGAAATACATGCTGCATGCACTTCTGCACCCAGAGACACAGTTAAACACTAAGTAAATACTGATGTAATACCTTATCATTCCATGAAGTCAAAAAGTTAATATTGGTTCTTAGGATGAAAATTTTAAAACACATAGATCAGAATCTTGCTGTTAAATGTACTTTGGAATACAAAAGCAAAAGCAGATTAATATGAAAAACTCTTTTCAGTATCTCAGATTTAGATGTTTTCAGTTCTGAGTGTGTCTGTGAAAGTCCAAACACCCTTATGAGAACTAAACTTGACAAACAGAAAATTCATTCCAAGGAAATTTTAGTAGGGAAAAAGAAAAAAAAGAGATACTAGCATTCCACAAGGGAGTATTGTTTTTCAAGAAGTTACTTTGGAATAGAAAGCACAGCTGGACTCAGTATATTGATCAGCCTATTGACAAGAATGTAGTAAACAAACTGGTGCACAGTGAAGAAGGTGATTTAGAATCTTACATCAAATGCTACAGAACACAGAAGATCAATGTAGCATCAGAAAGACAGCACCAAAGTTAGACCAGAACAACTACTGAAATGCAAAGACTGCTATTACTAAGAAGTGAGATTAATATTAAAGATTCATTGCTTGCTCCATGGCCCATGCATGCAAATGTAACAATCCCAATAAGCAGGGGTGTCAGGAAATCTATCTGTACCTACAGGGTATACACAGGTTCTGTTTCTACTTCAAACCTACACAGCAGTGAGTGCAAAACAAACTCAAAAACTGTACAAGTTTATGTGTCTATCTTCCCTAAATTTACTCTTTGTATGTATTCAAACACTTTACAGGATTCTACTAGACCAAGTTTCACATATTTTCTAAAACTCAGTACTAATTGAAGGTGATTTAACAGTGGCTCAACTTTTATGGCCTGTGGATTATCCTCTTTCCATGCAAAATGGGCAATGATAAACTGCTAAAAGAGCTATGTATTAAAAAGAAAAAAATTGTGCATACTATATGCAAGTCACACATTTAATTAACACTAGCAGCTCTGCAAAACAAAGGGTTTGACACCAGGAAGCACTAGATGGATTGTGTGATCAAACACTTGTTTTTCGCCCTCAGAGTCTCATGGATAACCAATGACAAAATGTGTAGCCTTAAACTTTAACACAGCAAACTTACCACTGTTGTGAAGGCTTATACATGACATATATTCAAGTGCTCTTGAAAACAGAGGGCATTAATCTTTCAAGGTGAGAATATAAAATTTTACAGATGATATTTAAACACTAAATGTCTAATCTCAGCATCTCCAGAAAATGGTTCATTTGACATATACAAAATCTATTTCCCCAAACTTCTCTATATAGCATTTTTAACAATCAATAAACAGCAGCTTTGTCTTCATTTGGAGCCATTAGTGCTCTGTACTAATGCAGTGAAAGATTCACATTACATTTCCAAACTTCATCACCTCCCAAAAATGCGTATTAGTGATGAACTATAACAGCATCTTGATTAGATGATTGTTTCTGTATCATTCACCACATAACTCCAGGAGAGGCCAAGAGGGCTACTCCTCTGTGGAGGAACCTACAAGGACCTTGGGTATGTCATCATCTTAGGCAGAAATTCAGTCTTAAGCTAAATGGTGCAATTCTCTTGGGAAAACAGCAGCTCCTCCTTTACATCTCACACTCATGATTACTGTGCACAAACAGATCTAGTTGCATTTCACCTTTTGTGTCTTAGTATTTTAGGAAACAGCTAGAATTTCTATAGCATTCAAAAAACCAGCTACTCACGAACCCACCAAACATGCTTTAAAACCATCACTTAGTCCATGACAGCTTGACAGTAATATGGCAGTCACTATAACTCTGAGAAACCCTTTGGCAGCCAGGAAAACCATCCTCACTAGCTGCTCTTTATATTGCCTAAAAAACTAGAGCACTTCACCAGCCACTGAGTGGGAGTTCTCTTGCAAACACGTAAGAAGTATTTTCTAAAAAAATGAAAAAATGTGGAAGCAATTACATATACCTAGACACATTCCATCTCTGACAAATCATTTAGGCATTTTTGCTAAGATCTTACATAATCATTATCTATCTTAATAAAAGCCAATATTTAAGTTATGTTTCAATTTTAAGTGGGTTTTTTGTTTGCTTTGCCTTCTTTTAAAACTGTAACACTATGCCTACAAAATAAAAAGCCATTAGCAGTGTGGACAAAATACATTTATCTAGAACCCATCAATAAATAGTAAGTTCAAACAGCATTTCTGTGTGTCATAGATGAAAATAAGATTTTTTCTTTTTAAACAACATACAGTTATCAGTGAAGTAAGAAAATGTGTGAGAAATCAGCTACAGCAATTTATGATGGAAGACATTGTGAGGTCGGTGATTTTTTTGTATCTTTGTCCAGTTGCTACTCAATTCTGCAATGTTGTCTTAGAGGACAAAGCACAAGGAACTTATAGAAATGCCCCAGAAGTTTGAGAAAGAAATATTTATTGGGTTTTCTTTCAAATGTCTAAGTACAAAGGCTCAAAGAAAGACATTAAAATATCTATGAGGGCTGGCCCCCATTTGCTATTCTTACCTACCTACATAACTCCAAAGCAAAAGGCAAGAAAATATGATCTATCTCAATTCCTCCAGAATAAGAAGGTCTTCCTTCTGTCACTCAGACAACCTTAAAATTGTTTTCCCCCCATTTCAAAATCTTACCCTCCTTTTTTTTTTCCCAAGGCAAGTAAATGAAGACTAGGCAGGGGAAAGGACACTAACACATCCCCTTAACCCTTATGATAGTAGAAGTTTGTATTACTCTGTTCTGCAAGGCTATAAGGTAGTTCAAGCTACTACTGTTCAGGTCACATGGTCCTGGCAAGCAGTTTCCAGATTTTCCTACAATAACTTTCTGACAACCAGAAAAATGAAGCTGAAATTAAGATGGAGCAAACAGGTGCATTCTGACTTATTTAGGTCATGAGGAATAAGATCCAGATAGACATAAAACTGTCTTAATATACCACATGAATTTTAGGAAAACTGTTTCCAGTCTACTTTACGTGATGGTTGTGAGCTTTGCTACCTATCAATTCCAGCTTGAGTTTGAGCATCAAAACTTGTAGTGTTTCATGTTTTCCCAGAACAGTTTCAACTAATACTGATTTAATGTGCAGTCTGAATTAATTCTAGAACCTTGAGCCTTCCCACTGTGATTGTCCAACCTATTACCTCCTGCACACCCACCACACTTCTTAGACCTCAACTATCTATAATACAAAGGGATGCTCTGAGAAGACTGTGGCAAAAAGAATTTAGACTTATGTTGCCACTTCCAGGATTAATTTTTTTTTTTAGGTACAGAGAAAAGAAAGGATATGTTTGCCGCAAAAGACAGCAAGTCTTACTGAAAATAAACAAAACCTGCTAAAACTGGGGCAGGTTTAAATTCCCGCTTGCTGGTCAAGTCTTGCCAGGTGTCAAAATGTTCATAAGTTGAGGCCTGACTTCTCAGAATGGCACCTCCTATTTTTGCCCATATTTCCCCTTTCCTTCATTTGACAGTGCTGCATTCTCACCATCTGGGATCTAAGGAGCTGAAAGCAGGGACAAGCAGCACAGTCCCACCTTCTCCACTTGCCAAATAGGACATGAGGATGTAAATGGCCCTAAATACATAGCAGTGTAACCAAACATTAATTCCTTCTGTTTCTTTAGGCACAGCATAATGTTTTGACATCAAATTGGAAGAAAGAGAAGCTTTCAGACACAAAAGAGGCAAACTACTCCTAAGTCTAAACACACACTGGTTTTCCCACAGCCCTTCCCAGTAGTTCAGATACCAATATGCATCATCTGTCTGCTTAAATCAGTTCTACTGCATCACTGCCCATAACAAGTTGCCAGCCTCATGCTTCAGGATAAAAATGTATGAAATGCTGCTCTCTTCAAAATGAAGTTTTACGTAATAAATTTTCTTTCTACGTGCAAGCTATCTTTAAGTGTTGGATAGTAAAAGAAAAATCAAGTATTAAAAAATTGTTTAACCTGGAAATTCTGGTTAAGATATGTGCTGTATACTCCCAAGATAAAGGACTAGAAAAAGAATGGTCTGGTGCCTTTAAATGTAAAAAAAAAAAAAAAAAAAAATATTGCTTTGAGCGCCATAAAAAAATACTTTTTTTTTTTGTTTGTTTATATGTATGACACCATGAAGTGTTATAAGCCTGAATTGGGAGCCTGTATGCTTTCCAAAATGACTGTATTAATAAAAAACTGCTGCTTAGAGGCAGAATGCCTTGTCTTTGGTTTTCCTCCCATAGAAATATTTATTTTTCACACAACCATAATACTTGTAAATACTTGTCCTTAAAAGCAGATTTTATGACTATTCAAACACCTGAAGCCCCCATCGTCCATATCCATTGCAGAAGACTCATCCTTCATTTCTATAAAAAATTTAAAGCTAGAACTATAGAAATTTTTTAGTTTTAAATTAATAACTTGCTTAAATTATTCTTCAAATGCTACAGCAATATAGTTTAAGTTACTGATATCAAGGCAACTGCTTTTCATAGTGGCAGTTACATAGACAAATGTAAGTAACAGTGGCAAGAAAGGCAGACTTCATCTTGTCACCAGAGAGAAAGCTTCTGCTTAACTGCAAATATCTGCAAAGGAATCTTATTAAACACATTTTCACTTCCAGAATGATGACTGAACTTCCAGGCTTTGTTTGAATTGCCATTTACTACTTTATATTGCAAAGCAGCCAACTTTCAAACTTTTCCCACCTCCTTTTTCCTGCGCACAGTCAGCTGCATTGGAGGACTCAAGATATTTCTAGTCAAAACCAGCAGATTGATTGTGTGTATGTTTTTAGTTAAAACCTAGTTGAGAGGACAGCATGGTGCTCAGGCAGATCTACCAAAGCAGGGTCACTGTAGGGAAAGACAATAGATATTCCAGCCAGGTCCCAGGGAAGAATGATGAATTTCTCACAACCCAGACACGAAAATCTTCATCAGGGACCTCTCAATTAGAATAGAGCTCCAGCTGATCCTGACCTAGAGCATTTTATATTGGTAATCCACCTTGTCCTGGCATGATAGAGCCTCATCTCCTAATTACAGAGTATTTGGTGACTGAGAATCTCAGTTCACTCTATTTTTCTGGATCACTTATGCCTTCAATCTTCTTTGCTCTCTTTTTCTCAAAAGGAAGGCAGCATTCTATACAGACTTTGCTGAACAGCAAGCATACTTTAAAATCACCTTGTAAGCATGTATGCACAGTGCAGAAAATCTCACTTCAATTTAGCTTAGAAATCAAGGCTCAAGACACAGACCATAGTGAATACATGTGTGGGTTGTCCTATTATCACATTCTGGTCACTTCAGCACCTGAAACTGTGAGAAACCAATTAAAATCAATACCACAAAAGTACTTGTGAACTTAAGTGGAATTTGGCATGATTCCCGTTCAAGTTAACAGATGTGCATCCTTAGCAGAGAGTACACTAGGAATTACCTCACCAGCCTGAAAACAATGTTTGAACTTCACAGCAAGTGTCCTGACAGGCAGGAAGAGGCTCTGGAAAATTAAAGCCTGAACTTGTTACTCAGTAACTCATACAAGGAACATTGTATTTAACAAATAGTGCTCCATTTCTAAGCTTGCTCAGATAACTTGAGAGGCTTCAGGTTCTGAAACAAACTGGCCAAAACTTTTAAGATCCTACATTCTAAGAGAATCCTGCTATAACAGGGTAAAGGGTTTACTGGAGCTTTTAAAGTTACTTAGAAAACTGTGTTTTTCTTGATTTTGCACTGAATCAATGACCTAAAATACAGCAGATGAGATTGCTACTAAAAAAAATGCTTTCCATGAGCAGATGTAAGAAAGGACTATTACAGCCATTCAAGACAAATTCCCCAGCTTTTGCTATACAATGGCCTCAGTCAGAGCAGCAGTGGGTGAATTATTCCACACACTTGTAACTCCGACTGTCAGAGAGAATTCTAGAGAACTCTTCACTTACACATGTAGTATGAAAACATCTAAATCTCAATATAAGCAACTAAAAAAGTCTGTCAGACTTCAACCACTTAAAGCTATGAAGAAATTGAAACACACACATACACACATCCCCAAACCAATAAACACCCCAAAAATATACCAGTGGGGAGGTACCTAAAGGTACAGCTGAAATGCGATATAAAGGCAAAAGAGAAAATAAATTTCAGTTTGGAAACATTTTAAAGTTTTATTTTGGGCTTCAGGTCAATACTGAAGTATTATTCAACAAGTCTATGTGGACTGAACTAATTTTGTCCATCATCTGTAAATGCCAACAATAGAAGCTACTACTACTACAGACGTACATTCCAATTTTGCTCCATCAAGTAACAATTATCAAAAACACCCAATCTGAAACAAAAAACTGCCATTAAGCCAGAAATAAACCCATGTCTGTTAAAAGCACTACTGCTTGGTTTGTTTGTTTTGAAGTACCTGAACAATAGGATTTTATCTGCCCAAGTAGATAAGTATGAATTATTTGAAAATATGTGTTTTGCCTGACTGTATTGGACCAATTTCCTACCAGAAAACAGCCAGTGAAAGTATAAATTAGTTGACAGTACATGAAGGAAAAGGTAAAGGAAACTTACACTGAGGGAAGTATACTTTTTTTTAAAGCAATATCCATATTGTTCCTAGACACAGTACTCTAATAACAGCCTTTGAAAGGGGAAAATCCAAATATTCTCTTTTGCAGATTTTGTGTATTAGTAATACATTTATATTTATAGCCAAATTAAAAACAGGTGGAAGGAAAAAAGAGGAGTTGTTCCTCAGATCCGGATTTCTCCTACATTCGAAAGGTTAAGACTAAAGATATTCTGAAGCAGATAAATGCAACAGTTTGAAAGACTGTGAAAGGAGAAAAAAATGCCCAAAGAACAGGCATGAAACATATAGAAAGTCTGGATCAGAGAGATCTATAATCTCAAATATTTAAAGTAGTTTCACTATCTAGGACACTCAGCAGTTTGAACTTGAGACACCAGACATGCCCCCTTAGCTTCCAGCCATGCTGTGAGTGTTGGTACAAGATCTATAATGGATGGAGCTGCCTGCTGTCTTGGAGGGTGGTTCTACAGAGAACATTAGTAGTACTGCAGTCAAATTTAAAAAAAAGGTCTTCCATATATCAGAAGAGGAAAAATACAATGCTACAGTAGTGCAAAAAAGCCCTAAACCATGTTGGCATCTGGAGCACAGATAATTCTCCAAACTAGGAGAAATACAGCAGAATCACTTTAAAGAAGGGAGGGGTAAAAAAAAAAAGCCTTAAGAACAAAGCCTGGGTATGAAGAAATGCTGAAAAATTGCCAACAATTTGAACATAAAGAGAACTGATACCACAAGAAACACTATATGTCTTGAAGGTTTGTCCCTACTTTTGTCACTATGCATACATGCAAAATGCAACGAGAGGGGTGAATTTTACAGTGGATGAACTGCTCATTACATCTCCTTGTACTTCACCCTTTTAACTGATTTTCAGCTTTCCTAAAGTAGAAATTGAGGTGCAGACCAGAATATGATAAGGCAAATTTGCAAGACTGTGAAAATGGGAAAAATCCCACAAAAATATTGGCAGGTTTTCGAAAACTATATATTTGAATTTATGAACTCTAAATACAAGCAGACTGAAAGACATGCACAACCTGAAAAATGAAATCTGACATTGCAGCTTTTTTGTCTGATAACATTTTATCATCTCGTGACTGACTTTTTTCTGTCCTTAGCAGTGCATTGGAGGTAACAGAGTGGATAACATATACCACACTATGTTTCACAAGAAAGTCTGGAAACACACTTGATATGGAAAATGCATTTGATTTCTTCCAGCCAGACACTAGAAGGTTCAAACTAGACCAGATGAAAATAATTATTCTGATTTGTTTAAAATGGAGGACCCTAAATGAGGCTATTTCTTGTATCTACTGTAATCTGTTGAGAAGGCTCAGCATACTTGTTGCCTAAATCATGAGAAAATGGGTAATTTGTGCTCACTTTCATACATCTGTTGCCACACTAAACCTAAAGCAGAACACATCAGCTCCACTCATTCTACAGCAGGATACAGACACACACCAAATAAAACCACGTCCATCCAATAGTTCCAGAATTAAGATGTAACATCCACCACTGAAAAGCAAAGTAATATTCAAATACCAAATTTAATAAGTAAGACTTGGCTGTGGGATTTCCTCATGAGGGAAATTACTCTGGAAAATTAAAATCAAATGCAATTTCTTTCACAGCATAATATTGTTCCAATCTTGCCATACTACACTGCTAAATTTTGGTGTAGTAAACCAACTAATTTATGATTGAGCAGAGATACTTTTGGTAATACTTATCAGGAGCAAGTATAAAACCAAGTTAGTTTTTTTTTTGATAGAACCTTTAATCTCTCACTAGATGTCTTGCGTTTACCAGCACCCTAGTTCTTATGTATTGTACTTGTCATTCAAAGCAAAGTCAATTCAGGACTAACAGAAATATCCAAACTCCATCTTCAGGAAAAAAATGTCCACTGATACATGACAGTCTTAGAAAGCATCCAGCTTGTTGACAGAGATTTAATCTGAATCTAATATTCTGCTCCTTCTGCAGACAAGTTTATGCTGCTTGTACCAATTCCATAATGAAACTCTAAGAAGCCTGTATACAGCACTCATATTATCAAAACATTCCTGATTTCATGACAGACTGGAATTACTTTGTCAAAACATGCCAGAGTTCCTTCACAGCTGCCTACTCATTTATACAACTCAGGATCAGAAAAGTGAATCTGACCTCTCAAGGTCACCTAGTCAAACCCCTGCTCAAAGTGGTGCAAACATTATCATTCAGCGAGGTTGCTTAATTGCAAAAGACAGTAAACCAAATGAAGAACTCCACTTTCCCATGGTGCTTTTTTTCCTCTCCTCTCCAGACTTGACAGGCAGCCCTCCACCCCAGGCAGGGGATTATTCCAGCCAGGTGCAGGATTTCACTCTTGTCTTGGCCAAACACCAGGAAGTCCCTTTCTGTTGCCCCATTCCCACATCTAGAGCCACACCATTAAAAGTCCTACCTCCCTCCCCTTCAGTTTGGTATCGCCTGCAAACCTGAAGGACACAGCACATCCTGTTATCCCAGCAATGGAAAAGGAAACGAACCAGGACTGGCTGCAGGATCAGCTTCCACACCCACCACGCCACCAGCAGCCATCCTGTTATGACACTGAGCCACTGCACAGACACAGAATCACACCTTTGAGCCCCGTGGTCCTCTCAGCCCTTCCCCTCTCCTCACAGTTCACCTCTCCTACACAAATTACCCCATCTGCCTACAAGGACAGTGAAAGCTGTGCTACATGACTCTAGTGCCACCTAAGTAAGTGATATTAGATCTACTCAGGTATTCATAAATTCCTTTACAAGCATCAATTTACTGCTGTGACATAGAACATTAATGCAATGAGCAATAGATATTCTGTCTTTTAGTGTCAGTTTTACGTAACACAATTTTTACCCTCACCAATATTTTACTTTAGCATTACTTAATTATTGAAAGCTCAGGTTCTAACACTTAAAATCAGACCAATTCTGTAATGCCAAACATAGTGTTTAAGGGCCTAGCACTGAGCAGATTTGCAAATTAAATTTGATTTGCAATTTTCAATTTAAGTAATTTTTCCATAAGCTTATAGTGAGAGCTTGAATGAACTCTAAAAATACACAGAAATGACAGACTACTCAGAAATAACTGCTATTTAACTTAACTGCCCTCTTCCTGTCAGCATTTACTTCTGATCAAGTTCTAAATTCTTAACATTTATGTCAGTCATTTTAACTTTGCCAGCCACTTGGTAAAAACTGCAAGCACTTTAAGGTAGGGGAATAAAGTAAAGGAAAAAATCCACAGTATTTCTACCAGACTATAAATTTTTTCTCTTCCCTCCATTCAAAATTAAACTTATATAAAGAAACAGAAGAATCTCCAAACACTGGGACTAACAACTGGATTTTCAACAAAACAATTGCTATTTTTCTTGTATGAAATTTATTACTATGCAACTTAGATGCATTTTTCTATTTGCAGTTGTCTTTGTAAGAGGGGTTTTTGTCAGTTGGTTATGACTTCTTGGGAGTATTTTTTTATCCTCTGCTTCATATACCTCTAATACAGAAAATTCTCATCCTGAAAGGAAAGGTCCTCTGTCTCTTCTGAAGTTTTATGTATAGTAGAGCATTTGTTTGATTTTTCTGTCCTCTGATACACACTATTCATATAATCTATTATTCTAAGCCTCATAGCTTGTAAATTTTCTGCTAATAGCTTCTTCCCACTGCACAGTTACGGCCAAGACTCCCCATGACTGTTGGCTTGCCTGCTGCCTAGTCCATGAAGGCTGTCCTGTAATTAACCTGTTAGAGTCATCCATAAATACTCATTGATAAAACCAGACAAACGGTGCAGCAAAGAAGAAAATCTGTCATCCTGACTAAATTGCTTAGCTTAAATGTAGCACTGTGCTTTTCAAGGGCTTGGAACTATACTAAAATTTGCTGTTTAAGACATTAACAGAATGGCTTCAACTTGAGCTACAGTAGTAGAAATAATGCCTCCACAGGTTTTCAGTTTCCTTAAGCCTTTACCCTTTGTGAAATAAAATTCTTTCTAAGCTTGCCAAAAGTCTTGAACATATAAAACTTTTATAGTGGTAGCTACTGAGACCAGCAGCTAGCCATGTTCTCCTCAAAAGAAAATAACTGGCCCTTCCAAAATAAAAAAGTCCAAAATAAAATTTTATTATAGAAATTAAAATGAAAATACAGTTGCATTACTGAAATTATTAATAGCTGCAGACAAAAACGTAAGACTGTGTCCTGAGTAATAGCTTTGGAAAGCAAATCAGTATCACTGCAACACATGTACTCATATTCAGCTTGGGCAATTCAGAAAGTAAATTCTGAACACTGATCAGAAGTTACATCAAAGCACTTCCTCTAAAATATTCTGTGAAATATTTCTGCTTATTTTACATGAACTAAGGACATATTTTAGAAGATACTTCGAAATTTTGCTGCAATCTGTGCCTCTTTGTTTTCAGTCTCTATTATAGAGCAGTACTTGCAAGTGTACAAAAGTATAAAGTTAATTATTGCCCCAGATTTTTATATTCTTCCAATAGGCTAAAAAAAGCCTTTCCAATGACACCATCATAAAGTAAATTGACACTACTTTCTTCACCTCCTATTAGTAATGCTATCTATTTTCCCTGCAGATTAGTAATTTCCTGATAAATCAATTCATGATATAGATGTTAAGTCAATGTAAGAAAAAAAGTTTACTGCCTAACGTCCTTTGAAATTACATTTGCCATGTGATCAAACAATCAACTAAGAACTGAAGTCATAACATTTAGAAGGTAATTTACATGTATTCACTTCTGTGCTTAAAAGCATTAAGAAAGAGAAAGATATACTTATAGATCAATGGCACATATAGCTACTTTTTTAACTTAACATTCAAAAATCATATGATGAGAGCTGATCAACAAAAAAGGGTCAAACCTTTCTGAAAAAATAATTTTCCTTTAAAATTGCAGGTTTTGTCAATTAGGTTAAGCTTCAACAACTTTGTCCAGTGATTTACATTACAAAGTTGATCCCTCAAAAGTACTCATTTTAGTGAATAACACTTTTATAATTCCACAGAAAAAAAATATGACAGTGTTGACTCGGATTTTAAAAATTTAAATACTGTGAAATTGTAAGCTTCTGGTGTATCACTATCAATATATTAAAAGTAAAACTGACTTAACTAAAAATACACTATTTTACTGAGAACTTTACCATTTACTGAAGACAGAAGACATGAAGTCCCTCTCCACAAACGATGATAAATTATGCGATCTGTCCAGCTGGTCGACAGGCTGTCAAGAGGTGCAAGTCCCAGTCCAACCCTAATTTACACACATGGCCTTTACACCCACTCATCAACTGATGCAATCAATACCAATCCTTTCATGACTGTCTACACTGAGGACTTAAGATTGGATGTTTTATGGATTAAAGAAGCAAAAGAACAACAAAGTTCAGCCAAAACAAGAAAAGTAACTTCAGCGTCATCAGCAGTTCCAGTGAATGTTGCATAAGGTTTTTCAAGAATCCTCAAATTTATAAAAAATAAGTCCTGGAGAACAGTGTAACAGGACAGTTAGTAAATAAATGTAAACATTACAAGCAATCTATTTCTAGTTTTGAATGCCTAAATGCCACTTAAAGAGTTGAACCAGGACTTACTTCAGAGAATAGTGACTTATATAAAAGCCAAAGAATGGCTAATTCTAGTAAACAGGCTTTAGACTTCTCTCCTCTGCCCCTTACTCCAACCATCTCGATTTAGATGAGTTTGATTTTTTTTTTTCATTTTTAGACAGGATATATATTTTTGAAGTTATGCCAAAAATTAAGAAAAATGCGTATCTTATCTTGAAACACATCATCTTTTATATTCTAACACCCTTTTACATTCTTTCTAAATATAAAGAATTTAACACTTAATTATCTGTGCTTCCTTTGCCCCCTGCTCCTCTCCTCCCCTTGCCATGGTTAAAGAACTTACATAGCCAGGTTAAAGAGCTGCATAGCCAGGACCAGAGGCTTCTTTTCTCAGTGCAACTCTATTAAGACCACTCCCATCTACATAAGAAAAAAACCCATTTAACCAATATTCCTGTGTAATACCTTTTTCTCATGCAGAGACAATTTTACATATTCAAGAGTGACTATTCTAGCCTGGAAGCCAGCTATACTGCTGAATCTTTTATGAACAATGCATTATTGGTACCACAGCAACAAATCCATATAATTCCACTTAAAAAGTTCAAGCCTAGAAGCAAAACCAGAAATACTAAACCCAACAGATGAATCAAAAGGTTTGTAAAGACTGTGCTATCATCAATTTTAAAATAACTCACTTATCATTTCAACAAAATATATTATCCAAAACTAGAAAGGAAAGAAATATAAAAGGGAGAGAAGATTAAATAATCATTATCTGACAAAGACAGACTCAATGTGGTTAAAGGAAAATGCTGAGCACTGAAAAGAACACTGTAAAAGTCTAAAGCATACTGGTATGTGCAAGTGAAAGTCTCATCTCAAACCAAAGGTTATTTACTTTACTGGGCTCAGCTCTACGCAGTTTCAGGAAGCGGGGCTGGGAGATCCAGGACTGCAGCCCATCTATCACTGCTTCTCAATGCTTAGAGCCACACATTTGTATTACAAACCACTACTGCCTGCACAGTTCAGATTTGTAACACTTCCCTTTCCTACCAGAGCACTGCAACAACGGTATGACAATCTTCTTAAGTCAAGATAAAAGGAGAACAGACAAGGAGCTTTGTCACAATCTATTTTCTCCTAATGGTTCTCTTCCGCACCATTCCCAGACATCAAGAGAGAACTGCATCAGAGCTTCACGTCTCTGCCCAACGTTTCAGAAGAAAACAGCTCCAGACCACTGTCTTAAACACATGGCCTAAGGCTAATATTTTTTGTTTGTATAAATTTAGGACAATTTCATCCATGCAGTGCCAAACTGTGTCCTGCTTCAGTAATAAGTAACTGCTTTGACTTGGTCAGCCTGGAAGAAATCACTACATTGCATCAAGACCTGTTTTATTATTAAGATCTATGTTTTGTGGTTGGCTCTCTCTCAATGCTAGGAATCAATTTTTTGTACCAATAAGCTCTAAACAATGAATCACTTTAATGTTTTGTTTCTTTCAGATAAGCACACATCTTAAGGAGACAGAGGTAATTCAAAGCAAGCCAAATGTGGGGCCTTTATAGCTGGTTTCTCTGTCCTCTACCCACCAAGAAAATACAGTGCCCTTCCAGAACTTTTCATGCTAGAAAACTCAGAGTATTTATTGAATTCCTTAGAAACTAAAAAAATTAAACAGAATGGTTGCTGAAGAATTTCTGTTAGAGAGGGGAAAAGCATTTACTATATTTCCATAGGAGCAATAAAAATCACAAATTAGTTCCTGCAAAGACAAACCTATTCCACAAACCATTAATTTACTTTCTTTTGCATACTAGAACCTTACTGAATAAATAAATTTCAGATTAGAGTTATAAGCTGGAAACAGAATTGAAATTTAAAAAATGCTTGAAAAAAAAAAAAGCAAAAGTCTGTGTACTTTAAAAAACACACAGGGTTTGCTTCACACTCTAAAAACTTGCTTTCACAGCTTTGAAGAATTTACAATACGAGCATATTGTCAACAGCTATAATTTCTGAGCCTGTCTCCCAGTGAAGGTTGGAAAATCAGGTGGCTATTTCCAAATCCCAAGACTGTAGCAATAAAGCTACCATATCATCTAAGTTGCTCTGGAATGAAATTTAAGAGAAATTTCCTAGAAACACAAGTTTTTCAAAATTATCAGTATTCAATAGCTTACTTACATAGGTATACATTAACAGTAGCAATTAGACATAGCACCTTAAAAAGGGGGGTGAGGGAACACACCACAGCCCACAGCCCACCCTACAGGCTAATTCTCCAAATTAGAAACCTTACACTGTTTCACAAATATTAATTTCCACTACCTTTTCCATCTGGTAGTTATTCCCAGTCAGTGACCCACTGCAAATACAGCCATTTCAGCTTACACTCAGAACTGCATTCTGCTGCTAGGTAAGATGTTCTACTAAAACAAAAGCAGTTGTGCTTCACCCCGGAATACATAAATAAAAGACCAAGAATAGGACCACTCACTCTAAGGGGTTTAATACCCCATTCCGTCTTTTCACATGATCATTTGGGACCTCAAAAAATTTAATTCAAGTTACATATTGAAATAATTACACCATTCCTATTTGAGTTCTTCCTTACTTGGCACTTTTTCTGTCACTGGCTTTTCAAGAAGCAATAACTTGTCTTTCAAAACTTAAGTCTCTGTTCATGAAACAGTAAATGGGACATGAGAATACCTGTGAACCACTGGAACACAGTAATTAGTACCCATCATTTGATTTGCCTAACTACTGCAAGAGCTGTTCATAATGCTTGATGCAAAATCTCCCGTGGCATCAGCAAGAGATGCTCACTGAACCCTTCTGTCCTCCCAAGCTTGAGAAAACTGAAATAGTTTTCTCTTCCATGAACTAAAATCTTAAATCTGCAAGATTACCTATGAATTTAAAAAAGGTTTTGTCTGTTGGAGACAGCTAAGTACAAGCAGTACATTGCAGCATCAGCTGGTTTATGTGTTCTTAAGCGAACACATCTGCATCCCAGCTCTTGGTTTCCACAGACTGACTCTACCACAGCTATACAGAATAGGCTATTTGATACTAAGAGAAATGAGCACTACCCTAGAAAATTTAGATGCTACAGGGACAGGTATTCAAGTCCTTAATAATTTGGCTCTGCTAAAAGAGCAGGGGTGTATCCCTATTAGCATGTCAGGATAAAAAATGATGGTAATGAGGCCTTCAAAAGGCTCTTTAGAAGTCAATTTAGCCTTTTCAGAGATTTACTGAATGTGGTATAATTGCAAAGACTGCCAACACAAGAAGTTGAATGTGATCCAGAATATATAGCTATAGAAACTACATCATGGAAAGAAAGCAAAGGCATTCGGACTAAAAGAATACAAGGACTAAAATTACAGGGGAAGGGAGCAGAGCAGCCTTATCCCATTTGAAGGTTTCCATCTTAATGTCTTGCTCTCCCTAGTAAAACTCAGCAGCATGATGCATAAGAAATACAGTAATGATGAACAGACTTTTAAAAGAAGCATCTCAATAGCTTACAAATGCTCAGGGATTACTGGACAATAACATGGGAATAGTAAGGCCTCTAGGTTTTAGTTATGTTTTAAAGGAACGTCTGCTTCAGTTGTATTTTATGTGCCAAGCTATGTTAGAACATTCCCTGATTAACAGGTATTGAATATGACTAGCAAAAGTATGAGAATACAACCAGGATCAGATTACTTTAAGGCAAATAATTAAACCACATCAATTTATCTTAAGGAGAGCTGAAGCGTGTAATCAGCCAAGTGATGTTTCACAGCTACAACACTCCTACATATCAGGCATTTAGGAAGGGATCTAAAAAAGGGGCAGAAACATTCCCACACTTCTGCGTTGGTCAAATTATCCAGACATAAGTTGTTAATTAAATTTTAAAAAGACCTTGCAGAAAGGTCCTCCATGCATCTGCCCACCCATGGGAACACACCCATCAGTATTGTACTCCTATGGAAAAAGGTGCTACCCGATGCAATAGTTCTGCTTTAGGAAGATGCATTCCTTTACTGATATCCCACCATAAGATACTCACCAGCATTAGAATGTGACAATAAAAATAATTGCATATGCTCTCCCCAACTCACCTGATGCTACCAATTAGAGTCAACACTTCCCCTTAGAAAGATAAGGATATATTACACATCTATTTTTGCAATACACAACATATTACGTTAATTAATTGCAATGCATATAAAAATGAAGATTGAGACTATCAACAATGTCGATACTTAGTAAGTCTTCATTCATTGGCAAATAAAGTACAGTAGTTTGAGGAAATAAATCAGATATTTCACATAAATCTGGTAGAAATAAATGTTTTAAGTCAGATATCCTCTTTATAATGGGCTAGCCATCTGTGAGGCTTAGGTGACTGAACCAGAACATTTATTTATTTGAGTTGTGAGCTGTTAATTCTGTTGCTGAGAATGCTCTGCTGCTTGTGAACATATTCTTTTATGTAATGGGCTGTTATTTCACTCAGTTCCTCTAAGTGTATATCCTAGTATATATAACTGATTCATCAAGGGGAGCCTATGGAAATTACTATTTTATTATAAGAGGGGAAGCAGATTTGAAGCAAGCAGTAGGGTAACACCACTAGTTGCTGCTTAGGAAAGCCCTTGCATAGTAAATCAGCCTTGTGAATTTCACTTTGTTCCTGTTTTGATTATTAACACATCATATTTTTATTTTTTAGTTTTAATAAATGCATAACTTGTTTATGAAGACACCATTTGGTCTCAAATTCAAATACAGCTTTGGACAAATGCATGGAATCAATTTGACCAGGATTTGTACCAGCACCCAACAAGAGCGACGGTGCAGAGGCAGCAGAGGTCATGGTCAGAAGTTTGGTACCTCTATGGTCTAAATCAGGTACTGCTGTCAGGTGCCTCCTCCCATTGCCTTGGCTTTCACTCTGTCCCATGCCATGGCTTTCAGACACAGGTGGAACGAGACTGCAGAGCGAGCAGGATAAAAAAGAACACAGGAAAAGAAAAATATTTTTCAGTTGAATCAGTTCCTGACCTGGATCTGTAATACGACTGCACGAACTGCAGTGCCAATGGAGAGGGAGAGAATAGAGAGAATAGCAACTCCCTAGAGCCACCAAAGAAATAAAAGTAAAGACTTAAACTGAAGGACTTGCTTTGCAGATTCCTTTCAGACTTGTATTTCTTGTTTTTACTTGTGTGGCTTTTCTGTTCTGTTGTTTTTGGGGTTTTTTGGGCTGTTTGTTTGGGTTTTTTTCATTCTGACACATACCCCAGTACATTATTGCGGTAATTCCTTGTCTTTTATGACTTGGACTATGTCAGTCCCCACTAGCTTGGATAAGAGCTGACTAAATATCAGTTAAAAATCAATTTGGTGGACAGACTTTTTTTCTAATGTAATGTTTTGTAAGTTCTAATGTAATGTTTTGTAGGTTCAAGCTGTGGCCTACCTGTTGATTTAACACTTGTTTAAAACTATTTCAAGAGAGAAAAAGTAAAAACAACCAATACTTAGCAGCTTGAGTGAGAAACCATGAAGTTGTCAAAAGTTATATCACAGTAAGTCATTTTTATAAAGAAAACAGACCATACTAATTTAAAAGTTTCTTGACCTGTGTTTCCTATAATACTTTTCAAGGTACTATATATGACTTGAACTCTATCTTCTGACTTTAAATTAAGTATTTTACCTAATAACTTTATCTGAAATTATGACAGCTTAACATACAAGATTAAAAGAAGACGTCTATATCTTTCAGCAAACAGTTAAATATGAAGCTATCATCAAGCAACTCAATTCCTTCATTTCTATAAATGCAATTGCAGAATAACTCTTCTTGCCTTAGGACCCTATCCACTTTCCAACTCACCAAACAATGTAGCACAATGTGATACCATTAAAAAAATAGCATGCAAATTTTGTTCATGTTTTACACCTAACCTATCTTTTACTGCTAGATTAGCTAGACACTTCTCTCCCTAACAGAACCACTGACAATACAGCACTAAGCACACTCTTCCACGGCAGCACTGCCAATTAGAACTTGGTTGTAAGAGTTACAAAAAAAAGACAGCATGAAATAGGTAATTAAAACCTTACCACTAGCAGTACAATAAACACCACTGGATATATTACTAAATTCACCCAATGTACCTGTATAATGCTGAGGCAAATTCCCTGGATTATTGCTAGAGATACTGCTGTTCAGACATGAATGCAGACACACAGCTTTATGAAGCTGCTTAAGATACTGTATTTCACATATGCCTGAAGGGGATCTACCAGATGCATTTAATTACAGATCACAGGAACAACATAAAGCACTCTAATCTGGAAAATCAAATTAAAACACAAATACATTCACACTTAGTTCACAGAATTTTAGAATGGCTTGGATTGTAAGAGACCATAAAGATCATCTAGTTCCATCTCCTGCTACGGGCAGGCTAGATCAAGTTGCCCAAAGTCCCATCCAACCTGGTCTTGAACCCTTCCAGGGATGGGGCAGCCACAACTTCTTGGGATAACCAAATCCTAACACACAATATACGAGTATACTTTTAAAAAATTCTACTTAAGTATCTAATAATTGATCTATTGCAGATCAATTATTTTAACATTATCAAGACTATCCAGGATTTTCTTCATAAACCACGTCAATTGCCAGAAAGCTGAAAATAAAACAAATCTAAGCAACAGACCTGCCCTGTGTTCAGCCTCAGATACATCCTTCCCTTTTTCCACCTGAGTCTTCCCTATACAAAAGATCCAAACTTTTAACATTTGCAAGTTTCCCCACACAATTTGTTGCACTAGAGGTGAGACTAGGGGTTTGAGCTACATACCAGGATCCTGAGACACACCAGTGTGTGCTCTTTCATACCTATTTGTCTAGAAATACCATGAATTCTATTTAAGAATGCCTGGAGTCCTCCACAATACTACAAAAATCTTACTCAAGTACTACTTCACTGTGAAAGATAAAGAGCTATCAGAGCTGTATGTACTTCTCTCAATGAAGCAAGTAAACATGGATTCAAAAGCCCATGGCCTAGAATTACATGAGCTAGCTCAAGTCCCTGGAGTAGAAACATACTGATACTTGGCTGAGTCATTCTCCATCCCTGCTTGCAGCTGTTTCAGAAAAATCAGCCATCTCAACATCTACTTCAAGTTCCTGTAATTCCTTACCCTTCCACATAGACAGCTCAGACCAACTTCTGTGTTGAACAAGTCTCAGAAGGGGTTGTATCTTGAGAAATTATTAAATGTACAGTATTACAGGCAGTGTTTTGCAGGACTGGTAGCTCTTGTATTTTTAAGATTTTCCATGAACAAGCAAGAATTCCTGATACCCTAAGTATTAAAGACAATTAGACTTTTTAACAGATTAATATCTCTTTCAGGGCTTTCCTTTACCAATATAGTATACCAACCAGTTAGCTTTAATAGGAATCCCAGACTTTACCAACTCATTCTTTCATCCTATGAAGGCCAACATTTAATTTAATTTAAGAAACTATACAGCAAATTCATAGTGGATTCTTGCTGTATTAATGATTATCAACTTTAGAACTGAACACAAAATGAAGCACAAGACTATACAAATTGCATCTGTATATCCTAGATTGCAGAAGATTTCTCTTGCCATTGTTATTAAACCTATTTTTATTTATCCTTCTGTAATGAATACATAATGTAAAGGATTCAATAACGTAAGCAGCAGCTGCATCTTGAAAGGTTACACAAATGCTACCCACAAAGATCCAACAGAATATGTAATACAAACAAGATACAGCCAAGACTGATTATCATATGAATGACCCTGCAGAGTTAAAAAAACCCCAGCAATGCATAAGCAGAAAACCTTTAAATTTTATTACTGCATTATGACAATGCTAATCCATAGACTGAGGATTTACAGATTACACAAGTGGAAGCAATTGTACATCACTCATTTACTGGTACAACTCAAAAGATGGGGAAGACAACAAAGTAGTTTTGAAACATTCACTGCACTTCAGAGCAACAAACAATCCCAAAGGTGCACATACAGAAAGGGCTAACACATGACATCACTCTGCATTTCCTTTGAAAGTACATCCAATTCTTTAGAGATGTCCATAAGAAACACCTTTCCCTGCTCAAATATTATATGACCCCTTCCAGATTCTAAGCCTTACCAACACATGGTTTGCACCTATTGATAAACATCAGTTTACTACATCAGCCTCCTTTTACATGCCTCACTTTGCTTTCTCAATTCATTACTGTCAACACTGAAAGGAATGCAAGCTCATTTATTACTGCTACTACTTCTACTGCTCACTCTTTCCATACTGTATTATACTGGGGCAGAAACTTCTGCAGATCCTCAAGGCATTTGAAATATCCAGAAATAGTATCTTGATGCCTTGCTTCATCACATTTTGGATGTTCTGCAGCCATCATAATTTCCACTGAATAATATTCTTTGTGCCATATTATTCAGTGAATAATAGTATTCCTAATTTATGCTGTTAGTCCCTTAATCCAGATTCTATTTCAATACAATGACTACCAAAGCTAAAATACCAAATCTGTGAACATGTGCCCTATGAACATGTACTCAGAACCCTCAGAGGTTCTGTGCCTCACTCACCTGTGGCTGATGATTCTACGCTTAAGAAGATGTGGTCAGAGAGCAGGTGCGAGCAGAGGAGTGACACAGCTGCACCTTCAGATGCAGGCTGCACATTGCACTGAGCACACCTTGCACAGTATGGCATCAGTTAGTCCTGACACTTCCAGACATCAGTACCTCTCAAAGATCCTGCTTCCACTTGCTTTAAAAAATGAAACGAAGCACTAGCCAACATTTAGGGTAATAAGGAAGTACCACACCTTATGGAAAGGCAATCCTACAATCAACTACATTATGATTTTAGGGTTTTTGTAAGATATCTTTTGGTACTCACTATCCAGTAAGATAAAACTAAATGCTATACAAATTGCAGCCACATCAGTGTCAAAGAATTAACCTGAAAAGTTAGACAACAATTCTCAGATTTATACTGGAAACATCAGAAATGGGCAGTCTACCCCTTTCCTTTACAGTACTAATTACCCCTTATGCAAGGTTATAGTCACTAAGCAACTTGGTGGTAACTGCCTTCGTTTCAAGAATATTGATAACTAGATTATGAAACTACTGATTCAGTAAAAATAACACCTTAAAAAAAAGGACATGTCAATCAAGTTACTCCTATTCTAGGAAATTCTATGTGTACTCTGAGTCAGATTGCTTTGACAGATAAAACACATAGTCACGAAATAGCTTGACAAAGTTGCATTTGCCTATATTAAGTTTAGAGTATTTTTTGAGTATCAGTTCTATCCAATTCTTGAGATGTTTGTACTATGCTCAAAATGAAACAAAAACCATGCTTTAAAAAACATTTATATAGTTAGGAAAACAATTTTAATATCAACCCTCAAACAGAGCAATTTTAATAAAAACAATTTTAATATCAGCCCTCAACAGCATTCCTGTTATGATTTAAATTAAATTGTCTGCTTAGGCAGCACTTTAAAGCAGAAAGAATTTTCATCTCTTCTATTCTATCTTCTATATACATGCAGATGTTTGACAAACTGTGTTATTAACATGTCACACTATTAAAGATAAAGTATTTTATGAGAAAAAAATGAAGTCACCATATTACTGATTTTTTATCTGTATTCTTTTGCAAGAAATGCTGTGAGAAAACTTATAACAAATAGAGGAACTAGGTCTAAAGCTAATTTTAAAACATATGAAGGTGTACGTATTGAATTCAATTTGTACCCCTCTCTTCCATGTTTACTTAAGCCTCAACACATGGAAAATGTAATAGACTATTTGTTATGTGTGACAGCATTTGTGGAGGACAAAAAAAGCTGAAGAGGCTGTAAATTCTCTTTTCATTGAGATTAATAGGCAAAAGAGAATGAAGCATGAACAATAAAGCCAAAAAGCTTTCCTAGAGGGAAGGAGTAGTATCCTTGAACAGGTGGAAAGGAAGCAAGAGCACAATCACAGGAGTTTACAGCTGAATGTCAAACATTTAAAAGAATGCAACACAGTTGTTTCCAGTACTCCAGCCCTACAAATGTGTCCTAATGGACACTCATTAACAGCCAAAAACACAGCTCTACAAGGCTGCTCTAGTCATGATTACTTCTTCACTATTCTGTGAGCTTCTTACTTTTCCCAAATAGTTTTAAAACCTAGCTCTATGGCCAAAAAAAATCCAACCATTTTTTAGGAACAGTTTCTCTGCCCTTCTGTTATGTGCAGAAGCTTCCTGCACAGAGCTGACAAGCAACTCCTAGGACTGCTTTAATCAAATATTACACAAATCAACTGAATACCTTTGATCTCCTATTAGACAATCACTGATAAAGCACGGAGTTCACAAAACCTGCCAGAAACATCAAACATCCAACTGAAGTGCAGACAGAATGTTCAGGGAAAATAAGAAATAGGAATTATGCACTCCTAGTGATTCCTCCTGAACCTGGAATGACGCCAAGCGATAGCATATCAAATTTTCACGGAAATGGCATAGCGGAAGCCTGGGTTTATAGCTGCAGCAGGATTCTAGAAACAAAAGGAAAAACAAAGAAAAACAAAAATATGGTCCAAAAGAGCAGATGAGGTATTGAAAATTAAGAGCTTGACTGCAAGATGGAAAAGCCAGAAAGTGGATTCTGTAAAAACAGCAGGAAGATAAAAGGGGATGGAATAATCACATGAGGTTAACAATCAGCAACATTACTAGTGTGTGTTAGGAACAGAAGAAGTTGGAATAAGCAAAGGAGGTGCAATGAGAGAGAGAAAAGAGTTATGTTTTGTTTCAGGAAAGGACAGATTCTTGCACAGAGCTGGACAGCTGGAGATTGAGTTAAGCAGAACTAGTGCCAAGTGGACAATGGCTTGTTACTAGTGAATATTCACATTCAGGAAGGAAGTGCGCAAAATTAAAACAAGAATTAACTTGAAGTGAAACAACTATGTTTAGTGACTGAAACTTCTCCAAGAAGCAATAGCCACGGCTAAATAATGCAATTAATCAATCATAAAGAAAAAGACATGTTTTAGAAGTGGAAGTAACAAACAGAAACCTTGCCAAAGCAAAACTCCCACAAATCAGAAGACTCAAAGAAGTTGTTCACCACTGATTTGTTTTAGAATAGGAGCTACTCACAGAAAGAGGGAATTTCAAACGTTTTTCCCATCTTCTAAAGGCACTACAGATATGCAAAAAGGGGAAAGACATCATGAACCAAGTTGATTGCCCTAAATTATGCAGGTGATTTTTAAAGAGAGAAAAAAGCAAATGGAAAAAAAAAATGCTGTTTGAACAGGTCCACATTAAGCAGACCTGAGAACCACGTGAAATCCTTTAAAGAAGTGACTGAGCTGAAACAGTGAGAAACCACGGGTTATGGATAAACACATAAAAAAAGCAGAGCAGTAGATAGCCACAGATAAATGTAATTTCTACAAGATTTTCTACACATTATTAAATTTTGAGTCCAAAGCAGTAGTACATCTCTGGTCATTCAAGTCTTTAAGACTGTGCTACCTACCTAAATGAATGGTCAAAACTATTCTTGACACCACTTCTAATTGTTTAGGCTGCTGCTCTGGATAATTCCAGCAGACAGCTTGAACAACACCAGTGCCTTACTAGACACTAATTTTTTTTTAAGTATATTATTTAACAAATAAAGACTGGACCAGATTACTAGTTTAAGGCTCCTTTCAATCTGGGCTGTTCCGCCATTCTCTGATTAATGTAATATAAGGACTGAAAAATGATTAAACAAGGAAATATTTTTATCATATTTAAAAGGCAATTAGAGTCTTTAATGAAAAGTTGCTTCTCATCACATGGATCACAAACCCTCAAAACCATGACATAGTTTAGTCCTCACAGTATCTCAGTACAGACTGAAAGCCCTAACTTGCAAAATGGCAACATCATTCTCCAACACATCATTAGAGGCAAGAGAAGTATGTGGTTCAACCAGCTTGTGCAGTTGCAGGCATTGATTCTTTCTGTTCTGCTCTTCCCCTCCTCACTTCTCTCCCTGGCTGGAACAAAAGCTATTTGACCTAAGCACAAAAATATTTTATTAGGATACATCAGGTTCTAGCTGGAACACAAACAAACCTCACTCTTAGCTAAAAATGATACGCACACAGATCACAGAACATATCCCTGGAGGTGTGAAAAAATGACTGGACATGGTACTTAGTGCCACAATTTAGTTGACAAGGTGATGATGGGTCCAAGTTGGGCTCAATGATCTTAGAGATCTTTTCCGACCTAAATGATTACGTGAGTCAATACTTCCAAAGTACAACACAAAATCCAAAGTCAAACTTGCTTACTTATTTCATCTCTGGGTGGTCAGGGGGAAAGAGGATATTAAAGGAAAACATATTTTTAAATAAATTGATTTCGGAGTCCAAATGAATAAAATATGAACTGCTTTATCAGTCAATATATACAGTGGTTTATCAGTTCAGACTTTTCCTATTGCCACTGTAAAAACCTTCCCTTTTTCCAGTTCGTAACAAATTTCAAAACATCTCCTCAACCCATTTTCTGTTCCCCACAGTTAAAGACAATTTTTGTTCTTTTGTTTCCCAGCTACCCTTCATTACAGATTGAACACTGGGCAAAAAAGTAGCATTCCCTGAAATGGTACAGTTGAAGGATCGTTTGCATATTTGTACAGCAAACTTATGTGTGCTAAACCTAAGAAAACTATTCTTAAAAGAAACCATGATATGTGAGTACAAAAATAAAGGAGAACAGAAATTATTCCAGAACTTTTAAGAGTTCTCATCTATATGTTGCTTTCTTTTGAAGAAATTCAACAAAATTCAGCTGCCTAAAATCTTCTCAGATAGTATTCAAGACAACTAGAGATATTCCCAGACACTTAAACAGCCAAGTTTTCTTCAGCAACCTGTCATTAATGTAAGTGAATAAATATAATGTCTGGAGGTTGAAAGCTTTTGTTTACTTCAGCTTCCAATTTTTTGCCTCACTCAGAAAAAGCATACTTTGTGTAAATGCTTTAAATACATGTTGTAAACACTTCTCTTGCTGGAAATAAGAGAATATTCTTATAACAGTTCTATTTCCTTCCAAGTCATTGATCCAGTCACAGAAAACTCCTCTTGCCATTACTATGTATGTTCCACAGAGTGACATGAGGCACAGGTTTAAGAAAACTAACACAGCAGGGGCTGCTATCATATTATCCAGGAAAAATATTTACCAGTTATGTCATCCAGCAAGACGTTTGTGTTGCAGCTTCTCTTCCAGCTGAGCCTGTCCTCTCAAGACAGGTCTAAGCAGACAATATGAAAAAAGAATGAAATGCTTTAAGTAATTTTCCAATAACTATTTAGAATTAGGGGCTAAAAATGACCAAGGAACTTCACTGCCTGACAAGTATGTTCCACAATGTTATAAAGTTTTCTCAGACTCAGCCCCTAAAAATTTCACTGAAATGAAATTTTCTAAATTTTCTTTAAAACAGTAACATTAGACAATTTGTAGGGTTTTAACTTTGTCATTCCCTGAGGCTACTGAGAGTTACTGTGTGCTCCTGAGCTCTAACGAACAAAAAAAAAAAACAAAAAAAAAAAAAAACCCAGCTGACTGGGTGTGCCAGACTTTCTCTATGAAGTTGTTCCAGCTAAACAGTTACTAGAGATTGTTTTAACTTGGACTAATGGGTAGGCTCCTCCCTGATACAAGGCCAACAAAACTTTGCATAGTTTATAGTCTCTCACAGCCTCCCCACCCTTCATATGTTGTTTTTTCCTTCTTGTTAGGATATGCATAATCAGAGTACAAAAACAAGTTACTAAAAATCTAAATGTAAGCAGGCTGGAGGAAAAACAATGCCTGCTGTAAATGCAGAGCACTTGTTCACAGTAGCACATACACATGTATACATGAGAATACGAGCTTGTTTTTACTGCAACAGTCTGAAACGTTCAGATATTGTAACAGTGAGGGACGATCAGACAGACTCAGTTCACTAATTCCCCCCTACTGTGTTCTTCAGGTGTCTTGCTACTTGATTGGTATATGAGCTCCTGTGGCAGCACTTTGCATAAACTGGGGATACAGGCTAAACACACCAGAAAATCAGTCATCAGTTCTCATCTGATCTTTTTCCATTTCACTTGCTTTAAAAGGGTTATTTACAGATTAAAGTCCCAAACAGAAAATATTTAGACATCAGAACTGCATTATTCATCTTTGTCTTTGTTGAGGCAACAATAAAATCTACCTAATGATAGAGAAGCTTGATGTAGTATTCTAATCAGCTTAGCAGTTCCTTTGTTAAGTACTTCTTTCGTGCTGCTCTGTGCTGAAAATTATTTGATAGTACAGTATTTAAAGGCCAGATGTATGGTGATAACTTACAGGATTAGACTCATACAGCTTGGAGTACTATAAAAGGATAAGATTTTAATCTGATGTTTATCTACTAAAAGAGTCTAGTATAGTAAGCACTGGTCAGGGAGAAAGAGAACTTCTGGTTTTGTTCACAAGATGATATTACTTCTAAGAACAGAACTACACAGAAACCAACAGAAATGCTTTCTGAAATGCAACATCAAGGGAACACTCCAGATGTCTTCTGCCCAGTATGATTCAAGTTTAACAATCCACAATGCTGCAAGGCAGGGTATTGTACATACTACACTCTGGCACTACAAAATCTAAGAAAACTGTTTAGAATGAATTCCATTGCAAAGCAAAACACAGCAGTTTTAACTATTATGGTACCACAATAGTAGCTTTTGCCAAAGCTAGCAATTAGGGGATACTCACACAGGTCTTATGTGCATGGCTGCTATACTCCACCATGAAGGGAGAGCTACCGTGGAAATTCGTTAAGCAGAGCCTTACTTTACAGCTCTGCATTTTTATCACATACAAGACAGCAACAAACCCTGCCAAAAGCCTCACTTGGACAAAGAAAAACAAACTGTTTCCAAAGACATCATGACATTCAAACATTTTAACCTGGCATTAAACTTGATACAAGCATCTGCCATGTTCTGGGCAAAGCATGGCACTGAAATACATCATCACCACTGAAGTAAGGTGCTGCCAGCTCTTGAGGAATACAAACCTACCCTGCATAAGTAATTGCAATAAATGGATAAAACTCTACAGAGCCTCCATTCTCTTCTGAACATGGAGGGGAGCAAGGGGGTCTACAACATAACTACTTTGTGTATTAATCTTCACAGCAATTTTTGCACACCTCCATGAAAAAGGCCACAAAGTCCAACTACTAATCTCACCAAGCTTCCTTTATGATGAATGAGGCAACAAGCAGCTCCCAGTGTACAACTTCCAGTCTACAGTTTTACAACCAATTTGTTTTATCCATAAATTTTGCTGCATCAAAATTGGCTTTGTATTTACGAAAATTTCTTTTAATTACCGCAAATATATTGAATTTATTCCTTTTAATTACCACAAATATACTGAATTTATTCCTTTTAATTACTGCAAATTTACGTATGACTGAATAAACAGATCTGATGCCTCACATTTCCCATCAAGTTTTCAATGTCTTTGTTTCGCTAGTATTTTTTCCTTTCTTATTTTTCCAAGATATCTCCTTTGAGATTTGAGATTTTTCCAAAATCTCATTTGAGATTTTGGAAATCTGTCCAAGGAGTTTATGTCTGATTGAGGTACAAGGAAAAACAATTTCAAGAGATCAAGTCTGAACAGAATTGAAAGCAACATTAGTAACAGAAATTCTGTGTATTGACACATTTTAAAAACTGAAAGTGCTCAGAGAGCTACAGAATCATTTAGATTGCAGAACACCTCAGATCATTAAGTCCAACCTTTGCCTGAATATCACCGTGACAGCTGTGCCACGGCACTAAGCACCACATCTGATGATTTCTCTTGAACACCTCCAGGGATGGTAACTCCACCACTACCCTGAGCAGTTCATTCCAGTGTTTAAGAAACTCCCTCTGTGAAGAAGTTCCTCCTGATGTCCAGCCAGCCTGAACCTCTCTGGCATAGCTTGAGGCCATTTTCTTGTTTTATCACTGGTTGCCTGGGAGAAGAGGCTGACCCCCACCTTGCTACAACCTCTTTTCAGGCTGTTGCAGAGAGCAGTAACATCTTCCCTGAGCATCCTTTTCTCCAGCTTAAACAACCATGATTCCCTCAGCTGCTTCTCATAGGAGTTACCCTCTAGACCCTTTGCTAGCTTCATTACCCTTCTCTGGACATGCTCCAACAGCTCAATGTCTTCCTTGCAGTGACAGGACCAGAACTGAACACAGGACTTCAGGTGTAGCCTCACAAATGCTGAGTACAAAGGGACTGCCCTGATCCTGCTGCCCACACTGTTACTGATACAGACCTGGATGCCATTGGCCTTCATGGTCCCCTGAGCACACACTGGAACATGTTTAGCCAGCTGTTGACCAGCACTCCTAGATCCTTTTCCACCTGACATCTTCCCAGCCGCTCTGTCTCCAGCCTGTAGTGCTGCCTGGGGGTCTTGTGCACCAAGTGCACTGATCTGGCAATTGACTTTGTTGAATCTCATACCATTGGCCTTGACCCATCGATCCAGCCTGCCCAAATCCCTCTGCAGAGCCTTCCTGCCCTCCAGATGATCAACACTCCTGCCCAGCTTGGTGCAGTCTGTAATCTGTCGGAGGATGCACCTGATCCCCTCATCCAGATGATAAACAAAGGTATTAATCAGGACTGGGTGCAATACTGAGCTCTGGGGAACAATACTGATGCACAGTAAACTGTTAAGCTTTATCCATCTGCTACAATTCTATTCTGAAGGATTTGGGAAAAAAATAAAAAAAGCACTAAACAACAGACACACAACTGCACACCTTCAGCTTGCCATTTAGAAAATACTTCCTGCGGGTGAGTAAGATCAAGTAGGGTACTGGGAGGATGCACAGGAACACACATACATTCCTCCTCCACCTTAAAAAGAGGAAAAAAAAAAAAGCAAACCAAAACATACCAATCTTAAGACTAGATGCTTTTAAATACATAACTCTGTAGTGTTGCTGTAAAATGATGCCCTCCTACACAAAATTCTTGTGGAAAAGGACTGGTTATATTACATTGGATAACTCAGAACCAGAAGGGATCAGAGCATCAAGACATGTATTAAGGATACAATCAATAAATGCATCCTACCCTCCAAAGTAGTTCATCATTTTCTCTTCTATTTCAATATATACAGAAAGATCAATAACGAAGAAGAGAAGGTTAATCTGGCTTCCACTCAAAGTGCACCAGTTTTGTTTTTCAAAGACCCTTAAGAAAAGATTTTAAAATTTCTTTTATAAAATGGAATTTGAAATTTATTACCGTTATGAGCAACTGATATTTGACCTTACAAAACTCCTTATGGGAACCCTGGAGTTAAAAAACCAGAAGTACCTAACAAAGACAAAGTATGTTCTGACAAAGGAAGGAAAAGAGCCTTGGTTAAAAACTATATTCAGTATCATAATAATTTGTTATAAGCAGATGAAGGCAACTATGTTTTGACAGCTTTATGTTAGCACTAGAAGCTATATGCTCTATGTGTACATTTATTATATATTTATTTAGACACACATTGTAGACTTACAGAAATACAGTACATGAATGTAACCACACGATGTGACAATTTGAAAACCATCAGTGCTTTCCATTATCCAATTTATGGCCAGTTCAAAGCAGTAAATATAGGTCACTGAGCACACAGCAAGAGGAGCTAGACATTTATTTGCCCTACAGATACCTGAACTATTAAACTTTCACCTTACAGAAGCCATTACCAAGATAAGATAGTGAAGAAAGAAGCTTGATTGTTTTTTTTCTCTGTTCTGAAAAAAGGAATTTGAATTTTCACAACAAAACATAATATGAAACTTGTACTGGACTCTGTTCAGTCCTTGCTGAACACCCCAGTCTGTGCCCAGATGTTCAGCCATGATCCAGTCTGGGTCCATGGGGCTGGGCAAAGCACCACAACTGGCCTGCAGCTGTCTGCAAACAGCTGTCCAGGTCAGAGCTTACGGAAGAGTGGACCACCATTTGGCTGGTGTGCTCTTCTGGGCTGACCAAACCTCTTATGTCAGTCATGACCTTTTTTGTATAAATAATCAAATATTCAATAGAATCTGAAATCTAAGTGGGTCAGATTGAAAGTGAAAATGATGAACACTGAAGTAACATTCTCACAACATTTAAACAGAGGGGAAAATACCACCCATTGGGAGTAAGCCAATGACCTATATTTCTGAAGCGACCATTTAAGTATTTTATACTTAATTCAGAATTCTAAATAAGGCTAAGAACTATTTTAAACAATTCTGTTTCAATTACATAAGACAATGGTGACAAAATTAAAACTTAGACCTGATCCAATAACTCTCACTAGGTCTGCTAGTGTGGAGGAGGTGATAAATATCCACTTTCAGCTTTGAATTTCTTGTCTTTTCTCTGTGTTAAATCCTCTTTTACATTACAAAAATCCCAGAGTTCATCTTCTCTGTTCTGCCTACAGCCACCCCACCTCTGTGTTTCCCATCTGTCTACTCCTTTCTTGTTCTTCTTCAACTAAATAACTCCTCAAAGATCTGCCTTGGCTCTGTTTGCCAGATTAACTTGGCTAGCTCCAACACTAGGCTAGAAAGCTGCAGGTAACCCAGCTGCTTGGTTTCCACCAGGCTGTCAAGCAGTCTTGCTACAGCCTTCTTAACTTAATCTGTGTCCAGTTTCAGATTACAGGCTTTAGCTATACCTCTTTCAAGCATTAATCTTTACTTCTAACCATCTCAGTATTCAATATTGTAAAATAAAAACCAAAAAAAACAGTACATACTTCAAATACCAATATTAAGGAAGAATCTCCCTTACTCCTCCACCTCGCTCTGCTCAATATTTGATTTTTTTAATGGTTCACTGTCCCATCTCTGAGGCTAAGGGCATTCTTCCTGCTCAGCATCTCTATCCATGCTTTCAGAAATTCAAATAAACCACTATGGTAAAATGTCTTTTCAACATCAAACTTCAGTTCAACACTGAAGGGAAAACATTTAACTCTGGTTATAACAATCTGTGTAATTTCTCAGTTTCAAAGTGAGCAGTAAATAGAAGTAGCTGTCACAGTGGATGATGTTTCATTTTCTGTACCATATCTTGGATGAAACTATAACTAGAGAAGATGTTTTATATTTATATCCCCTAAGGATATAAGGAGTCAGTTTCTATTCTTTCAACTGACAAATTTTGTTCTAAAGAGTAAATTATCAAATTCCTTTCAGCAAAGGCCAAACTGAATTAGTCCAAGAAAACTATGAACACAGAGATATTCCAGTCACTTTGTTTACCTAATACATAGCAAACCTGGCAAAAATGGGACAAGAGTCAAAAGATGATAAAGGCATTTCCAGGGAAGGGGTTGCAACACTCAGCACTAAAGCACCTGTTACCTGAAATGTAAATACATATCCAGAGCTAGCCACCATTGTGACTGCTTCACTGTACACATTATATCAAAAAAGGAAGGTAATCAAGTATATTCTGCTGTCTCAAGATACAATCCATCTTGGACTGTTTGGGGCACAGCTAAATTGCCATGGCCACATTAACTCAGCCTTACTAAACAGAAACTTTTCTGTAATAACTTCGTGCTGCAACTAAAACCATTATTGCTTCGCAGCCATTAGGAATAGGCAAAAATTACAGTTTATCCTCATCACAATTTCTTTTAAACACAGTGGCAGAAACACTTGCTCCCCAATGCATGGTTTTGTGCCTTTGATGATTCCTGACTACAAAACTAACTGCACTTAATCCTACTGAATTGCATAATCTTTCTGAGATGTGACATCAAACACAGCCAGGCAGTCCTCTCCCTAGTCACTTTGTTGCCTACTGCTATTAAAAATCATACTGTACTCTCATAATATAAACTATAAATGTGTATGAGAAAACCTGGTCTCAGATCTGTGCAAAACTCCATGAATACTGAGCCACATGTGAGGGTTCTTGCAATACCAATATGCAGTTTTTCAGTGTCTGCCACAAAGAAATTTTGTTTAGATCCTGAATGCTTCCCCTCATGACAAGTGACAAACTGCTTAAGTCAGGACATCCACTATTTCTTCCTTACTCATAATATGCTGTGGCAGTAAAACAACAAATGCATTTAAGACCATTCACTGTCTTAAAATCCATGTTGACAGATACATATGAATATGGGGTGGAGGAGCAGAAGAAGGGCTGAGTTTTACAGAATAGCAATTAAAAAAAAAAAAAAGACAAAAAATCCACCTATTGAATAGCTAGCCTACAGAATATTGTAAGCATAGAGCACATCTCTAATTTTTAGTCATGAATGAGCACATCTCTAACCTTTAATCATGAACATGGGTATCAAACACCTGTGTATCCCAAAACTTACTGCACAGACCTAGAACATGATTGCTCTTTACAAGAAGACTTAGGAAAAAAACTAGACCGACATTTGAAAAATACAACTGCCAAATGAAGAGTTTAGCTTTGCTTAAAAATGTTAGTGATTTGAACATTTCTTTAAGAGTTGAAAGGCCTAGATTAGTTTCCTCTACACCTTGAGAAGACTGTAGCATGCAATTCTTACATCCAAATGGAGTATCCCAACCACAAATCTATGGAACAGCCTAGGGTAATAAACTTTTAAATCCTTCCTTGAAGCTCTCTATGTGGGGAGAATGGCTGAGGTCACTTGGCTTGCTCAGCCTAGAAAATAGGAGACTGAGGGAAGGCCTCATAGTGTTCTACAGCTTCCTCAGGAGGGGAAGCAGAGGGTCACACATTGATCTCTTCACTCTCATGACCACTGATAGGAGCTGAGGAAATACCATGAAACTCTGTAAGGGAAGACTTAGGCTGGGTATCAGAAAAAGATTCTTTATTCAGGGGGTGTTCAAACTCTTGAACAGGCCCCCCAGGGAACTGGTCACAGCACCAAGCCCAGCATAGTTCACCAAGCATTTGGAAATGCTTTCAGACACATGGTGTCATTTTTGGGTTTACCAAAATGCAGGGCCAGGAGTTTGCCTTGATGATCCTTGTGGGTCACTTCCAACTCGGGATATTCTATGATCCTACAATGACAAGCAAAATACTCAGCTGTAAATGAAATGTCTTCTGTTTTGTCTCACTGACCTCAGTATGCATGTGCATTTCCTCTGCAGCTTGTATTTTAACATAAGTATTTATGTACATATATATCTAAATAGCATCTCATCTAATAGCATTCAGTAAATGTACACTTTTTGGGCAGATGTGTGATGTGCTAGAGCAGTAGTAGAGTCACTGAGTTTTACCTCCAATGCTTTGAAAGTTTTAAGATTATTTAAAAAAATAACGCCACAATTTGAAAGAGTCCATGAAACTCTCTTATTAAGTGCAAAAATAATTGTACTTTCCTGAGAGACACAGAACATTTCTTCTGGCCACTAGCTGTACTTCCAGGAAGATTCACACACTCAAGGGAGCAACTGATAGCCTAAAAACGTAGGTGACTAAATCACCCTAAATACCAAAGGTATTCACACACGCTCAGTTGGCAGACATTAAAACATGGCATAAAAATTACACTGTGTATCTCTTTAATGTCCTGAAAGTTCATCCTTCTAAGAAATATCTTATTCTGACTAAGGGAAGACTGTTACCAAATATTCCATTTGTTCATACTCTGCAGCTGGGCTGTAAGAACACCTAGGGGTTTTTAAACAAACCACCTGTTAAACTTATTATAATATATAAATATAAATAGCCTAGAGCACATGGTTCCTCAAGATAAAAGGTGTGCTATAATTCTCTCACTACATTATGAAGACTGGAATCACCCAGCTCCTTATGGCTACAGACAACAGGTGATCAGTTAATCAAAGATAAACAAATACCTGAATGTCAAAAGTCATTAAACTTACCTGACAGGCAGATGTATGTTAAATATTCACCCTGACCACCAGTAGCTAGAAAAGGAATCTTTTTTTTTGTTCTTCTTTTCACTTGAACAGCTCCCAGCATCCTCTCATCATGTGGGGCAAAAATCTCTTTGCTGATTGCAGATTTGGCATTCATGGTAGATCACAGGTATAGCAGACTGTTGCTCTCTAAAAATGAAATCATAAGTATAAAACAGTTTTAGAAACTCTTAAGTTATATCAAACTTAACTTACTCAAGTCCACTTAGCTTACTCAGGCATTAAAAACTCTGACCTTCAAAGAAAGTTTTTAATGCCTCAAGGAATTTAGAAAATAATTTCATATTCTTAAAGGCAGAATTTTCGAAGTATTTAAGTGTCTTCACTGAAGTTGTTCTCCACACTTCTTAAATTTACTTATACAAGCTTAGCTTATTTTGGGCAGAAGCACTAGCACTTCAGTATGCTGCAAAATCTTCTCAGAGAAACACCCTGTTTAACTTCATGCAGCATAAAAACTTCATTAATTCCCCCCCTGCCCCAATAACTGAGGGAAACTCAGATCTGTGTCCCACATACACAGGGAAAGCACTTCAAGGGCAGAGGGAAGGAGCACCGTGGTTGTGCTGGCACACAAGAAGTCACGTTCACAGAAGACAGAGACAGCTTCAGACTTGGTGAGACTGTTCTTCAGAAGCACTGCTCCTGGTGACAGCACTTGATTGCACAGCTCTTGCACCTCTTGCAGCTTTAGCACCTCATCCCCTCAACTCTGGAATTACAGGCTGGGCAGCTGCACAGGAAACAGTGTCAGAGACACCATCGGGGTCAACGCAGACAAAACCACACCTCTACTTTTGGGCTGTGTAATTTTGACCCAGGTCAGTTCCTCCATGTGTTTCGTAACAAAACAGCACAGTTGACTTAGGAGAGACATTTGTCTCAGGAGAGACATACACATTTGCAGAGGAAAAAATTATTGTAGAGAACAGGGAGGGAGGAGGGAAGCTGCTTAGTCATGCACATCCCAAAAAACAAACCACACTGCAGCTCGCAGAAGAGCCTAACTAAAGGAGGGAGAACTCAGAGGGGACATTAACAGGTTCTTTGCGTAAGCTGTAACTCAAAATTAGTTCTGCACTGATGTCTTGTAACACATACACAAGACCCCATTCATGGAAACTGCTGAATGACACCTTTAATTGTTTCAATATAATGACACTCCAATGCACATGCATCAATTTACACATTTCTGTATTACTAAGATTTTCAAGCTGACAGATCTTTTTGCCATCCCTAGTTTTCTTAGTACAAAGATGATTATACTCAGGCCTGAACTACCCGACAATTCTGCCTGTGGGATCATTTGATATTTGCCATAATTTAAAATAAATGTAAATAAACTAGATTATGAAACAAGAGGGTCATGGATCCATTTTTTTTTTTGGTGTGCATACTACCAGCAAAGTAATTGCCTTAACACTATCAGCCTCAACGTTTTGTTGTCACTATTTATGATATTCCCTTACCTTTAAAATATGGGAAAATTTTAAAAAAAAGCACACGTGAGAAAGCACAACTTAGTCCAAACTGAATTTGCCACCTGCTAATTTTGGGATGCAAACAGAATCCTGTGCCAAAATAATCTGTACCAGTATACCTCAGTTAACCAACACAGAGGTATGTACATTCTGACATGTTTTAGCATCGGGTCATTTTTCATGAACCCTTACAAAAGTGAATTGCATTTAAAAATTGTCTCTGTCAAAAGAAAAATCCCAACCAATTTCATGGGAACAAAGAATGCATAGCTCCTGACAAGATGTGATCTCATAACTCCCGACATCTTAGTAACCTATTCTTTAACAATGAATATATCAACATGAAAACAGAATCAAAAAAATAAACTTACATGGTAGTTACTTAGAAAAAAGTTGTGAATGAAAACGTGTTGTTTTCACATTCATCAAATACTTCTCTCTTCTTCTGTGTTATATAAATATTTGCAGAGTACATCATACCAGCATTTAAACGGTTGGGATATTGCAACTAGCTTTTGGGTTAATTTTTTTTCATTTTCTTTTTAATTCAAGGCCACTGTTAATGACTATGGATTTAAACACACAGACCTCCTCCTGACTGAGCTAGAGACTGATAATCTTTGCAAAACCCAGACCTCCATGTGCCTAAAGAATTTTCAATGAATAGCTTTTTAGGAAACAAAGAAGTGCTGTCAAGTTAAAAGACACTCAAGTGACATTCAACTGAAAAAGTGCTTTCCAGACTGCAATGATCTGATGCTGTTAATTCTGCAACTGAGTTATTGAACAGATGTTTTCAGACATTTTCTTAATGGTCATGGGCTCTAAAATAAAATATGACTTCAAAGATTACTCAGGGATGTAAAGGTTTCCTGGATTAAGAGAAGATGCAAGTTTTTCTTACCTACATTGTCATAAAATGTTAGTGGTTTGTTTCTGCATGCTGCTACTGGCCTTGACATTAAGCTGGTTTGTATAAATCTACCAGAAGCTGTACAAAGACACAGTAGATATGTGGACTGTGACTGGAACCCCCAACTAAAGTGTGGACTCCTGGCTTCAGAGATTGTGATCTTCTGTTCCCAGAACTTGGGTTGACAACAGCTTCAGAAGCCATATTCAAACAATCTAACACAGTGTGTACTTGACACAACTGCCAAATGCAGTGTGAAAACTGACACTAACACAAACCACAGAAGCCAGTTTATTTAAAGAAGAAAACAACTAACTGTGCCTGTGTACAAACAAACTTCTGAGATTGAGATGTCAATATAGTTTAGATGAAGTTGTTTTTCATAGGTCAAAAAATCAGCAGCTGAATTCAAATAAGCAACTTTCTCCTATGCACTAGTAGATGTATGCAAAAGACCTTTGTTTTAATAAGTAAAGCCTTCCAATGTTCCCTGTTTTCACAAGTGGAAATAATACAATCTCTGGCAGTTTTACTTAAAAAAAAATATATATATACATATATATATATATATATATACACACACACTTCCTCAAGAAATATGAATAAGTCTCATTTTTTCCCATTCTCCAACAAAATCCCGCTTTTCATTAAAAAAAAAAAACAAAAAACAAAACAACAAACCACTGTCTGTACATGCACAACTTCATGTTGTATATGCATATTTCTTTCCACAATTATGTTTTCTCTTGGTGCACATTCCAGGACAAATTCAAACCATCAACAGTTTCCACTCAAGGCCCATATGAACTCATGCACTGGAACACAAACTTTTTCCTCCCATTTGTACTCAAATACAAAATAAAATCCTTAAAGAAACTTTGTTGGAGGATCTCTGAGCACTCTCAAACAGTGCACTACTGCTTGCAACATTAACCCCTCAGAGGTAAGGGGGATTTAAAAGTTCCAGTAAACGTAAGAGTCCAGAAAGAGAGACCACATTTCCTACCTCACATGCTTTATTCCACATATTTACTTCCACTCAAATTATTACACTGACGCTTTTGGCTAAACAAAGACCCCATTTTTCTTCTGCAATTTTTCACTCCATCTACTATAGCATTATGGAACAGGATGTTAGCATTTATACCGTGCCCCCAGCACACAAAAGAAACACAGAGAGGGAAGATTCCTGTGAGGATTTGAAAAAGTGCCTGCAATGCGCTGCTCATTTGCATCTTCTCACATCTTTCTCAACTACAGTCCTTCTCCATTATATTTCTATCACTAAAAGCTTCCTCTGTGAACAGCTGACTATTCCTCTAGAAGTATGTGAGGGGGCAACAATTAAAGGCAATTTCTTAAAAAGAAGATTAAATAAAACCAAGATAATTAAGCTGAATCCTTAATGGGTCCCACATGTTCAATAACAAAAAAAAAAAAAAAAAACCAAAAAAAAAAAAAAAAAAAAAAAAAAAAAAAAAAAAAAACAATTTTTTGGCTCATANAAAAAAAAAAAAAAAAAAAAAAAAAAAAAAAAAAAAAAAAACCTGGACAGTTTTCTGGTCAGCCAGAATCTCAGACTGTTTTCAGGCACACAGCCAGCAAATGGCTAATTTATCTTTACACCCACGTTTCACAGGACTCTATGCAAATAAGTGGAAAAAAGGGGATTTACAGTATCTTTGTTGAGGGTATAGGTATGCAGAAAGAAAACTAATCCTCAGCATGTAGAATTCAAATAGTAAATTACAATACAAAGCAAGAGCTGGAAAAGGACATAAAGGTTTCCAAAAAAAAAAGGAAAAAATGTTCAGTATGCTAAAACCTGGCTGTTTTCAAGGATCTTTAGTTTAATCATAAACAGGGATGGGCTCACAGGACAGGCTAACCACTGAAATGCTGCCTGCAGTGTGAAATCATCTGAGCAACCAACTATTCTTGGAATAGTAACTCCAGCAAGCACTCAATTCCTCTTTTAATAAAGCCACTATCCTGAAAGATGACATCTACTTTAGGAAATCATTGCAAGACACAAAAGAACAGCTTTTGCTATTGTGTTAGTTGGCTGGTATTTACTTTCTGGAAGTGCTTAAACTACTTTGAATATTACAGGTCATCAAAATCCTGTATTTGCTGTCATCTCAAACAAATAGCTAGTACAATTCTGGAAAAAGCAGAAATACATTTAAAACCCAAGGCAACTAATTTATAAATCTTTAAAGAACAAATATTAGAATATATAAATTTTACAAGTTGGCTCACAATACATTTATTAAGTATAACTTTATCCTAGAGGAATAACACCAAGTTTAATTAGCTCTGCAAACAAGGATCAAATCAGTAGATCAACCTTATTCTGAAACAGTCAAGGTAAAATCTTTAAAATGCTTGAACATTAAAAGTAAATCAGATCATCTTCTGTCATCCTTCTATTTTCAAATCTAATTACGTCCTACTAACTTGGAATTACGACATTTAGAAGTATTTACTGAAAAAAACTCAATCATTCTCCAGAGTCATTTGTAGGCTGTCACATTTCCAATTTATTTTTCCAAACAACCTCTCAGCTAAGACTGATTCATTTGAATAACGTATTAATTCCAAATTATGAAAATTAAAAAACTGGAACCGTATTTGTAGCAGTTCAGACTAGAAACAAGAAATGTGTTTTCACTTACATATGTAATTGCAAAAGAAGCTGTCCAATCAAGCTCAACAGGACATAAGCAAGCTTCAGAGAGCAGCAGCTCCTAAATGCAAAACTTGAATCTTACATGCTAAAGAAGGAACTTCTGTCTTTTAAGTGAAGCTTTATATTGTAGCCCACCTAATCCAAGACCAACACCTGGCAGAATTTACTGTAAATTTGAAATACAACCCTTAACTTTGTTTTTAATCAAGACATTGTTTGATTACGGGAGTTTAGCAGCATTGTTTACTGAAACCTCCAAGAAGCCTTGTTTGAATCACTGAATCTCTCAAAAGCTCCTAGAATAAGCAAAAGAAACAGGAAAGATTATACTAGCTACCATACTGTGTGGCCTGAGAACATGTGATGTTTTTGGTCAAGGAAAAAAAAATAGGAGAGGAGAAGTGCACAGTAATAGGATCTTACAGTCAGACAGCAGCAGTAAATACCTCAGTGCTTGACACACTTCTTCACCTGAGGCAGGCAGCCTGAGGCCCTGAGCATTTCCTATAACCTTTCATTAAAAGGGAAGGTGATTTGAATTCTGTGCAAGTTGTATGGACCTACAGATTTAAAGAGATAAAGAGCTCTGAATGGAATACGTATTTATAAAGAGACAGTAAAAAAACCTGAAGGTACTTTTGAGTTTATTTAATCTGTAACACAATCTTAAAAAAAAAAAAAAATACACCTAGAAGTTTGGTACACCTTCCTCCATCACCCCGCAAAAAACCCAAACACCTCCTTACAATGGCAGATTATCAGGGACATCACAGAAAGCCCATAAACAGGCAAATGAGAACCAGTGCCACTTTCATGTGGAAGACAGAGCAGCTGCTTTCATTTCTGCACTCTGCTCTGCTGAGTGAAATACATACATAGAGCATCATGGTAAGTAATACCTGTACTTCCTCAAGGCAGATGCAGCAAAAGCAGAATATGCAGTATCACTTCATTCTTTTGAGACTCTGCCCCTAAACTGTCTCCAAACAGTACAGAAAATTAAGTAGGAGGTGACATAAGAAGGCACCAGAAACATATTGAGGGATGGGTTACTATATATTCCAGGTCATATTTCATGTTCTGAAAACAGCAATTCCAGATCTAGAAGCTAATGTTCTAGTAAACAGTATCAGAGATCCCAGCTCACAAAAAGGATGTAATACTGAAGTGAACCTAAAATACTGCAACCTGGGAAAATCAAATTCAAATACAAGACAACATTTCTGTACTGTGATTCTGTATGTGAATGGCTGCAAACTGTTAGCAGATTATTTTAAATAGGTGTGCAAGAAAACAAATATATATTCAAGAACTGCAGCAAATTAAAATTAATTTCTGCTTATGTTTCCACAGCATTCTGGATCAAGACTATGTTCATAAGAAATTAATAGAACAATAATGCAAGAATCAGTGGACACTGATTCTTTCAGTATCTTCTTAACTACCAAAAGCAGCAGTGTTCCCTAAATGTGCCCTCCACTGGAGGAGTATGAAACACTGGTATGAACACTGGAGGTGTTTCTGCAAGTTGCCCCAGGGAGGCAAAGGCAAATCTGTAGAGTTGGTACAGCCCTCTCCAGGTCTTTCTGGGTGAAGAGCAACAGCTGGAGACCCACTCAGATTCTCCTTGTTAAGAATCCCATCATCTGAAAGTCACAATTATTTCGAGAATGTAAGAATTTGAAAATAAAGATGGACAACACCATATTAAACAGCACCACCCAATCTACAAAACTGTTTACCAAAAGTCAGTCAAGAACTTCTTGGGAAGACTGTGCTGGAGTCATTATTTTGAAACACACAGATTCATTCACCAAGAAATTTAGGAACTACCAGATGTTATGACAAAACCACAGAGAGACCAGATTTCCATTTGTAAGAAATTTTCCCTCAGGACACTGGGACATTCAGAGCAGTAAGAGCTACTACTTTTGTATAACAACATTGAAAGTCTTAGTCTTAAGAGGTTAGTTTAATTCTTATGACCTTTCAGAAGCATTTAGATCTTAAGATCAGTTATTACACCCAGCCTTAGACTTTCATTTACAGGAGGAACTGTCACAGTTTCTTCTGCCATTCCTCACAGATTTCTTCCTCCAAACACCTCACTTCTCTAGACTTTTTCTCATTAGCCTACATCTTTTCTGAAATGCAATCCTCAAGTCTGTACTCACAGCATCATTGATGGCACCAGAGTCAACTGAAAGAACTATTTGTCCAGTCTTTGGAACAGGTTCCCCAACTAAGTGGTCACCTCACCAAGCCTGTCAGAATCCAAGGAGCATCTGGACAGTCCCCTTATCACATGGTTTAGTTTTAGGTAGGAGGAGTTGAACTTAGTAACCCTTATGGGCCCCTACCAACTCTTGATCTACGGACTCCTATAAGGAGTGAATATTCCTTACACAGCTACTGCCATACATAGTCAGCAAAACACAAGAGCTTCAGTTCAACATCTACCATGTTCTTCAATATTTTTGTGGGGAAGAAAAAAAAGACATTTGACATCTGAATAACTAATTATTCCAACTTAACAGGGGATTTTTGTACTTACTGCTTTAAGGCTATTTCTCCTACTATACAATAGTTTTACAGTCCAACTCTGTCTTTTAACACTTGCAGTTCTCTAGATTAACACCCATCAAAAGTCAGGAGGTACATTCTGCGTGCCATCACTTTGGACAGTTAAAATTGTTTGAGACCTAACACAGCTTCCTTTCACTCCTCCAGTAAGAACTAGAAAGATACCAACTCCTTAGAATACACTTCTAAATCATTTCTGTGTTTCTACATCTTATGCTACTTTCATGTGAACCTAATTTCCTTAGTTAATCCAATGTGACTAATATCACATGAGACAGCATCAGATGCACCATTAAAGCAGTTCCCAGCTTATTCACATGGCCTAATACTTTATCACAAACCCAAATCAATTGGTTTGAAGTTACATTTGAGCTTTTATTGCTTGTTCAATTGTTTGTCCATATTTCGGCAAAGAAAAATCACTAAAAATATGAAATTAAAGGATACTGGTGAGAGGGAGCAGCCATGTTCCTCAAGGAAAGGGGAACTAGTTGAAAGGACTGTAGTTTAGAACATGCACAGTTTCTTTCAGTGGTTTGTGTTGTTTCTCACTTAACTTATGAGCACCTCGAGCACTTGTACTGGCAGAAATTATTGATTTCATTTTGTACTTCTCTTCCTTATGACAGCATAAACGCTTCTGTGGTAGAGCAGTGAACTAGATGAGAATTAATCCAGTTTTAAGCGATCTTAAAAAAAATAATGATCACTTTTGGTTTTACTCAGATCAGGCTCCCTGATACAGTGCACTCCACAGCTGTGTGTCAGCACATGGGAATGAAGTGCAGGTGGTAAGATTAGGGCTCCCCTGGGCCCCCAGCAGTCTAAGTTTACAAGGATCATGAAATTGTGCTTTAAAGAGAGAACCCAAAATGTCATGTACTTTCATCAAATATTGAAGTCACTGACCGAAGTCACGGCATGCAGCCAATCTAGACAAAATTTTTTAAAATCAAAACTTGCTTCAAAGAACCAAACTTTCTAACAAGTGCTAAAACAGGAGTTCATATGGGGTTTCTTGATAAGAAAAAATGGGGCTCAAGATAGTATAAAATTTCCTGGTATACTGACTCCATTATTGGTTGGGTTAAACAGAGGGGTAGCAAAAATTCAGGTTAAAAGGGTGCCTCTGTTACACAGCTATCAGAGCTGCTGCCTACAGGAATATACAAAACAAGTGATGCAATGCTATTATCGCTGTATAGCACCCATAACTACAACTAACTCACAGCACCTACTCTGTCAAGACATCTCACAGGACCCAGATTCAGACTTATTAAGTACTGATAATTGAAAAAAACACATTAAATGTATTCATAATTTAGTGTACAGGTTGCCAGAGAGACAGGTTATTCCAACAGCATCAGCTGAAGGTGTTTTAAAGTTTTTCACAAAACTGAAATGACAGCTGGCATCTAATACTCTTACCACTTGCTTTCTCCAACTAGTATAATTCAGTACACTCTAAAATCAGGTTTTACAAATCCTCCCAGTTCCATTTCCATTCCTTCCCACATAACTGATATTGGTACAAGTTGCAGTCATCCATTAAATTAAATATCCCAAAAGAGAAGGAGGGAACAAAGTCAGGTCTCTCAGGCTACATATTTTCAATTTTCTAAACTGCAACCTGCAACACCCACATCAGAAAAAAAAAAAAAGTTCCTTTATATTACTTTAATGCTGGGGAAAAGTACAAAAGCATAGTAATACATTAGCTGAAGACAATAAAACATAACATCAAGGTATTAAAGCATTTTAGTTCATCCATCTAAGGTGAATCAACATTCCTCAGTAAATATAAATAGTGTCTTTTTTCAATCACTCAAAATGCCTAAGAAGAATAACTTACTAGCAAAATGCATAATGCTTTCAAGAATGAAATATATGTGTTTCTGGGGATATTAAAATCTCTAAGAGCAGACACACCTCTATGAACTACTACATGAATGTTTTTCTTGAGGGAAAACAAGCACTATGTAAAAGTAGTAAACCATCTGTTGGCAGTGTGATGATACTTTCCTGCAGTTAAATAAATAGTTTTCTTTTTGGCAAATAACACAACCTGAACACATTTCTGACATGCTGCATACTTCTTTCCAAGCAGTTACAAGCATCACTCACTTCAAAATGGGTGAGTTCAACAAAGCTTGCAAAATTGCAGAGTGTTCTGCAAACTTAAGAAATTACAATCAAAAATAAATTGTTCTGATCCAGTGTTTTGTTCAAGGGATGTTACCATCTCAGAAATGATTAAAAATGTCACCCATGGTGACATTCTTAAGCCCCCACTATGTTTGATAGTTTAGCTCTCCTGACAGAATCGAGTTAAGGAAACCATGACCGCAAACAGACCTTGTATGTTGAAATTTATGGGGTTTTGTGGGGGTTTTATGGGTGTGTTTTGGTTTTTTGGGGGTTTTTTGTTTTTGATTCATTGGTTGGGTTTTTTTAAGGACTGACCTGTTCCATCTCAGAGAAAGCTGACAAAAACCTAGAAAGGAAACTACTGGCTTTTCTCCTCTCCTCTCAAGTAAGTCCTCCTTAATTATTTCCATAGTAATTTGCAATCAGTGATCAGTGGCAGAATTATTTTATTTTAATAGCTAGAAAGTTTCCATCAAATATGGAGATGGTAATACAGAATTTTTGTTAAGTGATAGCCTTCTTAGGAACAAGACAGTCTTCTTTCAAAATAAAAATATAAACAAAATACCACTTTCCTTCTTCACTCCTTGCAGGGAACAAGTAGGAACTTCTTTAGGTAGGGGAAGATTTCATCAGCTTTATTGATCTGGACAAACCATTAAATTTTAGATTAGTATCTCTTACAGATCAGTGTGGTATTAAACAATGTATGGGATACCTGTGAAACACAGCGACATTTTGCAGTTCTACATTAAATTCTGAGAACAACAGTGTAACAGCACAGTGAAGGATGAAAGAACTATGGTAACCTAGATAGCCCAAGCAAACAAAAAACATCCTTCTCTTTTTCTATTATGTCATTTTATATTTTGCCAAGGAAGAGACTGGAATGCCTTTATTTGAAGTGAAAACATTAGGAGAGTCACGTCGGTTTTGCATGCCTGAAACTAAGACAATACACCATGAGAAGGGGCATGAGAAGGTGGACCAAGGAGTAACACCTACATTTGTTAAGAAGAATCCTGTCCAGGGAGCGGGGACACTGCAAGACAATACAACACAAACCCCCTGTATCATTCACTTCAGATATTCAGGAGTGGTTCCATGCTTATTGCACACAGACTTACAGACACTAGGCATCTACTCATTCCACATGTCAAGGTAAACAGGCTGTTTAAAAAAAAAAAAAAAAACCCAAACTAAACAAAAAGCATGACAAAATACACAACTTATGTCTTCCTTTAGACAAATCCCAGGAGACATCAGCTCAATGTAACAGACACCCTTCCAACTTAAATGTCAACCTCAACTTTGCAATGAATAATTTATGCTGCCTCAAAAGAGCAGGCACAGCTATGGACCCTGAAATAATACAATGGCTCAATATATCTTCATAGGCTTATGAAAAGGTACTTTTAGCACCAAATGCACACTTGATTGATAAATACATATTTTAAAGTTGAGTGACATTTTTAATTTTCCCCATCAGATTCATATGTATAGTCACTGACAACATCCACAGCAACAAATCCTCTGCAACAGTTCTGTACCAAAATCAACTTCATACAACCCACGTCATATTTTACATGGCCACACCCCTAGATAAAATGGCATCCAAGCAAAAGAACAAGCACATAGTCCATACAGAATTATGATTTTTATTCCAAAAATACATTCTGCACCAACAACAGGAAGAAATATATTCCATCTTTAACTAAGACATCTGAATACAAGGTTAAGGGAAAACAACTGACAGCCACATAGCTCTGGTTGTGGTGTGCAGCCTAGAAAACAAATTCATGTAGATACAGATGTGTTTATCTCAAATCATTCTTTTTCTACCATAAACAGCCTTATGAAAATCCTTCTCCTGTGCAAAACCTAACCACCACTACACAACAGTAGCAACTCATACAATTGCTCAAAGACAGAAATTTCCAGTTACAGATAAGAATACTATTTCACAGAGAAATAAATCTAGTCCTGTCCTCAACCAAAAGAAGCTTTTCAGTAGCAGCTTATGCCAGATAAACTGTGGGATGTTACCAAATGAAGGGGTCAACATCCTTCATCTCCCAGTATTTTCCTGATTCATTAGAACATTCAACCCATACTAAAAATTGCAGCTGCACATTAGTATCAAAACAGTGTTACTGTGGGAGGAATATGCACTACTCTTGGCAGTAATCTACAGGTCACTGGGTTCTTCAAAATTTACCCTCATCTCTGCACATTCCTTTAGAACCAAGCCCTAAAATGACATTCTTAAACTTTATTATTTCTGAATCCAGAACTTATCTCAGAGATAATGATATGTGCTGTTACAATGAACTTACAGACTCTTCTGCACAGTTTTTGTCTTTTTCTTTCTTTACTCAACAGGACTCATAATCTCTACTAATCCTAACACCATACTTTATTAAAAACTATTAAACTACTTTGCCTTTGTAATCCAGCAATCAACATAAGTAGTTAAAAGCAATTCCCTAATTCTGTAACTTCTTACATACAGCACCCAGAAAATTTTATAAGTACTTCTTATCTTAAATCAAGTGGTGTTTTTGCTATAGGTTTTTCCTTTCTTATATTTTGCAGACATAGTAACAACAAAACCCATAAAATTCATAGAAGGTATCAGTAGCATTATCTCCAGACTCCTAACTCCTCAAAATCACCTATCTAGAAATCAGCTACATTAAAAGAGAATGGCTAATCTAATAACATGAATGATTCAATCAAGCTTCACTTTATCCTTTACTTTTCATTTTGCACTGTCAGCAGTAAATAAACATGACTTCATAACCTGATACTTGGCCATTCATTAGGCTTAATCACGCTAACAATTTACTTCAAATATATAAATTTCATAATGGCTAACAGGCAAAGAAGCTTAAGAACTTATACAGGTAGCTTTAAATTCACAATACACATTTACAACTCCCAACACCTAAAATATGCTTGCATGTTTAAGGTATATAGGAACTTATCAAGACAAACAATGTACTTTGAGAAACTGACATTAAGGCTTATTTCTGTGGCTTGTTGATCCACAGTGAAAGCAGCACTTTGCCAACATTAAGTACATAATAAAGAAAAAGCTCTCTACATCTGCCTTAAAGCACTAGCTATCCAGATAGGCACCATGAGCACAGGTACAAGGAAGGTAAGAGGTAGGTGAAACAAATATATGTTTGTAAAAACAATATGGGTACAGTCAAGAAACTTCAGAGCAATCCCAGCTTCCAGTGAAGAATTGGACACAGAATATCTGTTGAATTACCAGTAAAAATCAAGTATAACTCCAAGCACAAGAGGCCCTTGATTTAGAAGAATTTCACAAGTGACACAGTAGTGAACTCCTTTAATACAAGAGATTAACAGATGTCTCCACATTCCAGACAAAAGGGAAAAGCTTTTTTTACCCACATAACACAGCCACCTCCTAGCAGAGAGAACCCAAACTCTATCAGAAGAAACAAACTAATAACATAAAAAAGTTATTATAAATAACTTACAAAAAACCAGAAATAACATAGGTTATGATAAAAAGGGGAGGGACAAAGCCCCACTTCTCAAAATGCTATGATGACATCAGAAGAGAAGTACATTGCACTGGGAGTACATATCTTGTAATTTATTTGTAATTTTCCACAAGTCTCCTCTCATGCAAACTCCTGTGCTAGTGGGAGCCAAGCCTCTCCACTCAGAAGCACTGAAGGGGGTCCTGACAGGCCATACAATGGAGTGTGTGTTTGTGTGGTGAAATCCAGGACTGGGCTTTACCACACTGGACTACAGCTATGCCAGGGGCTGGCTAGATAAGGGAATGACAGAAAGGCATGGGAAGCACTTCACTCTTGTGCCCTAATAGCCTTGCCAAGGACAAAAGTAATGGTTCATGCTCCAAAAGTCTTGGGATAAGTCTTCTTCCTCCATTTCTATGCATCTAAGACATATTGACATATATAAAATAAACTTTGAAAATTAAAACTCCCCTAGAAAATCCTACTCTAAAGAGGAAATAAAACTATGCAAGGGCCTATTACTAAAAAATGGAGCACAGGAGCCCACTGCTTAATGAGATTGTCAGATAGAGAATCTCAGAGTGAGAATATACACAAAAGACATGGAGACAGCGCCACTGACCACCACAGGAACAAAGTATCTCAAACACAGGATCCAGCAGCTAAGGTACAAATATTAGATTCTTTTAAGGGCCCAAGACTGGATTAGTTTCCATAAAAATGAAATTTATAGAATTTTATGAAGTGTCAGGAAGGAAAGTTCAAGTGCAAAGTGATTGTGCTAACATGACTGCATGCATTTCTGCCAACAAAATTACTCACTGTTCTCACCTTAAGAACTACAACACCAAATCTAGAGAATACAGATACAATAGCCTTGCTAGACCTTATTAAAAAACCTCCTACAACTCCTACAAAAGTTAGAAGGAATTAACTAATTTGACTAAGTAGCAGTCAAAGCACTGCGTCACTTCAATTTCTTCTTGTAAGTAAAGCATAACTCAGCTAGATAAATAAACTAATATTTCATAAATAAAACCTCAGAAAAGGCAAGTGCAGAAGAACACAGCTTCATTTTCAATTACTATTTTCCATCTCCTAGTGTCATAATACTACTTTTTAAGTAATTTACAGTTAAAATCTTATTTTCTTTGAAACATTTCTGGACTACTTTTAGTCAGTCAATTCAATGTTTTTCTCTCAATAATGCTATTTACGGATATATAAGTTTAGGCCAAAACTGAATTGGCAACAACCACTCCTGACATTCTTCATTCTCTCTCATCACATTCAGATTGCTAACTTTTACTAGTATAGAAAGTCTTGTCCAAGTCCCTTTAATGCTTTTATTGGAGAATAAAAGGAAACTGCTCTCCTAGAAGACAGTTCCAAATATCATAAAGGCATAAAAAGTAGGTGGCCATGTGCAAGTGTAAAAGGAGGGTAAGTTTTACTAACTTCACAATCTATTTTTTTCTTTCTGGAAAGCACAGTGAAAATCCTTAAGTCTTCTGGTGATCTCATTGCGCTGAGACCAGCACAGTTCCCAAACCCATGACTCATTCCAATCCCAGCAAAAAAACTGCTGGAGAGACAGATGTTTTGTTTATGAATTAATTCCTTCAGTACGTCCTGCTCATAATAAAAAAATAATCAGGCTTTACTTTGCACACAAAAGATAAAGCACTACAGTCATATTCCTGCATTACTTTTTTCTAAAGGGCTCATGTCCAGCTCCCCCCAGGTGGCCACAGGCCCCACCAAGCCAGTCCCACCTGTGGGCCCACATCCCAGCCTGGCCTCAGGCCATCCCTACAGCCCTGTGTGACCACAGCTCTGCTCAGCAGAACTTCTGATCCAGCCCCCCACCTGCAGGTGGGCTGATACCCCAGCCTGGGCTTGCCCTCATCCCCAGGGAGGTGTCCCATGGCCCAGGCTGAGGCCACCCGACAGCCAGGACCCCAGGGAGCCCTCACCACTGCTGGTGCCACAACCACAGGGAACCTCCAGTTCACAGGGCACCTGGGCAGGTTTAACCAACGTGAGAAACAAAAGATCAGCTTAAAACCACCAGCAGCTGTTTGCACAAGGAGCACCAGCAACAGCTTGAGTAAACGCACTAAGCAGCAAACAGGATCCAAAGCCTGTGCCTACTCAAGCCTTCTGCAGTTACTCCAAGTTCATAAGGAGAGGGGAAGGGAAAACAAAGGAATCAAGCAAACAAAACTTATTTTTACTCGCTTTTAGAAGGTTTTAAGGAATGGATGGCAGGTCATGAGAGAGACTACTGCAGAAGGTACCAGCAAAGGACAGGCAAAGCAGTGAGAGTAGAGAAGCACAAGGAAGGAAAGTCAGAACACCCAAACACTGCCTGCACACAGTAATGCAGCAGCAGTAGCCAGCTGGAGCTACTTCTTCTTCAAATAAAAGGTAATTATGCAAGAGACTGCCCAGCTCAGCAGTGGGACAGAAGACAGCATGCATCTAAAAGCTACACCACTGAATCAAAAACTTTCTGCTTATATGTGGTTAGCAAGGGCAGCAAGGACTTCAAAACTGCAGATGGAGATCTTCAGAGGGAGGGCTGCAAAACTTCTGCAGAATGACAGCAGCAGCCTGATTTGACAATGACCTAAAAAGGCTGTAGAATCTCCCTTAGTCACCACACCTCCTGTAAGCAAGCCTCAATGCACAGAGCCAAAGTGACTAATGACGTTCTTTGAAACACCAGCATCACAAGGACATACATAATCCTGCTGACAAACTCTGAGCTGAGACTTAGAAGAAAAGAAAAATGATACAAGCAATTCTAGTCTAATAAGAGCACATTAAAAATTGCTTCAGTGACACTGGCAAAAAACCCCAATTTGACAGGAGGCAAAGGAACTGCCAAGTCTTCCACTCTAAGTCAAGATAACAAGATAACCACTTCAACAACAGTATGATAATTAAAGAGACAAACACATCCTTTATGTGTCAATAAAAATTCCTGGTTATTCAAATACAACAGTTCATGCATAGTAGTGCTCAAACTACAACTCATCAACATTTATCAACATTCTGGAAGCATAATCCCATTCTAGTAAAATGATAAATAGAGCAGGCCAAAAAGGAGAATTATGCACAAAATGGTCTCGCTCACAGTTAAGAATGGTTCCTGTTCCATATGGGCCACCAGCAGGCAGTCATCTGAATTTAAGGAAGTCTGTAAACTTGAAATTAAAACAGAAAATAAATCCTTGAACCTATAACAATATCTGAACAGAAAGGAAAAAAGTTCAAATAGTTAGCATTGCTATTGTATGTGCATAACAGTGGAATTAACACTTAAAATCATATTTTTGAGCATTTTTGAAGTGGTTCAAAACAAGTAAAAGCAGTTTCACAGATGTTCTAGTTTCACTAGAACACATAACTATCAGTAAGACACTAGGCTACAAGCCTCAATAGTTTAATTCTGTCTTTCAAAATGCTGGGTATATAAAAAATAAGACTGCAACTTCTCCCTGAACAAAAAATTTATGACAAATTTTGAGGTAATATTTCAAAATAAACCTTGCTGAATTTCAAAGGCTTATTTTCCACAGGTTTGCTCCCTGTTTGGTCAGTGAATAAATAAAATGACAAGCACAACTGCCCATTGTAAACAAGCACTCTTAGACCCACTTGTAGATAAAACAGATTCTTTACCGCATTCTCTGCTGCATAAGGAGGCAATATTTTGAAATTCAAAGCAGAAAATATCAATAAAACCTAAATAAACGGCTACCAATGACAGGCAACATTTCAATTAAGACTTAGTCACAGTAGAACACCAAAAACAATGGATCAGCTTATTTCTGGTGACAGAAGAATGAGGAAGTTTTTGTTCAGAAAGAAGTTTAACTCTACTGAAACTCAGAAAATAGATTTCAAAAGCATTTCAAAGGATCCAGTCCCTACTGGGGGTAACTCAAACATACATTGTTTACAACTGATGTTTCTCTAAGCAGTTAACACCAACTCAAGGTAACCTCTGGTGGGAAACAGTAAAGGTAAGAACATTTTCAGAAAGCTCAGAAAGTAGGCCTTAGAAAACAGAAAGAACAGAGAACTAGCTGCAGCTAGTATTAGGTATATAGTAGTATTAAGGTATTTTTTTGCACCAGGACATGAAATCAGGGAATGTCATTGCTACATCTGTCTAAACCAAAGGAAACCCACTTTAAGCATACAATATACAAATAAATAAATAAATGGAACAAGCAATTGCTTGGCTTGTTTTAATATCCTTTAGTATAATTTACTACTAATGTAATTTAGACAATTTATACTTCAGCTGCATCTGCATAATACTTCAAACTCACAAACACTGCCAGAGTGCATAAATGCATTAGAAAGTAGTAATGAAACTAGTAATCTGACATTTCAAAATCAGAAACTTTTGTCCCTGTCTTGATGGATAAAATTAGTTTGAACAGCATTAGAAGAAATACAGATTTAAATCTTCGAAGTTCAAATTTAAAACTGAAAAAAGCAGGAGCTTTCTATTTAGCACATGACAATCCTGTTATTTAGCATTTGACAGATCAAAAATGCTAAATATCTGTCCATGCAAAGGAGGAGCACTTACTTGGACACTGTGGTTGCAGAATATACAGCTCATATTTGACAGGCAGACATGTCCCGTTTGCACCATGCTTAATTACAGTGCTCTGCCAAGCATTCCTCTCTTACTTGAGCATTCCTTGTTGCACACCAGGTTCATGCCTGTGCTTGTGACACATAAGCATGAGGTAACTGCAGGGCTTATGCACAAGAGAAAGGTATGCAACAGACTCATAAGTCACATGTATCCATCTGGGATAGCTCAGCACTTTTACAGCAAACCACAGATAGGATAATGGGAAAAGGATAAATGGTGATCCTGACAAGTGTTTTAAGATGGACTCCTTGCCACCCGCTGAAGAGATCCCATTAAAAGCACTGCAAGGAGTTTGATACAATCTACAAGGAATTTGGAAAATTCGTATCTATTTAAAAGTGGATTTGAAAACTGTTACTTGTACTCAAGTTGTCATTTTCACTCAAATAAAAATCCACAATGACAGCCATCAAGCATTCCCAAAGGAGAAGGTAACTAGAAACATAGAGCATATTAATCAAAAGAGGTTAGGTGAAGAAATGAAACCAGTCAAGTCTTTAGTGACAGCTGAAATCAAATGAAAAACCGAAGATTCCAACTCCTATTGAGTATTCCTTTACAGTTATTAATTTTTTCAAATACAAATTACAAGTCTTTAGGCAGAAAGCTTAATTGCTTGCTTTTTATCAAGCAAGTTCCAGACAGAAACAGACAGTTTTTCTTCTTTTCCAAAATTAGGCTTTGACTGAATAGAATTTCTGGGATGGTGAAACATGCTTACCAAGCACTGCCAAAAGAGAAATTCCATGTAACTTCCTTTTGGTTTCCTTTGAATTACTGCACATGTGTATTAGTTACCTTGAAGAATAGCAAATTATATTAACTACAAGGCATCCTTAAATAGTACGAAAAAGCAAGGTGCCAGTTACCACCTTCTAGCACAATCATACAAAACAAAGAGGTTATCAATGAGCAGAGAGCAGAGCTCTTCCTTCAAGCCAAAGCAGCAAGAGATACTATCAACTTCATTGACAAACTGTTACACTTTAGGTGGTCTAATAATACAAAACTCTCCAAAATACAAAATAAATAAAAAAAAAACCAAACAATTGAATGGTCAATCCTAAAGTAATGAGTGGTAATTCTGTGCCAAGTACATAAAGCAAACTGAAAGTACACTGAAAACACTAGATTTGAAAACTCACATTTATAAATTGTATCCTGCTGTCCCACATAACGTTCCCTCTTCCCATTCTAGAGACAGAGACAGGATTCCACATACTATAACAGAGGGGTTACCATGGGTTTTTCTCCACTATACCCACTCTATTAAATCAACAAGAAAAAAAAAGTAAAAAAGAAAGAAGCAAACCAATATGCAAAGGTCAGGTTTCCAAACCATTCTCACCTGAGTACAGGGACAGTATCCTAGGGAAAGGTTCCCTTTCTCTTCCTGCTCTATTTCAAAATAACCTTTCTTTGATTACCTACATAAACTTGTTTTGCTAAATTGGAAATATCTATGAACATTGCTGTGCCCACTGGTGAAAAACGGTAGGCAAAAGGACCTTCTTCGGTCTCTCTGAATCTTGAGCATGGAAAATAAAGCAGAAAAGAGTATCCAGAAGAGCATCCATTTCTATTTCCATAAAATGATGTACAGTGTCTGCACTACCAGTGAAGTCTAGAATTTAGAACAGCTCATAGAAATAATATGTATTAGGCAGCCACTGGCATTATGCAAGCTTCAGTGTGACATCAATGTTCTTCTTTTAAAACTCAAACCACTAAACAGGATTGATGCCTACTGACTTGTGGATTAGAAGAAACTGCTTGCAATGAAGCATTTGGTTGACTTAAGAGATTGCATTTTTAGAAACCATTTTCTGGCAGTCTCACTTTGCACACATTAACAGAAGATCTCAAAAATCATATTCTAAGAGAGGAATTGCCACCTCCACCTTAGAAAGGAAAAAAAAAATAATCCCAACTAACTTTATCAATATAGTCCTAATTCTAGTGTCTGGCAGGAACTGTCTGTCTCTTACTGCAGTGTTTCCTCTCATTATGCAGTTTAAGAAAAAAAAGGTTTGTCTCTATGCTAAATCAGCCCCAGAATCCTTTAAAAATATTATGATAATCCAAGCACATAATTATTTTTTCACCACAGTACTACATTCTGTTCAACACCTCTACTTCAACTCCATCAAGCTGTAACTCCTGTCCTGTGCTTACTGTTTTGATATAGCTTTGAGGAATGCCTTGAGCAATTCAAATCTGCAAATTTCATACCACAACCTGAATACACAGAAGTGATAATGAACTTAGCTGGTTACAGGAGATGAAATAATTTTGCAGTTTATGGATCTCCAGCATGAATTTTTTTTTGGGGGGAAGGAGTGGGCAGTACTATGCAGGTGATACAGAAGAAAACGAATTAGGAGCAAAGTGTTGGACTGAATGCCAAAGCTGTGGAATATTACCAGTTCTGATCCACACAAGTCTGCTTTTATTAGCTTTTTAAGTGTGTTTCCCAAAGAAGACTTAAAAAGAAATTATCTACTACCACTTTTTACATAAACTTACTACTTTGTGCCTGATCTTTGAGCCTGTGTCCTGTAGTTCACATATATTGGTAGACTACATTTGGGAGTATTTCAGTTTTGTTTGAAGAACAATGTTTTGATGAGAGAGAAATCTAGGACAGTTTTACAGCTTTAATAAAATACCCTCATTGTTATTATTCAACAACATGCTTTAAATGACAATAGGAATTATGTCCTTTTTGCTACCTTTATTTAAGGAGAGGCAGAAACCTACAACACTGCCATCACACATGATAGAAGTTGGTGGTACAATCCTAATACAATTTCAAAATGTGAATAGAGGGGGCTAGGTGAAAGGGAGAACAACATTCACAATTTGCTTCAAGTTACCCAAGTTTCATGAACAAATGTGATTCTACGTATTTCAGGACTTCTAAATCTACACTGAACAGTTTCCTTGAAATTAACATGTTATTCTGGCTATTTATGCTGTAACTGACAATGAAAGAAGATGAATTTCATCTTCCCTTCAAAGCCACGTAATCTTTTTTCATTTGCAATTTGCCATCTTGCAATAATATTTGCCAAATAGCCTTCAGCCAGCCCTATTCCCAGGCTATACTATTGCTGGGACAGAAAACTACAGAACTGTATTTTCATACAGTGCTTTCAAACCCAGTCAGTGTGGCCTCTGAAGCTCTCACAAGGAGGTTACATCATTCTCTCTTCCCTTGTGCTGCTAAGACGATGCAAACTGCACTTCACACACAGAAAGAACTAGGTCCTTCAAACATCACCAGGTTTTCTCTGCCTTCTGTCAGGAGAACTCACCCTTCCCAGGATCTTATCTCCCAGTAGTCAGGAGGGTAGTACAGCTGTATTCACACTGAGGAGATGTGTTTTCAATGTACCAGCACATTTAGTGACTTTTAAGTTTACTCTAAGACCTGTCAGGTTTCCTAAAATAATGTGCATATGTTTGCTGAGCATTCAAATGTGCGCAATATTCCTTCTAGCTTTTGCAGATAAATTAACTGCCTCAAGGTATCTGACACCCAGTAAGCCCAAGGTGCAAACACCAGAGGAAAGACATAAATGGAAACTCAAATTGCTGCTCACCTTATCACCAAAAGTTCCTGCTCTTCTACAATCAAAGCAGATAGCCTTGTTAAATAAACTATGTAAATCAGATTCAAGATCAAATGCAAATGTTTACTGTCTTTTGCCTTTGCTGCTATACAACAGAACTATTTACCGCTCTGCTGCCTTTTCACAACTGTAGTAAGAACCATTCAGATCTAGTACTTCCTTGTACACAGCTCTTGTCTTCACCAGAAACACAGTTCCCTCCTCTATTCATTCCTGAAAGGAATCTAAAATGGCTTTACTCAGGGGGTTTAAGCCCTGCTACAATACAGTGGCAAGGCTAGAGAAGTGTGAGAATGTACGCTGAAGTCAGAAGGAAAATATTTTTAAGCAAATTTGCATCAACTAGGATCCTGTTCTAGAATTGTTAAAATCTTATCCAGATTATTGTTATTAATACACTTCTGTGATCAGTACTCTTTACTGAAGTGCATGGCATTCTACACCTTGTTAAATATCAAGGTTTTGTAAATGTTTGCAGGTAGCTTAACACTTTTCTTTGAAATCTTCTCCTTTCAATAGTAAGCTTTCACACTAATCATGCTGTAACCTGAGTAGGCAACCTGATCCAACTACAGTCTTTTTAATCACCCATACCTGTGTGAAATTTGGTGAAGGGATGGAACAGAAGATAAAAGAAAGGCAATTCAAGTATGTAACACCAGAACAACGAGAAAGAAACTTAAGAAAGAAGAAATCAAGAAAAGGAAGGGAATTCCTACTAATTTTTATATCAAAACAAATGTGCAACAGTGACAGGACAGACTTAAAAGAAAGGAGAAATGTCTTCCTCCACGAGGAAGAAAATCAGTGTCACTCATTCAACCCAGAGACCCAGAATCCTGTGAGGCACACAAGTATCTTTAAAGTTAATGATGGTCTGTGCTCATTATGTTCAACAACTCGAGAAATCCCTGAGAGAGATCTTCAGGGCAGGTAGATAAAGCCTCACAGATAATTACTTATACTTAAGAGCTCTTTCAGTAGCTTTCCCATTATGCAAGGATTCAGCCATGCATTTTATCATAGATGTTATCACTAATAAAATACATTAAACACAGTATAAACAAAAGACAAAAGCAAAAAAAACCCAAACGAACCAAAAATTTCCCATACCCCACAGACATAAGGCAGACCTGTTTGATTTTGCACACATTCACTTTGCAAATAATATTTTCATCCTTACCCAGTAAGTATCAGCTATCATGTTACCATCACAACATTTTCTCAGGGTTGCATATGTAAGTTTCAGTCTTCAAGCAAAACAACCCACCCAGAAACTCAAAGGTCTGAATCCAAGCCTTGGTAGATATAAGAAATACTAAAAAGTTGTTTGGGATTTTTTAATAGTGAGTTTACATACAATGCAGATGTACAGCACACATTTCAGGGGTGATGCTGAGTCAGAATACAAACCAGCAGCCTTTATTCAGCCTGACACGTACAGCGAGGCTGCCAATGAAATACAGACAGGCATGGAAGTTTCAAAAAGAGAGAACCACTAAGCAATATCCTTATTAGGGTCTTAGTGCACCCTACATGGAATCTACATGTGCTTTCTTCTGGTCATTCATTGCTAAGGTAGCTGAACTTAGTCTTCCACAAGTTCATATGCTTTCTAGAGTCCAATAAAACCAATCACTTTTAAAAAAGTGGGATATTGTCAGGATTGCAGTAATTAAAAATTTTTACTATTCCTGTCTACATGTTACAAAGTTTTCAAAGATGAAAAGAAGAGTCAACTACATTTTTAAAGTTAGTATCTCAAAATACTTGGGGCAGGGGGAAAAGGAGGGAAGGGGAAGCATGGGGTTTTGTTTTTTTCTTCAAAAAAGAATTCTCATTACTCCATTTGCTGAAAAAGAAGCATTTCATTTGGAAAGTACACGTGTTATGGACAAGATCTGTTAGTATTTGAGAACCTTCTGTCTCTCCAAGAAAATTTCATACAGAAAGGTTTGCAAGGACAGGCAACTCTGGAAAAACCAACATCTATAATAAAGGAGCCATGAGTGTAGGCACATTGCACATGGTATAAATATTGCTCTTACAACTTCTTAAATGCTTTCATCTAGCTTTTACAAGGATAGTAATTTCTCAAAAGCTACATCATTATAAGAGCTGCTTCTAAATCCTCATGAGAAAGATTCTGAAATTAAGAAAGAGAGTGTTAAGTGCATTTTGTGCTTTTATCTACTATGCCTACTGATGTTTCATTCTTTCTTCAAAGAGCAATCTTTTGTATGGCCATCTGCACAAGTAAAGTAAAAACAAGCAAGTAAAGAAAGCAAGAGATGTTTTACCAAATAAAGAGATCACAAAACTGTGGGTATGGCCCTAATAGCCAGATGCATACTTGGAATTCTTTGCAAGTCATTAGTTTCAGTTGCTCACTCAGCTTGACAATTCTAGTATCACTTATACTTGAGAGACTATTTCATTACTGTAGGAAAGAACAATTTCAGAGGACCCCCAGAGAACTGAAAGATTTACATCTGGAATCAAGCAAGGATCTACTACTAATAAACCTTCCAAAAAATCATTTTGCCTCAGATGTCCATTAAGGCCAAAGACCAAAACAAAAAAACCCAAAACATTGCGGTTATGCAGAGATGCAAATTCACCTCTTAAAAAGCAAAGATCTCAGGTACACATAAATATGTAATTCATTTACAAATTATATATACTAAAGGTAACCTTTAACCAATAATTTTAAAGAAACATAATAGAAAATTCAAAGTACTATATAGATATTACCCATATTTCAAGTGCTCAGACATTTGAGAACAATGAAAAATGCCAACCAGAAGCAGAAGCAGCACTTCAGCATCCTGTACCTTGTACTACAGATAACCCTACACTGAAATCAATTGCTCCATTCAATGAAAGATTAAAAGATAACAGATGCATTTCTCTTGCCTTTGAATGCACATTACTCACATTTTAAGCTTAATTAAATATAGAATACTCTGCATATAATAAAGTATGTTACACTTGCCAGCACCATACTGAGGCAAACAACCACCCACAACTTCAAATTTGTCTTTTTCTTTTCAGTGACCCTTTAGCACTGGCAAAACATTGCTTCTTTTGTTCCACAACAGAATAAGAAGCAACCATTTAATTAGATATCTAACATAATTCCTAGTCCTTCCTTATGCTATCTGCATTTCTTCAGGCTTTTCATTTTAAGATATTCAGAAATAATGTATCCAGCTCTGCTAATTTAAAAGCATTTATTCATAACAGCTATTATTTACTCAATGTATATTTCACATCCTGTCACAGTGTAACAACGTATCTGGAAAGATCCAGAACATACCACAGTGGCATTCACAGAACACTTACCTTTCATCCTGTATCATCAATAACTTTGTTGTTTCATTTAAAGTATGCAACTCACAAGAAACATTGTGAAAGGGGAGTAGAATTGAAAGTAGAGGGAAATGCAAACTTCAAAGTAACTCACACAACTGCAGAACTATGGAATGGCTTGGGTTGGAAGGGACTTTGAAGAATATCCAGTTCCAGCACACATGGCTGGGTCATGTCCAGCCTCTGAGCCAGCAGTACCCCCAAGTCCTTCTGGGCAGGGCTGCTCTCCATCTGCTCATCCCCAGCCTGAGCTGATACCAGGGGCTGTCACAACCAGGTGCAGCACCAGCCCTTGGTCTTGTTAAAACTCCTGAGATTCCCGTGGGCACACTTCTTGAGCTTGTCCAGGTCCCTCTGGATGGCATCCCCTCCTTCAGGTGTGTCCACCATGCCACTCAGCTTGGTGTCACCTGCAAACTTGCTGAGGGTGCACTCAATCCCTCTGTCTATGTCAATGATGAAGATACTAAATAACACAGTTTACAGATCCCTAAGGGACACCACTTGTCACTGATGTCCCTTGGGACTCCGAGCCATTGACTACTACCCTCTGGACTTGACCATCCAACCAATTTCTTACCCATTTAACAGTCCACACAGCAAATCCTTCTCTCTCCAATTTAAAGAGAAGGGTGTTGGGGAGGACCATGTCAAAGGTCCAGATAAATGACACCTGTAGCTTCCCTTGCCCACTGATGGAGTCACTCCAACATAGAAGGCCACTTGGTCAGGCAGGACCTGCCCTGGGTGAAGTTGTGCTGGCTGTCTCAAGTCACCTTCCTGTCCTCAATGTGTCCTAGCATGGCTTCTAGGAGGATCTATTCCATGATCTTCTCAGGCACAGAAGTGAGGTTGGCAAGTTGGTAACTTCCAGGATCCTCCTTTTTATCTTTTTTCAAGATGGGCATAATCCTTCCCCTTATCCAGTCATCTGGGTCACATCTTACTCTTCCCAAAAGTTACCTTGTTTCTACGATAAACTAGAAAAGCATAATTATTTAAATGAGGAAATAAGAACATGAAGGAAGGTGAGAACTCGCCTATCAATAGGGGAAATCTATCTCTAGTCAACATTTTTTGACCAAAGATGCCAAAGTTCATGTTTAAACTGACACATGACAAGGAAATACACACCTATTAAGTCCCTTAAGAAATTCCTGGGGACTGCTAAATGAGGTTCGAAAGAGAACAGCCTCATGATTAAAATTTTGTACAAGGGTTGCTAAGATAAAAAATAGTGAGAAATGAGGAAGAAACAGACAAAATTATAAAGGCAGAAAACAAAGAGTGAGATTAGAAGGAGATCAGACGCAGCTGAGACCATGTTGCAGGAATAATCCTTGTCCACAGAAGACAGCTGAACCAGTGCTACTGGTTCATTAATCAGATAAATACCTCCCACAGCTCCCACACCTCAGAAGACAACTCATTGCCCTTCTCCATGTTTCAGTGGTACTGAACTCTCATTTCCTCCCATCTCAGACATGTTTCTAGGGGAATTGCTGCACTTCCTGGGAGTCCTCCAATATCTCTTTTCTATTTTCAGAAAATTTTATTCAGCATAACATACTACAATACATTATATCACAGTCTGGATTCTACTTTTCTGATCCCTACTATCCCCTCCTCAGCACAGCTCACTATGAGTGAAATGAAAAGCATTTTGCTCTTACTGCAAGCTAAATTATGCATTTACCCCTCTATCAGAAAAGCAAGGTTTCCTTTTAGGCGTAACAGACAACCTCACCTCATGCCACCCTTTTGAAAAGGGAGGGAGGAGAAATGTTTAAATAAAAAGGCAAAAATAAGTATGAGCACTCATGTCAAAGCTGGGAACATCCTGAAGTTCAGATAAGCCTGTGCTTTTAGAACATTAAATAAATCCACACAATGGGGGGAACATAGAGAAAAACAAAAAAAAAAAACAACCCTGCTTTGTCACCAGCAGGAAGTAAGAAAATGCTCACAGCCACCAAACCAGCTCCCTACGAAACACCCAGACACTACACCTTCACAAGGGTGGCTTTTATTGCTCCACCTGTGAAAATCCATTTCCTTCTGTGCAGAGACATGCACAGACTATGTGTGGGGTACGTGCACAAACTATGTCAGACACAGAGGAAGACACAACAGATGCACCATGAGAGACAGAAGAACAGTCCATATACATCACTGCCTGTTCTACTCTATAAACCTAGGTAACAGGTTTGTTAAAACTGGAAAGGGAAGATGTTTGCATTATGCATTGGGCAAGATTCTCCATGGGATGAATTCACAAATTTTAATTCACAAATTTTTAAGAGACCTTCAAATGCACACTGAGTTGATTACAAGTTTCTTACTGAATTGCTTAAAAGATAAAGTCTGCTATGCTGATAATCTATAAAAAAAGAACTGGAAAGATGTATTATTATCACAGTTTTACCACAGGTATCACCTTGAAGAACTCATTTAAGATTATTTCCTTCTGCAGAAAATGAGGGGCCACCACACCCAGCTCATGAATGTATGGGAGAGTTTGGCATCTGCTGAGCACTTATGGGACCACCAGGTCAGTGTAACAGGGCTGTACAAATGCATTCTTCAGCTTAATCACTGCTCAGAGAGAGCTGCAAGGAAGCCTCACTTAGCACACAAAGTGGTACCTGGGTACTGTCAAAGACAATCCATTCCTGCACTTTCCACTGTAACCAAACAGAATAGAAAAAACAAAAAACTGCAAAATTAGCTTTTGAATGAATAACAAGCCTACTTTCACACACAAAAGCAGTCAGTTAAGATTTGAAGACATCAGCTAATACTATTTGAAACAAGCAACTAATCACAAGCTATGTCAGCATCTTGACTACATCCTGCTTCACAAGTTTCCATAGGGAACAAACATGAAATAAACAAATGTCTGATACTACTGGAGAATTCTCAGTTTTCTCTACCCAAACATCCAGAAAACCAAATCAGCTCCCTAATAAACTAGTGGAGAGGAACAGAAAGCAGAGTTGCAAACATGGTCTTATCACCCCCTTAAGAGGAATGCAGAAGCACTGTTATTACACTCCAAGGACAACAGGATCAAGCCTTGCCTCAGCCCAGACCTGCCCACTTTCACAAATATGCAGTCATTTCTAGAAGAATAAATGAGAAAATTTATACAGAACTAACTAGAAGTAGAATTGGGCCCAGGCAACTGGAACCATCATAAGCCCTTATACTCTCACTCCACAACAGTGCTGTACCTTTCACTACAACCACCACCAAAAGAAAAAGAAGGGTAGTTTAATGCACTGTTGTTTTACATAACTAAATATAAAACATAACTAAATAACTAAATCCAGTATATTTCTTAGCTTACAGAGAATATCTTTGAAGTTTTCTTTTTAGGAGGTTAAAATGCATAATGTTCACCAAAAAAATTTACAAGCTACTGAAGTCTAACATTTTTTAATTGCATACTTCTTGTCCTCTAAAATGAAACAACATCTAGCAACTAAACAGAACCTGAAACTAGTCTTCTATATAAATCTTACAAGGATCTGAAGGTGCCCTATACATGGCTCCCTCCTATCTACTAAATTCCTTAATCGAGGTATAGGCACACTGGTTTCTTAATCCTTTAAAGGCTGTCACATTAGCCTTTGGTCAGATAAGGGCTCTGAGTTAAAATATCATATTGGACACAAGGAATTTACTTTTAAGACACTAAATGTCATATTTCAGATCCCATCAAATCATTAAAGTAAGTTAGAGGTCCTAAGTCCTAGCTTCCTCCTGGAAAATTTCACAGATAATTGATTCACTTACCTTCCCAAAGCTTTCTCAAGAGACACCCCCATGCATCTGATTTCCTGGGCTGGGGACAAGAACCATCCACAATTCAGTACAACCTTGGTAAACTGGGGCAAGCAGGGTCAGTGGTGTGTCAAGATGTGTAAATGAGGTGTAACCCAACAGACACAGCTACCTTCAGCTAACACAGCAGTCACAAAATTGCATTGCCTTACTCCCAGCGCACAGAAAAGCTATTTCTGTTCATGCTTTTTAATGCTACTTACTGAAGTAATGGCATTACTATTTTGTGAAACACTACAATGCTGTGATTCATGCCCCCAAGGCTTTCAACTCCTTCCACTGACTTGACAGGAAATGTGGACTGCTCAGGTCAGAAGACAATCAGGTGCCTAAGTAGACAGCATTAACTGACAAGTCAATGCAGAACTGACATTAAAGACTCTCGTTTTAAGACTCAATCACAAATGCAATCTGTGTCTAAGTGCAGGTAATTAACAACTCTGCAAGGTACAACTGATCACCTATGGCAAATCCTTAATCTTGTATTTGGATATTTAAACAATAGATTATATACTATAGCTGGGTCTCAGCATCTAAGAAACACATCACCTAGTCCTACAATTACATACTAAAGGAACATCTGAAGCTTTACTAAATACATAGGAAACAAACATTAAAGCAACTCTATGGGACAAAGCTTGCCTACCTGCTCTGTTCAAGTCCCAGTGAAGTCAGCTACAGCCTTTAGCTTCCACAGGAGTTAAATTAAATCAGAATCTTCAAAACAAACACTTCCATCGTGAATTTCTCTATGTATATTTCAGGCCCTGGTAAACTGAAAGTGATCCAAATACCCTAACTTAGAGGAAATGCAATCTTATATTATAGTCAAACTAGTCAATTGCCCAGAAAAAAAAAAAAAAAAAACCCAAACATTAAACATGTAAATATTCAGTCTTGGTTACATTTTTCAAATACAGATCATACGTTACCAACGATGTGGGAAGCATCCAGCACCTCATATGCTGTTGAATCATTCTTTGCTCCTCTGACAGTCACTTCTGAACAGCTGCAAATGCACACAGGCTACAGTAAAACCAATGTTTTAAATAAACAACTGACACATTAATTTTCTTAAGTTGTGAGTTTTACTAAAATCAGTCAAGAATAATGCTTTTTCAAAGAACATACTGAAAGTGTGTTTATACTGAAACTGAAATTCTGTACTGATCGAGACAACAATTAATAGCTTGGGCACAATGTAAGATGATTCTAAAAAGGTCCCCATTTAAGGCTCAAAAAATTTAAGTTAGGAAAATTTCAGTTCAAATAACCAAGAACTCCATTCCATCTGTGAATGTGACTCTGACTTCAGTCAGCTGTCTGCTTACAAAACAAAGTCTTCTTTGTTTGATATCCCCTCATACTAGTGAATCTCTATATTTACAAGGTGAAACTTCCTCTCTATATCTCCCAAAACAAATCACAGAACATCCTGAGTTGGAATGGACCCTCAAAGATCATGAAGTCAAACTCCTGGCCTTGCACAGACAAGCCCAAGAATCACACCACGGGCCTGAAAGCACTGGCCAAAAAAAATCTAAGCATAACAAACAGCTCTTTACCTAAAGAGAATGGTATAATAAAACTGTAAAAAGGAACTTCCAGAGGTCCCATCCCAACTCAGCTGTTCTATAGTTCTGTGACCTTCTGGGGGTTTTTGTATTTTAAAGTCAGACTGCTTCTTTAAGGCAACCCCTTCAGCATAGATCTGGATTTTAAAATGACAAAACTAAGTTGTAAATTTGGAGTTTAAACACCCACCTTTATATCTGTCCTTAAGACACTAAGGGCAGCTGGATACAAGTTTTTTGTTGGCCCTTTCCTGCCGAAAGACACCAGACACACTTTTGTCTCCCTGGATCTTGTAACTTTCATGCAATGAAAAACGTGGCAAAGGCCTGGGTGCGCCCAGGTGCCACAGAGCCCACCTGTGGTGGATGGTAGGCACCAGCAAGGAACTGATGGCCACCAGGAAGCCAGAAAGAAGCCCCTTTGCATTGTTATGCATGAGCAGAGCACATCTCTGAGCATCCATCCTTTCTCCACACTGCCTGAAAGCCTAAGGCCCCAGCACAGAGTCCTACAGACTTACAAGTGTTTGCTGTCAGAGGGCAGAGTTGATTGTTAACCTACACTGAACAAACTGCCACTTCATAAAACTATTTGCCATGTTTATATTGAAGTCACAGAGGTGCTAACAGACTAGTCACTAACCTCTGGGTATATCAGAGCACTTGGACACTTTATTACACTTTCAGGAACCTGCCATACAAGCTCAAGGAAATAAATGAACTAACAGGAACTCACTCTAACTGCATAATTCCAATCTGTCAATAACTGATCATATTCTTTCCTTCTTTCTTCCCATATATGATTAACAATGTTGAACTGAGCATTGTGTCCCTTTAAATGAATACAGAAATACGATATGCTCAGATCATGGACCATTAAAGGCAAACAATTCAAGAGGAAGCTCATGAACGTCCTAGAATTTCTTTTAATTGCCAAGAGGGAGCTTTCCAGATGTATACTGCATATGGCCAGTTGTTTGCTCTTCCCCTCCTCCTAAATACACTAGGAAGTAGAAAGGTAGAAAAAATATTAGATTGCATTTCAATTTTGCACCTCAACAATCCTGAAAAAACAGTAAGTAAAGTTAAGGAATTACTGTTTTGGCTCACCAAGCAAGTATTTGCAAGATACAGAAGAGTGTTTTCTAAAACAGCCTGCATGCATAGCACAGAATGACCTGTGAAAAGGAGACCCAAAACCAAAGTATGTAAATAACAAACTTGTTGGCCAGCACAGTTAGCAAGAAGAAATTATAAGTATTTCTTTTTTGCAGATGAATTGCAGGCAAGCACCAAATTTTTAAAAAGTTACATTTCCAGTTTTATCTTATGGTGATACATCAAGAAAAAGGAATTGTTTCCACAGCAGCAGGATCTTAATAAATCAACCACGGCTTAGTTTAACTCAAGTAGGAGTATGTTGATTTCTTATATTGAAATCTAATCCAAAACACGTTTATTATTTATTACTGTTATATGTTTAATTGTACTGTTTTATGCACAGACAAAGAAAAACTCAGCCTACCCAGAAACCTGTTTTCCAAAGTCTCTCCATCCTAAGTGTTTCATACAGATACACGTAATCTGGGGATTTGCTCTATTATTAACAGAACTGTCTGTAATTACACAGTGTTTCACACTACTTAGAAACTTCACATATATAAAAAACATGTGCAATCTCTATGAAGAGATAATGAAGTGAAAGTGTCTGAAGTTTAAAACCACACAAGACAGTAAAGGCAGAAGAAAAAAACCAAAAAAAGATTGCTGGAGCTGGCACCATTCTCATGTCTACAGCAAGACTAGAACCAAGCTTAAAGGGCAAAAAAACCCCAAGTTCAGCTTTTAGTGCTGGACTTCAACCCGCAGCTCATGACTGTAAAACCTTCAGTAACTTGTATTCATAGCCACTGGTAAGAATTCTGCACCACTGAGCAACCTTGAACTCCCACAATGCTCCTGTTTTACTACGGAAATCAAAATGCTACAGAACAGAAGTGTCTGGATTTTTTTCCCTTGGGGCTGTTGACAGCAGATTACCACTGTTATCTACATATAAAAGTCTGAAACTGACAACACACACATATAGAAACCCGGGTCTTCCAAGCATCAGAAATCCAATAAAACTGCTGTCTTGTAAAGAGCACAGCCCATCCTTCCAGGAACATTACAGTCCAAACTGCTCCCAGACCTGCAGCACTTCAGCACAGCAGGAATCCTTTCCCAAAACTATCTGCAAAGAAAAATTATGAAAGGGAAAGTAATATGTAATATATCAAGCTAACTCACAGTCATTCAATCCCATTTACAAAGGAATCTTTTATACTCACGACAAAGAAGCCCCACAGCACCGTCTGTGTCAAAAACCTCAGGTGAAGAGGATGTCTGCCTAAGCTTAAGATGGAAAAAAGGCAGCTTAATGTTCAACTACGAGCTCTAGAGCACCACAATGAACAACACAGGCCAGAAGTCAACTGGGCCTCCAACAAATGTATACTGGAAAAGAAAATGGACTACTGGGAAAAGGTTTTTCAGGATGGAAGAGGATACTGGCAGTTTTGAAAGAGCTTGAATACAATGATTTTGTTAAATGGTCTAATATCTTTTTGGCCCTCAGTTACCTAGTGAATACATTTCATGAGTTTATTTCTGCTATAAATAGCTTCAGAAATGCATTTGCTTTTGGAAAATCATCATTCCTTTCTATGATAGCAGATTATCCAGAGGAGGAAAAAAAAGTAGTAAGAGGCAATATCCTTCCTCCCACTCCCCTAAAACCAGAGTTCCTCCCTGCACACCACAGCCTAAATGTTCTATGACATCATTTAGGCAGGAAAACCAATAGTCCCTTCTCTTGTTAACATAGTTCTTGTTTTGAATTATTATTACTATTTTCCTCTCCTTATCTCCAAGTTCAAGAAATTTGTTGGGGATAAGATTAAAGATCTGTATAACCAAAGAATGCTACACAGCAAGAAATTGTAAACAATCATGCAATGTTTATTAGCACTGATAAAATACTAGATACATCCTAGTTTGCATGTCTTGACTCAGAACAACAAGAAATAGGCAAACCAAAAGCCTAAATTTAAACATGCTTTTATACAGTTAAACCAGCACTAACTGCTGCAGTCATGTGCAAAAGTGTATTAATGAATTCACTGGCATGTCTGGATACAATATAAATTAATGTCAAGGCTTTTTAGTTCATTCATTTTTCAAATCCCCAACATCACTAGATCACCAATCCAGGACTAGGAAAATTAAGTGTTCTCTTGAAGGACTTGATTTTTCTCTGCACACATGTTAGCTACAGCATCCCTGCTTGGTTAAAAACAGAAGACAAGTTTGTCTTACCATCATATTATCTGAACACCTGTGATTAAAACACTTTTGTACAACCTTGGCAATGTTAGCTTACCAGCTGGACATTGGAAATAGACATTATGTTACAAGGAAAGAAGAAAGAAAGAAAGAATAAATGCACTTAGACAGCATGCTTCTCCCCAAAGGAGACTAACAGCTACTATGTTACAGAGCTGGCATTTCATAGAATTTTATTCATAATAAAACAGAATACATCTTATCCCATATAGTCTTATAAGCTGCATTTTTTTAAAAAAGTATTTTTAAGTTTGCTAAAATGTGTGCTTTAATCTAATAACATTACAAACACTAGAAGTACCTATTGATGAATTCATATTACTTAAGAAGTGAACTTCTAGTAAAAGTAGCCTTAAATTGTACAAAGAAAAAATATTCAACTAGGAGGAGAAAAAACCCCTTCATACTGAGGACTTTATAAATGGCTTATATTATCTTTACTGTCTAAATATCCCACATCCACACAGGACTGAGGTGATCTGAACACAAATCTCAAAGAAAAAAAAAAAAAACCATAAAATACTTCTCTTTGACCCTTCTATAGCTCATAACACCATGTTATCATCACACCTCCCTGACTTTACATGTTTCTATCCAGACCATGTCTAGGGGACACTCAGAAATTTGAGAATAAATGAAATAGAGATGAGAAATCAACATGTGCAAGTTAACAGAAATCTCAGTCACCACAGCAAACACAGAAACCCTCTTACTCAAGGGTAAGATACCCCTTACTTCCCATTGCACAATTCTTCACAGCCTTTTTTTCCACCTGGAAATTCCTTCACCTGAGGAAGCTATCACAAAATGGTGATTGGGCTAAATTCCAAAATGGTGCTTTCACTCTACACTCAAAATGTTACAGTACTTTTTATTTTCACTGTTTTACCTTTGTGCATTTTTAAAGGTGCTATGCACCTTTTAAGAAATGGTCCTGAAGAAAATCAAGAGTAATACAGGAGAAATTAGGGTGGCATGATTACAATGTAAATGCATTCCCTCAAGCAGAAAGGCCTTAAACATTTCACTGAAAGTGACTTTTTCAAGTATTTACCAAGCAGACTAACATCAGCCCCACGGGGAACATTCTTCCTAGGGGCAAGAAGCTGTAAATTCCTATTCACAGAGCATGGGGGGAGTAAAACATGCCCATTATGACTATTTGCACTCAAACTACCACAAATCGCTTCTGTGTTCATTACGCTTTGAGTTCTTAAGGCCTCATTAAAAAAACTTACAAGAAACACAGAAAAAAAATCAGGGGTAAAGTGTGCTTCAAAACTACAGATGAGAAAAAGAAACCCCTGAGTAGCTAACGCAATGCATCACCAGCAAGATACAACTTCCCTGCCCTCTACTTACTCCTCCCTTACAAGAGATGACATGTTACAGACCTCCCCTACAGTTAGTCACTGCAGCACTGATTAGATGGCATAATCAAAAGAGAATCAAGATACCATATTGTCATCTTCCAGTATCTTAGGCTGGAAAAGGTCCTGTCCGCCTCAGTAACGTTAAGCAGAGTTGCCAGATGATCCCCATCACATGAGCAACAACTCTAAAAACTCTTAAGAGAAGTGTCATGGGTCTGTGGAGCCTGTTCAAGCAATGAAAAGCAGTAACACCAGCTCTGACTCACAAAAGGAAAACAGCCAAGTTGAAGACATCCTAAAAGACAGCTTATATTTAGAGAAAGATAGAGGGATTTGTAAAGTGATGTAATTCCTTAAACATAAGCTCCTCTGTTTGACAGGGGACAAAATACGATGAAAAAAGAATAACACATTTCTCTAAATAATGATAAATATTTCCTTGAACTTCAGATTTCATCAGCATCAGCACAAGACAAGTGGATAATGACGACAGCTATTGTAGATTTCACTTTTCCATTAGCAAAGCTGGCTCAAACAGAAAGCAGGGAAGGTGGTGGTGGTCGTTTCACTGCCAAGGTTACTCTCGAAACATCGTGTCGGAAGGGGACCAGTACATCAGCATAACGTTTACTGGCCGGTTCCGCCCGCAGAACCTCCCGAAGACGGTCGGCAGGGACCGACCACCGCCGGGCTGCACCAGCGGCTCCAGGCAGCGCAGACAGCGGGGCCGGTGTCAGAGCAAAGCCTCCTGTGCCGGGGGGTGGCTGCGGGGCCGGGCACCCCGCTCCCACAGCCTCCGACGGCGAGGGCTGAAGGGCTGCGCCGCCGGACGCACCGCCCGCCTCGCCCCAGCCGCGCCGCAGACGGCGCTCGGCG